>JAOXYM010000018.1:11331198-11362813 GCA_028567055.1 Leptatherina wallacei
ATGTGGCACTGTTTCTTAATTCATGCATGAAAGGATTCAGAGATATAGGGTTTGTCATTTTCTGGAAAACACAATAATCCACTTCCACAGACAAATACATTGAAACTTTTTTATTTCTTAATCATATTTTACTTATTATTTATTTGATGTATTTTGACATGATTTATGAAAAATGCCTTTCATATTTCTATAATATTAATATTCTATAAAAAATATGTCTATCGTTTCCTTTTCCTGATCATCGCAAAAGAAAAATTGGTAGTTACAATGTATGTGTGTACGTATATAAATATTTATTCTACAGTGAGTGGCAGTGTATTGCTTGACTCATTGATGTCCCCTGAAGTAGCAAAATTGCAAATATTCCATCCCCACCCATGAATATATTAGAAATCAGCTGTCAAATGGATGTCCACAGTAGTGGACACTATGCATGAAAAGGTTAAATACAAATGAGGACTTCTACAATTTGTTGTCATGTTTGGCTAGACACTGGTATATAGGTGGTCTAGAGTTCATGTTATACAATATAAATCAGATTTGATTTCATGGGGATTATTTTCTCTAAAATGTTCTATTTAAACACTGAATACCACAGAGATGTACTCTTAAGTGTTTCGGTGCAGGTGTACAGACTGACAGCAGCTTTGATGTCCAGAGAGTCACCGTGTTATAAAGGACAATGTATAGATTTTCTTCTGAGCTGAGGATGAATCAATCATGTCTCTGTCCTTACACTGAAGACCGATTGATCATCTGTTATGTCAAAGACAGTCTTTGGGTAGCAAACTGTTACGTAACCAAGAATGTAAGGTTTCTATACATTAATGGGATCTGACATTTGCTGTATGAATGAGGAAATAAAAATAGTGTGTGAGAGGACATGGAGGAGGAGAGAGAGTTTATTGAAGAAAACCTGCCAGCTTGCAAGTTGAGTTCACAGATTCACCATGGTTTCAAACCCAGAGTTTGTTGCCTCCCTTTCAAAGTACAGGTCTAAATTTTGGCTACTACTGACTTAACTAGAAAGTTAAATTAATCAGCTTTTCTTTAAAATTGAAGTAATAAAAACTGCTTAAAGCCCTTCCTACTGGCATGCTATAGGCATGTATTTTGAAATAATATAATATTAAAGAATATAATATAATATATGTAAAGAAAAAGCTCCCTAAAATCCTGTTAAATTACCCTTTGCTTCATCTTATTTAAGCAGTTGATCAAAGCTTATAAAATTTGCTCTACGTCTTAAAGACGTTCTACACCAGCCTTTCCTGAACTGTGGGTCCCAAGATAATTTCAAGGGGGTCAACAGATCATTGTAAAAAAAATAAATAAAATATAGCCTACATTTATGAATAAATCTGGGATTGTTATTAGTGCTGTCAAAATAAACGTGTTTATACAAAGAGATTAATTTGTGAAATGAACACATTAAGCAACAAAGTTATTACTTATGCCATTAAAAAAATCTGAATTTGGCATTATCTCTGTGAGGGAAGTTTATGTTGGACATGTAGGTGCTTTGTTACAGCACTGAACCGAGTCCATCTAATAACACTTTATCCTCCTTATTCATGAAGTTTCTGATATTTTTCAAGCCTGACTTTTAGAATTTTTATCATGGGGCGTCCAGAAACAAAGTATTATGGGTGCTATTTTGAATACCCGAATTTGACATGATGATAGTTGCTTTGTCACAGCTGTTAAAATAATTCACCGAAAACCATTTTATCTTCCTTATTTATGAAGATTCTGACAGTTTTCAAGTCTTGCATTTAGAGGAACAAACCAACATATGGTATCTTGGGGGTCATTGTACTACACCTATCTGGTTCACGCACAGTCAAGAGTACCTTTTAAAGTATATGAACCCCTGGACTACATTTTTCATCCGACATGGTGAAGAATAAATGACAGATTCTGGTCTTCACTTGATGGCAAATGCCTTTTTTGTTATTAAGTTCTATGTTGGATTTCCATGTCATTAGCACCTGTGTTTTCTTCCTCAGTAAAGCCATTCTGAGGTCACCTGGGTTCTCAGAGTTTCATAGAGCTGGCTGATCAACATATTCTATTTATAGAAACATGTAGGAGCGCAAGCAGCTTTTTTCCTCTCGCTCCTTCAACCCCCACAGTCTGGCGTAGCTTTACCCACCTTTTTGACAAGCCTCTAAGCTTTTGCACACTTGCTTCCCTTCATCATTCCCTCAGTGCTGTTGCTTTTTTGCTCTTTGCCACTTCTAGTACCCCTATGCCTCTTAGCCCTCTTTTTTTCACTTGTGCCATCCTTCCTCTACTTCCCCTCTTTTGACACTTTTGGCAGTAGCCCACAGAGCTGCCGTTTTGGAGAGGAGGATGTTCCAGCCTCTTCTGCCCTGTGGCACAGTTAAACATGCTAGTTAGCTCAGCCCAAGAGTACACAAGTACTCTTCCATGTATCCTCTCTGTAAAAGTCTCTTGCTTCCTCTCTGTTTTTGGCTGTCAGCCTGCGGTTTCTCATTGGCCCCGGTAATTGGTCTGGCGTGCTGTCAGGCAGAAAATCTGCAGCTAAGTTTCTCAGCAAGCTTATCAATGAAAACTTGGAGTCCTGTGCTGACATGACAGGTCCTTGACCTGTTTGTTTATCGCTGTGTGGTGAGGATTTTGGTGAAACATCTTCATTATACGTGCATTATTTGCTTTGCTTGTGTAATTTTTCCAAATGTCTTGTTAAGAAACACAATCTGCAAATATTGTATTGTTATGTTTCCAGTTTTTCTGGAAAAGTCCAACCGACTTGTTAATTAATTTGACCTTTTTAGAAAGTTTACCAGGAGGTAGAGATTATACTTTTTGCCACTGAGCCAAGAATTTGGTTAAAAAGCACTTGTGCCCTGAAATGACTTCTGTAGCAGTTTGAATGCATTTAATTGAGTTAAATTGAATTTTAATCTACAATCAATGTTATAACTAATAATGTGACTATCCCTCCAAGCCAAAGCGGATAGGTATGTCGCACCTTATGTGGCTTAAAAAAATACATCTTGTTCAGTTGTAAAATAAGATGTTGAAAAATTGTGTTTCTCTATCTGCGAAACAGCTCTGTTGCAATAACGGGGCCAGTTTGATTGATTTCACGCTCTGATTTTTGGTGAGTTCCAAGACTTGTTTGGCACAAAGATCAATGTTGTGCACTGCAGATGAGATGCAGGATAAAGTTTGAAATATGCTAATGGATTCGGCTTAGAGAGGCTGCTGACTTGTACTTTTCATGAGAGTTTATTTGGCAATGTGCTCAGAGAAAAAGGAAAAGAAAATCCTGCACACACTTTTTTTTTTCTCTGTTTAATCTGTGAAGTTGAATTTGTAAATTGTCTGTGAGATGTTGTTCATCAGACTAATGGTGATCCCCTACAGCAAATGGAAGGAAGCGACAATGGTGCTTTCAGTTTCCCACTGTAGCGCTACCCTGTGATGGCCTTTCCTACTGGTAGCTGATGTGGACGGTCTCCTCACCCTTCACTCTATCTGCTACTTTTAAGCTGTAAAGCAGCTCAACATCAGCATGAGCTTGTGTGTGTGACGTACAGGGGTACTTGAGATGAAAGTGAGAAAGATATTACTGCACGTGCACCATTTATACTTGAACCTCTTTCTCTCCACTCCAGCTATGTGAGAGGGTGTGTGTGTGAACTGGTATGTTAACTATGTTGAGCGATTCCCCTGCTGTAGTGTGGGGGTTAGAATACCTGACACATTCCTCTGAGGCTCATCTCTGTGCTAATTGCCCCATAAGGGCTCAAGGCTTTTGGTAAACATGTCAGGGTCCAGAAATGTGGTTTGTTTGTTTGTGTTTGGCTTATTTCCTATGTGACATACAAATGGTCGAGAGAATTCACTGATATGATGAAGCTCTCTTAATTTCTGAGGGTTTCATTAGAGTAGCTGTTTCTTTTAACGTGAACATGAATGAACTGCTTTTAGCTCAAGACTGTAAAATGTTATTACAGTATACAGTATTACGTATATGCACATTGATGTTGTTCAGTCCAACTTTGCATTCCTTCCTTATTTGGAAGTAACTATCTTGGAAGGAGTGCAGGCTGCATTTAGCTACAAATTATGGTAGTAATGATTATGAACATATGAAAGTTGAGAGCTGGAGATGGACACACACATATGGAGGCTTCAAAGCAGCATTGGGTGTTATATTTTTGTTTTAAAAAACTCACATTTATGATAATGTTTATTTGGTATATTTGTGCTGAATTTGGTGCTCATAATAGTGGTAAATGTTCTTTTAATGGCTCTATGTGCTTCGCCTACCGCCTCACTGTTCAGTGCTCAGCTACTGACTGATTAGTGCCAACAAATTTAGGTAGAATTGACTTAGAAATCTGTGTTAATTCTCACTGTAAGTAGCAAATATTTTAAGCAAATTTATTCTTATTCAAAGTATTCAACCCACTTGTTAAAAAGTGTGAGATAAAGCAATTTCTGTCTGGAGTGTTTGCATTTCTCTGTGTGAGCGGGAATCTATAGAACATCAGTTTTCTCCTGTGACTTCCCTCATTTGTCTCATTTCTGTCAGCATTTCTGTCTGTCTCATTTCAGAAATAATTCCTCCATTGTATTGTTGTGGTTATGAGTTGATCACTCTTCATTGGCAGCCACTAGTTTTGGACAATATTTGCTCCATCTGGTAAATATTACATGCGTTGTGCCGGCTTTGCAGCTCACTTGCTGCACAATTAACCTCCATTTGTGTGTCTGAGGACAAGCTCAGAATGAATGACTTTGGCCTTGTGGCTTAGGCAGCACTGTTTGGTTGTTTGCTGCTGGCTCTTTGCTGTTTGTGTTTACAAACTTTGTCTTGTTAAAAAGTTTGGTATGAAAAGAGAAAATCAGTGGAAGCCAATAGGTGGCATTGTGGCTTTATTTTCTCGGACAGTTTTGTGAATAGTTGAGGGATTCTATGCTTCCACATTGTTTTTATTTAAAAAAAACAACACAAAAAACTGAAAAATATACACACACACACACACACACACACACTTTCTCAAATCTCAAATTCTAATGGAAGAACTGTTTAATTTGAGTTGTATTTGCCATCTGTTCAGGTCTTCACTTGGCAACAATGCATGCTGAACACATGCTGAAATGTCTTTCCCTTCCGTAACCTCATCTACTGCAAACTAGCAGATACGGCCTCCTCGCCACTTTGAATAAACTTACAATTATTCTCCCAGAAAAACTCCTCTTGGTTTATGTAAATGCCGAGTCTGCACACATCGTGTCGCTCTACACAGATGCCGATGAAGTAAATGGATAAGAGATGACTCACTGAGGGGGGAAGAATGTTGTTAGTTATTATCTTTTTATTTATCTTTTATAAAGAGCAGCACATTCATGTCCAGCTGCTATGTTTGTGGTCAAACTTGACAAGTCAAGCCTTAAGTTTTCCCCCCCCCTTGATGTTAAAATGACTGTCATCGTTAAAATTGTGGTAAAAATGATCCCGACTAAAAACTATGTTTAAAAACTGGAGGTCATGGTAGGATGTATTTTGTAGAAACGTTGAAACCACTACTCAAATCTGTGAGTGGACTTGCACCCCATTTGTTGAGCATGGCCTTGTTTGTGTGTTACTCCAGCGTGTGAGGCTACAGTTCATTCAGTTTCTCCTGCCTGTTCCATCACCACTAAAAGTAGCAGTGCACTTCACACATAACAGGGGGACCATACCCGTCTGACAGCTATGCTTTATCCCAGAGATAGGACACAAGCCCTTAAAATAATTAGTTTCACCATATATCTGAATAACTTGATAAAAAAGACACAATATAGAGGGTAGTTCTTTAGAAAACTCAGTGGGGAAACAGAGCAGAGGCCTTTTTTAAGAAACAAGAGTTCTAGTATTGAAGAAGATGGGGAATGAAATGAAACTGAGAAAGAGAGACACTTTCTTATAATGCTTTGGCTGCTTGGCGCTTTAGATACAGACAACAGTGATTGTTATTCCGGCTTCAACCTCAAAGAATCCTCAAAGTTTCTTCGAAGAGGAAGATCGAATTGTATATTTGCTCCTTTTTTTCCCTTTTGATATCGTCTCATCTTTGCTCTGTCTTTCCCTACAGGTTTCTAAAAAGGTTGCTGATCTCATTCTGGAGAAACAGCCGGCTTATGTCAAGGTAAGCGTCCAGAGTCAACTTAAAGCCCTCATCTTAAAAAGTAAACCAGCTTCTGACATTTTATATCCAAAACAGAGATGTTCTGTTTTGCTGTTATGTAATTTGGTTTATATTGCTTTTTTCAACTCATGCCATGTTGGGAATGAGTGTTAAGCTATTTTGATGCCACTGGGGATGTTGGAGGATATGCTCCTCAGGGTGTGGCAACTGGCAACTGTCAGCAAGATAAGAATAGAACTTTGGTAACCATGGCGATAGGAAATTTAACTCTCTTATCTTTAGATAAGAAAAAGGAGGTCAGTTATCTTTTTATTCATAAGACAGTCCAGATTAAATTAAAACTCAGCCAGTCAGATCCCTCTGTGCTTGCCTTATTTTCCAATGAACTGAAATGAACGTCAGCGTTCACCAATTTCTTTTTCTTTTTTTCCATTATGCACAGGCTAATGATTACTGGAAACTACATTTTCTGTTGACATTAATCAGAACAATTCTTTTCACTGGTTGTTTTTGAATAAACACTTTCTGGATTGGTGAATCTTGAGTCATAAGTGAAACTCTGTTCAGCTGTTTGTTCTGCAGCTGAAGCCACTGTCCATGCATCTCAGAGTTGGATTATTTTAAGTCGAACATAACTGTGTACTCTACATTTGTCACTACGTAAAGTTGGCTTTAAAGACTCATGATTATTCTACCAGAAAACTTATGTTACATGAATTATGTTTAATTCATTTTCATTAAGTTTTCCTTTACTTTCCTAGATTGATCAGATTTCTATCTGATACGTTTATCCATTTCTTTCTGACCACAGATTGCTTTAGGGAAATTGCAGTGAAACTGCTGGCATGGAGTCATCTGAAAATCAATTTATGGAATCAACATTTATTTCTTTGAATGTATCTTCAATTCTGCAAAATGAAAAAAATAAAATAAAAAACAGGGCTAATTTTCAGATGTCCCCAATTAATTAGTTTTTTCCATCTCATCTCACATTTTGTCAGTTTGCTCACTTGAAGAATTGTTTTCCTTGTTATTGGGGCTTTCCTTCTTCTGTTCTGTGAATTTTATTTCTCTCCCAGTATGTCTTAACCCCTCAGTTTGATGTTTTATCAAACATCTACACAGAAAAAACACATCCAAGGGGCTTAATACTGCTTTCCCGTTACTGTTCCCGTGCTGGGTATAACGCATCAGTGGGCACAAAAATTGCACAGAGACATGCACTCATGCCTCAGTGTTTCAAATGGTGAGCTGCAAAGCGTCTAATATGATTCATGGCTATATAGAGACCCGTCTTATCCCTCTTGGTGTCCCCCCAGGGACATATGTTCTACACTTGTGTTCAGAACATGTGATCCAATTTTCTCAAATAAAAATATTACATGGATGCCAGAGCCGTTGCCCTTGGTAAATGTACACTTGTTTATGACTATTCCTTAGTGTATACAGTATAGCTGTCAATATTTTTTGCCCTTTCATCTAAAACTTCTACATCTTTTGGATCTTGTGCTGTTCAACTGAATTCAAGGTGTGACCCACTTAAACTGCTGCATCAATAAAACAGGCAGAGGGGCGATTTGGATGAACTGCCTTTTCGTCTCTTGTTAAAACCATGTCCTCAGGTTGCATGAATCTTTGAAAAATAATTTTGGGGTTTGCAACGATGGTTTCTCAACACCACTGCAAAAGAGTGGAATTAAACTGGTATTTAATTATCACTGAGTAGCCACACTAATTCAATGGCAGTAACTTGTTGTTGCCTTCATATTTGATTCCCTTTTGCTTCTGTTACAAGAGATTTATCCAGCATTTCTGGTTGAACCTCCCGCTTACATGAAGATTTAAGGCTTTTTCACCAATACTAGAAATTGACAATAAATGGATGTGACAGGGTGGTTAACGCGTGTAGAGATGTGCAGGTATGAACACGTATCTTTCAGAGTGTGAATGTGGATGGCATAAACACATTACATTGAAGAAATCATCTGCCAGATTTAGTAGCTATGCTCCCTGAATGGCATTCAAATTTGCTTTCTATTGACCGTAATACAACAAAGTGAGTGGGGCAGAATCCAAACAGAGGCATTATTAGAGTGTTAAGGCTGGGTGGGAATAAAGAGCCAGTGCATAATCAATATAATGGTGGGTCACACAACAGACCTCTTATGAATAAATGAATAAAATAGCAACCCCAAAAAAAGAATCCCTCATGACTCACTAGCTATTCCTCCTTAACCCTTACTTCCCATTCAGAGCCGTGCACAGTAACAGTTTCTCTTCTTACACGAACTAACCTGATTCAAATGGCTGTCTGTCAGGTTAAGTGTACACCTCACTGATGGCGTAGATGGCTCTAAGCTGTGATGCAACAACAAAGCCAAGCCTCAGGCTTCATTTTACACACTCATGTTCAACACACGCGTGGATGCGTGTGCGTGTATGTGTGTGTCGGTTTCAGCCTACATGAGTGTGAGCATTGAAGCTCTCTTTGTCTTTCCCTCATATCTTTGTGTACATAACAAAAAGGCTGAATTCCCCCCCCCCCACAATTATATCACAGAGTAATTGTATTTGCTCATCTACTGTGTGTTGATGATAACAGTCAGTTTGGGGCAGAGACTGCACAGGATACTCTTTGCTGTTTTGGACACAGAACAAAGTGGTTTCCTCCGTGATCAGATTTGTCTTTTGAGTGTGTGTCTGCTGTCACGTCAAAATCAAATTTTAACTGTTTATGTGAAGGAAACCAGCCTATATTAAGTATTGATATTATTGAATCATTTTAATACTGTATCTGTCACTTTTTTCCCCCCATGACCTTGATGAAGGGTGCCTTGGGATTTTAGCTACGACTGACTCCTCACTGAGTCTGGCTCAGATGAATTTGGCTCTGTCCCAAAGACTAGACATAGTATGGCTTTACAGCTATTAATATCACAGCTGCTTAACATGTGGCTCTATGTTTGCAGCATGTAATTCAGTCAACTGGATTCAGTTAGAAACTTTTTTTTTCAGTTTAACCTTATGAGTATTCCCAATCCTGCTTTGCAGATAAGAGCATTTTCTGACTGCAATATATGGTTAAATGGCATACAAGGGTAATTTCTTGGCTCTAATTTTTTTTAAATGTATGCGTTGTTAATTTATCCCACATAGTATCAATTGAAAAGTTTTATCTGATAATTTATTTGGTTGTGTCTTGCAGTTTAAATATATCCTGACACTAGATTGATCTATCTGATGCAGAATAGTTTTCTCTATCTGTATCTTTCCTCCCCTTCTTTTAAGCACTTTAGAGGCCACAAGAATGGATGTCTTAGTTCATTGTTTGGATTGTGTATGTACAAGTAGCTGTTATTGCCAATGTCAGCCTGATCAAGTGTTTCATTGGCTTTAAGCGAGCAGTGACAAATTATTGTGAATCTGTCTAGAAAAGTCCTCTCACAGTTGCAACAAAATGATATATGCTGTGATTAATGCAAATAACCACGATCATTTTGCCTGATTGTTGTCATTCTCCTGTATATAATCAGTTAGATAAATAACAATAGAAATGCTATATTTTCCTCCAGTTCAATTTGATACAGTTGGTCGACTGACAGAGCTTTAGCTTTTAAATCTTGTTGCATCCCTGTCTTCTGATTTAGATGTGGCATGTTGGTTATGCAGTTAATTATGTGAGAATTGTTTCCTCACAAGATGGAGCAGCCGAGTTCTTTTAAAAAAAGCTTTCTAACATTGTGACACTGATGTGTTTCACTCCTGTCCAAGATCAACTAATTAATACAGAATGTCCCATAAAACCACTGTGTTTTTTGTGTGGATTCACCATAGAGATGTCGGCAAGAGGACTTTTGCAAGTCCTCCACTCTGTTCTTAATGGAAACTTTCTCACATTATTCCTTGAAATTAATTAAAGATGGTTTCCTGATGGACTACAAACTAAGTTGTAACTACAGGCGAACAGAGCTGTAAGCAGTTTATCCTGCTAATATACATGTACATAGCCTTTCTTAGACCTTTTATGAAACCAGTTTTTCAAATTGGTGTTACACCAAGGTGATTTTGTCTCAGTCCCCTAGAATAATATCACATGGAACTCGTCCCTCAAGGAAAAACCTGCCGATTCAATAATCCTTTGATAATTTTCAGAGGACTTATCAAGATCTTCGTCAGCACTCAAGATCATAAGGGCAGATTGGTTAGAATGGAATTACTGATCCTGTGCCTGCGGCTAAAGTGCCGCTTTTTGTTGTTTTCTTTTTATGACCATAACGAATTAATTTCCCCAGACCATATTCTGCTGGTAAAAGGTTTGTTTTATTTCATCTGACAGTGTTATGAAGGAACTTTTGTGAACACTGGATCTATTTTGCAAAAGGATAATAAGTTGAAAAAAATGTTGTTAATGTTGAAAAATAAGATCAAACATCAAGTCTCTCCAACCTCAGGCATGACATCTGGCAAACCAAGGAAATAAAAATTCTAAGGGGGAAAAAAAAAAAAAGCCAACCCAACAATGTCTGAGGGTGTACTTGTTCTCAGCAGAGGTCACCGAGGTAGGATAATGACTGAACTCTCAGAGCAAAGTGCTCACTGATGCTTCACTAAATGTCAGAACTCTGAAGAAAGCTTTTCTCAGATTTTTTCTGTTTTGAAAGTTGTTCTCTTGCACTGTAGTGTACTATGGCACCAACGATGTAAACCACATATTTGAACATACATGTGAGATTATAGTAAATAAAAAAACACCCTTTCTTAGGTTTTACAATGCTAATTCCCAAAAAGATGGGACACTATGTAAAATGTAAAGAAAACCTGAATGTAATGATTTGCATATCTCATAAACACATGTTAAAACTAAGTGATTTTAACATTTCATTTAATTTTGAATTTGATGGGAGGAACAGATCATGAAAAAGTTGGAACAGCGTGAAGCTTAACATTGTGTAGCAGCCGCTCTTTTAACAATTAAACATCTAATAAGGTAGGAGACCAGTATCGGGAGTTACAGAAGAGGATTGTTGTCCCATTCTTGTCTGATCCAGAATTCAAGCTGCTCAACAGTTGTGGGCCTTCTTTGCCAGATTGTTCATTTCATGCTGCACCAAATGTTTTGTGTTTGTGAAAACATTGGACTGCAGGCAGACGAGTTCAGCACCTACACTCTTCTCCTGCAAAGCCATGCCGTTGGGATGGATGCAATATGTTTAGTATTGTCTTGCTGACTGCAAGGACTTCCCTAAAAGAGATGTTTTCTAGGTGGGAGCATTTGTTGCTCTAAAATTTCTATTTACTTTATAGCATTGATGGTTCCTTCACAGATGCGAAAGCTGACTGTTCCATTGGCACTGATTCTACCCCATGACCCCTCTCCTCTTTATGTTATCATTCTCTCACTCTGTTGTGTGAGATATTTTTGCCCATTATTTTTTTACAACGTGGCTTCAGTTTATTGAAATTTGTTGGTATCCTTATGTAAAGTCCTTTTAATGCCCCACCACATTTCAACCAGATTGATTCCTGGCCATTGCAATGCCTTATTTCTTTTTCTCTTTCATATAATCTTTTGTTAATTTGCAGGCGTTCTTGGGCTTATGTTTCTGTTGCATGACCCAGCTTCAGCTGTCAGACATATACCGTATGACTTTTTCTCTGAGCGTTGCACTAACTGTGGGTTCAACTTGTTGGGTTTCCCTTTCCTAGGAATATTTGGATCTGTGTTGAATGTGTTCCCACTTGTGAATAATCTTTTTAACTGCAGAATTATGAACCCTAAATTGTTTGGAAATACCCTTAAAACCCTTGCCAGGCTGATGAGCAGCAACAATTGCTTCTCCCTTTAAGGCATTGTGTTAATGCACACCTTAAGGCTGCAGTCCAGTAAATTTTTATAGACGTGCTCACACTTATTGATGATCAGTTAATCATCTGCTTTTAATAAGCTATTTCTGGGTGCTACTTATCCTCTTAATTCTTTTGGAGACAGTTAGTTTGTCCTCACGCTACTTCTGTATTTTCAACTCTTAAAAACAACAATGTAATATGTTCTGTGTTGTTCATTTGAGGTGATATTTGTCTCATTTTAAGAGCTGGTGAGGAACAAACTGTGTTATTATTTCCTGATCTATAAAACCTTAAAATTGACAGATGAGGGGAGTGTGTCCCTATTTTTAACATGAATGTTACGTGCGGCAAAATGGCTGTTCATATATTTTCAGTCCTTGCTCAGGGGAAGTGATTTTCTCACGAAATGGCATTATTATAAATCTGTTTCCCTGAGAGCACTGTAAGCAAACCAGCCTTAAAACGGCTTTGTGTTTCGCCTTAATGAGTAAAGAAGGTCTTTGAACCCGGAATTAAAATTTCCAATATTCATGTACTTTTTTGGAACGATGCATTGTCTTATTGATCATAATCTCTATCGCTTTTCATTATCCTTAATCACAGGAACTGGAGAGAGTGACGGCATTACAGACCAACCTGCAGCTGGCGGCGGTCATTTGCACTAATGCGAGGAGGTAATGGTGCTCTGTTACGTGCTACCTATTCACCAACTGAAATAGCTGCTCAAATAGCTCATTCAAACATGAACCGAATACTAAGTGCTGGTTTCATAATCGTGATAATTTCCCTTTTTCAACTTTTGAAGATCATAGTTTTTGGCTCAGCCTGATAGCACAGAGGAGATGGTCCTGAAATGAGGCAAAAGAGAGCAGGGGAATAATATTCAGTAAATGTCTGGCCCATCTGGCAGTCCACAGCCTCGGCATTGTAGGATGTTGTAGCCTTATTGTGTGTGCCCTTTCCAATTATCCCTCTGGCAGCTCTCAAACCCAGCCACATTGCTTCAGAATCAATTATTTGCTTGGATGCACAATCTTAATCTTAAAGCAGCAAAAAAAACCTGACGACTGCTATCAGCACGGCATCTTTAACAATAATCATTGCCACGGTTGTTTGTTTATGCTCAGTATTTGTGTAGCAAATGACTATGTTATCAAACTCAACCATCAGCTGACTGTATCTGTGTTGGTATAAGTTTTCATGTTGCAATACTCTCCGTGTCATATTTACCTACTGAGCATCTCACAAATGACTGAAAATAGTAAAACTGACCTGGGACTTCCTTTGTGCAGACAACTTAGTGTTGCGAAAGAAGGGTTCACCGAGGCCAGCCTTGGTCTGTTGGCCAATCAAAGGAGAAGACACCTGCTGACAGGTCTACTCAAGTCTCTGAGGACCATCAAGACCCTGGTAAAGTCAAACATACGAAGAATAGTTCAAATATGGCTTTTTTTTTTCTCTAAACATAATTTATTGTGGCATAAATAGTGTCAAGGTAATTCTTTATGAGCAGCCCATTTTGGTTTACAGGGGTCCCTGACCACCAACCTCCCCTTAGATTTTTTTTTCTTTATATCCTCAAGCTAGTCCTGTATATGTTAGTATTGATTTGATTCAGTGAAGGTAGTATCTATTAATTAATCTGCTTTGATTGGTTCAAGTTTCTGCATAGCATTTTTAAAATATTTAGAACTATGTTATAGCTAATGAATATGGTTTGCTTACATGCATCATATGTATTTATTGTATAGACCTGACAGAAATATTCTGGGTTGGCAATCTGTCTGAAAACCCACAAACAACTCACTGTGACTTGAAAAATATAGCCCTCAATAATCATTGCAGCTCTTCCTCCACTTATGGTAGAAAATAAACACAATGGTTCATCATTGGATCAAGCTGTATTCAGTAACAATGCTGTCAACATTGCCATGGCAGGAAAACATGGAACCAGCTTAAAGCCCGCTATCATTAATAACTAATTCTTAACTATCACAAATTCTTCATAAGAATTTTTTATTTGAATTCTATCCTCTTATTGTCACTCTCTCCTTCTTAGCAAAGAACAGACGTAAGGCTCAGCGAGATGCTCGAGGTATTGTTATCCCCTACATACACACATGCACACACACACAGACACACAGATAAACAGAAATGTTCATAACTGACTTAAAAGGTCAAATATCAGTAGAGATTCAGCACTACATTCTATGACAAAATGCCTATCAATTGTGAAGATCAGCTGCAGGATATGGAATAGATTTGACAACCGGTGTTATCAAACCCATGATTATCTGGACGGTATCGGCTGTGACCACCATTTTCAGATGGGTTTTGTGTCAGAACAGTTTTGAAAAAACCGACAGGAGAAGTCACACATAACATTGCCAACCATTTTCAAATTTTTTGAGCTATATGGGTCTTGTAAGATGGCTGCAAATTTACCTACCCTGAAAATACATGAAATGACCTCACTTCTCTGCTCTTTCAGGAGGAAGACTATCCAGGTGCAATCCAGCTCTGTCTGGAATGCCAAAAGGCTGCCAGCACCTTCAAACACTACAGCTGCATTAGGTACAGTATGAGCTGATTGATACAGTAATATTTAGCTGTGGTAACAGAGAGATGGCTTGGGCATTGTTTTCTAGCTGATATATATATGTATATATATATAATATATATATATAACCTTTTTTTTCTTTGTCAATCTGAAATAATTTAATACAATTTCTGCTCATATAGAAAGATATTTCGATATTGCGTTTCTTTATAAAGCAGATTGAAGAATGCCAGACATTTCTTTTAACATCTTTTCTCAAGGTTGGAACCTAATGGCTATATTTAGAGAACTCTCACTTGAGATTTTATTTATTGTTGTGTTGTGCCTTGTCATCTCTGAATTTCTGCTCTTTTGCTTTACTTATGATGTCAAAAATGTTTTTGTAATGTTTTTTTAAAGGAATTTTCCGTTTGAAGATATTATCAGTGGCTTTTAGCTTGGAAGTATTGTCTGGCTGTAATCAGATTTAATTTAAGACCACATAGCAGTTTCATTCAGTATGCATCTGGCAGCATCCCACTTAAGCATATTACTGCTTATCCTCTGAGAAAACATCTAATTACAAGATGTAGAGACGCTTGCAGGCGGTTGGTCGGCCTTGACATACAGATGGCTGTAAAGCAGAAACCATCAGCAGGCAGACATGCTGACAAACTTTAGCTAAGGCACAAGAGACATCAGAACATCCGAGACAGAAACATTATTGTTACACGCTTCTATGAATCATTGTCACAAACATATCTTTCTGTTCTCACTTTTGGAAGAGGTAGGATGGGATTTGAAAGGTTGCTATGAAGAATAAGGGTGTGTTTGAGATTGATGTGTGGGAAAATGCGTGAGCTTGCATACAGCACCACTTAAGATGAACATAGACTGCTTCTTTTTTTTATGTCTTGACAGAGGGCTATTATAAAACATCCATATTTATATTTACATTCTATCAACAGTGGGACAAAACAAAAAAAACTGAAAAGAAGGAAAACCAGTGGGGATGTTTTTGTGACAATGCCAATTTGAGTGACAGCCAGGAAATATGGATTGATGAGGAAATATTATGCACAGGGAAAAACTCCTTCTACTGTTCCCTCCCACTTTGAGTCGCTTATTGACATGGATATTAGTTTTGTTTTCACTGAGCCATTAATTTACCCTTAATGGAGCTGCATGTCCATGGTGATGCTCATTAGATGTGCTCATTAAATGTGTAGAATAGAGCTCACCTCCAGTGTTAAACCAGCAGTCTTGAACTTTAATTTCCCTCCTCTGGCTTTCAAAAAACAAAAACAAGGAAACGTGACCACTTTTTTTTTTTTTTTGGTGTGTTTTAATCTATAGTATCCCTAACTTTTCTTGGATTCCCTGCCACACTAGCTGCCTTAGCCTAGTCCGTTTCTATTCTTGCTGCCAGTCCTCTCTGCAGCTTGAACGAACAGAAAACACATTACTACCAGTCTTAGGAATTTCACCTCAGACACCAGATTTAAAACTCCTGTCCACTGTGAAATACAGAAAGACAGATAACTGTCATAGGTAGGTTTAATCGGCATTTAATGAACTCATTTGGCGATGGCTTGAATGTAATGGATCCTCACTTAGAAGTCCTGCACTCAATCATGTCAGCGAGCCCGTCTGTGTAGAAATGTGTCTGTGATCATCATGAAATGAAGCACAGCTGTGGCTGTAGGATTTATGCTTTTGGGTTTTCTGTCCATCCCAGTCTCGTGAATGCAATATCTCAGGAATGCCACAAGGGAATTTCTTCATCTTTGGCACCAATTTTCCGTTGGACTTGTAGATGAACTGAAAGGTTGCTGTCATAAGTCAAGAATTTTATACGCCATTAACGACAAAAATGTATCATTTATGTACTTTATTTGATCCACTTTATTAAATTCCTTAAGTATTGCACATACACACTGCAACTTCAAGTCTGTATTTAAGATTTAATTTTTGATTTGTGTGGCACCTAATAAGTCCTCACATGGAGGTTTAGCTTTATTCATAGTATTTATAGCTGGAATGCAGGTTCTTTTGGAGGATGGGTGTTAAGGTCCTTTTCTTATTATCCTCTTATTACAGCTGGATACCAGGGTGCTTTGAAAGAGCTGCTTACAGTATGTTTCCATCTCTATTTTTCTTCCCATTTCTATTTTTGACCAATGTTGTGTTACACGGCTACTCCATGTGTCAGAAAAAACACACAATTCTGTGTAATTTCATTTGTTGCCTGGTTCCTTTTTCTTGACGGCCACCAATCATGATGGCTCCCTTTAATATCTCCTTTTAACTGACCTTACGTAGATATGTTTTATTGTTCCTGAATATTTGGATGTAATTGGATTTCACATGAGCTGCTGGAGTATGCCGATGTAATAAGTTGAGTCGGCATGAAGGCAAACAATACACCCTCATTTTCATGTGAATCCAACTCGCCTGAGATCCCATTTAGAAAGCAGTGCGTAGGATCCACCCTGTAATTGAGCGTACAAATAATGCTCGAAAAACTGGCAAAAGATAATCCGATTTCTCATCTGTGAACATACACATGCGCAGGCAATGGTCCTTTTTATAAATATAATTCCTTGAAGAGTGTACACATGTTGATGGACCTGCTCTTTCCTAGCAACATCATTTGTATGTTTAAGGCAGCCAGTCTGGTTTAATCACACCTTTTCCAAACTTGAAATCATGAATTTATGATCTAAATTGTATTCACCTGCTTATGATGTATTTCTTTCTTGGCCTCATGAATTACCTTTATGATAAGGATATAGATTATGCTCTTCAAGTGCTTTCACCATCATTCTTTTTGGACTCTGCTGGCTTACATTACCTGTTCATACAGGTGATAAAGATGTGTGGAGTGTGAGGCAGTTGTCGTGGTGTCTGCAGCTTGCTCTGTACATGTGATGGCTCACTTGTGTACTCTGCTTGAATCTTATGCAATGTAGGTCTATAATTTCATCAGTTAGCATTGTTAATGTGGCAATGACGTGAGAATGAATCAGAATGGCAAACTAGACGTGCTTATCCCTGCACCATCCTATCATTAGAATGCTTTGATGCTTTGCAGGCGTATAAGCAGTTGTGAGACAGTTTAGATGAAGAATTACTAGATGAAAGATAATAACTTCTGGTTTGAATCTTAAATCTGTAAGTAATATTTAAAAAAAAAAAAAAAAGTTGAATGAATAAAGGTTTGCTTTTCTAAATCCAAACCATTGCATAGGATGTAGAGCAGGCATCTTTCAGGCCCTGGTTTGTGAATGAACTAATTATAAATGAGGCCTCTGGACTATGTCTAACTCTAACATGGACTCTTGTTTGGAAAATGGACACAAAAAAAAAAGCAAATACACAAAAGCGTTCTAAAAAGAAAAAAAGATCTGTTTTGCATGGACAAGTGACCATTTAATCTGTTACTGCCCCTGTAGATTTTTAAACCCGTTAAGCCAAAACTCAACTACAAAAAGTTTAATACCTCTGTTGCTATATTGGCGCCAAATATCTAAATAATAAACTAAATCTTGGAGCTGAAGAAGAATACAATCCAATCAGGTTTGTTGATCGGGCATTATCAAATTTTCCCACTGCCTTTCCACCAAATTCTCTTCATTATGGAGCTTTGTCCTTGTCAGCCCCTTGGCTTTTCTCTCCCACGTAGCCTACTCTGCTTTCTCCGTTCACTCCTTCTTGTGCCCTGTAGGAGCGACTAACAAGACCGTAGCATAAATGGCATTCTCATAAAATGTGAACATCAACCAATTCCTTTAAAGGAAAGTATGATTGTGGGTCTTTTTTGAAAAGAAGAAAAATAAAACCTTTCTGATTTCCATGTGACTCTGTTTCAATCCTTGTGGTTTCTGCAGGGAACAGATTGCTAATTAGTCTTTTTTTTCCCTCATCTGTTATTTATGCATTCTTTCTGATCATGAAAGAGTGCCAGTGTGTAGGGAGGAGCCGTATCTGCATACACAATGGACAGTGTCATAAAGTATTGTGGATTATGTAGCCGATAGATGCAGATTATCAGCAGGTGACCAGAGTTATTGACTTTCGTTGACCTTGTGTGGTGTTCTTCAAAAGCTCAGAGGTGGTTTTATGGGGATTGAGTACTGAAGATAGTTCCTGGATATATCAGCAGGAAACAAATTGATTTGGCCTACTTTTGTTCAGATTTAGTCAGCAGGTTATAAGTCAGCTTTAGTGGGGTTGGAAGGCTTATTACTGAACTCTGGAAGGACACATCCTACCTGATTCCTCTCCTTTCTCTGGCTCTAACTCTGTATTTGCTGAATTAAACATTTTGAAACAGATTTGTCCAAAGGTAAAAACCAAAGCACATCTAAGGAATAATTTCAGTTCAATATTTTAATCTCATGAGTCATCTGTTTTCTTTAAATGTGTGTATTTTAGTTTAACTGTCCATTGTGGGTCATATTGAGCTGTCCTGTTCTTTGTGCTCATTGGTTTTTTATTGTTTGCCATTCTGTAGGGACTGGTCGCTGTTTTCCCCCCCCCATCTTTCTCTCTACTGCTTTTCAAATGCTACTGTGTGATTTATTTTATTTTTTTTTGGTGGAACAGTCAGATGTATCTACTCAGTACTTGGACATAGTATTGATCAGTTCACCCATCTTGAGTTGAGCCAACCAATGTCTTTCTTTTGTTTTGTTTTTTACTCTGGCTTCCAGTAACAGTTTCTGCTGGGATGACTGGCTGACTGTGACTTGCTCTTTTATAGTGTAGCTGAAAGTTTCTAGTGTTATAAAAGATGGGGCACATACCAACTTACTACATTTGGTGTGTTAGTAATGGTGATCATTACTGAATGTCATGCTGATGGTAAGCTGCTTCATCATCACTGTTAGCTGTTACTCTGTCTTGCTTTTGACTACATGACCAGTATGATTTCAATATGGAGCTAATTTTGCATCTATTGTTTCACATCTTACCAGTATTATATGTCTCTTTTATTTTTTTTCAAGGTCAACTCCATTTATTTTTAAACATTTGGTCATGAGCTATTACTCACACTTATATATGCACCTGTACACACACAACCTCACACAGGCACAAAAAGGGTAACAGGCAGCATCTCATTTCGTTACCTGTTTTGCAAACTGCAAGAGGGCCTTGTTCTACCGTCTCTTCTCAGTTTCTCTGATCCCTCCTGCATACTCTATCCTCAGCTAAAGCCAAGAAGCTTAATTAGCAATTTGCTAAGGACACTGTGTCCCTTGGGCAACTGCAGACTCACAAGGCACAACATAAGAAATGGGCTGACCTGAAAAAGACCCCAAGCAAAGCAGGGACGGAGGCAGGGAAACTGTGAAACAGAGGATGATTATGAATGGATGCAGCGCGGGTGGTGGAGTCACAAGGGAATGGACTTGGTGTCTTGGGATCTGCAGAACAGTCGCAATTTCTGTTGCTTCACAGTTTTTCAGCTGAAAGCATGTTTTTTTTAGGATGAGGCATACTCCGAGATGGGACCAAGGATATGTAAGTTCCTTGTGCTTTATATAGAGTCACTTTACAGGTAAACAAAAGCACACTTATAGTTTTCCCACATTGATTTGACTGTAAAAATGTTCCCTTCCACCACCAAAGGGAGCATGCCATCCTTTTCTTGAGGAGAACCAGGGCCTCGGGTCTCAATCAATTTAGAAGTCCCAATTCACATTCCATCCACATCAAACTCATCCACAAACCTGTCAGGAGAGTCCTGAAGGTGTTCCTGCAAGGGTACCAAAAAAACATTTACAAAAACAACAAAGGGAAATTACCTCATGATTACACCCATGTCCTGAAATTCTGTCAGTGAAAATCAAAAACAGGAGAGGGACAGAAGGTTCAGCCGTGTTGGACTGCAACATCCACACTGTCCAGGTCACGCAGAGCGAACACAGCTTTCCCTCAAAGTGCTCAGGGATTTAACGGCACACTGAAGTGCCCTGACTTAGTGTGCATGGAAACACAATTATTGTTTATTTTCAGCATGTTTGACCATTATTCAAATGAACAAAGGAAGTAAATGTATCCCAATGAGTCCAGTAACGTGACAGCCATCCTCCACCAGCTGTTGCCATTTTAGATACAAATTGTGACATTTAGTCAACAAGAAGAACAAAAAGATTAATTTGATCATGAGGATGATTGTTAACTGATTCCACAATTCAGCCACATTAATCTTGTCTTTATTTTACAGTGAACTTAACTCCAAACTTCAAGACACCCTGGAGCAAATAGAGGTATGTGCCTCCCTGCTTCATTTTTCTATTATCTAAAAGCAATATCAGTGTCGACAGCGTTTGCAGAATGTATTTTCTCCTTACCTTGTTATTTTCTACAAGTCTTCATCTGTTAAAGGCAATTTATACTTCACTTTGACATTTCGATAGTTTACCTTTGTTATTCTGAGTCTGCCAAATATTGACACTATCAGAAAGGCATTATTATGTGTGTGCAAGCGCAGTAAATTATATCTGTTTCTACTCAAGTTGTGTCACAACACTGGTGTTGTGAAAAATGCTTATAGCGAAGCAATTATTTCTGCATCGCTGCCGCTTCACTTCAGTAGTTTAATTACTTACAGTTCTGTCTGAACAAAGGAGAGACGTGCATGTATGCATATGTGTATAGGACTTTGCTAATGCTGTTTGTTTACCTGCCTGTGTGAGTTAGTGAACAAGCAATGCAAAATCTTCTAAATCATAAAGGTAAACACATGAGGGAAACACAGTCATACATTTTAAAAGCCAGGGCCTGTTAGTTGGCTTCAGCACACCGGAGTCCTCCTGTAGGAGGATGCTTCATACACATACTCCACATGTACTTGTGTTGTATTCTGTAATCATCCAACACACTTTCAGTTTAGTTAATCATGTTATTTCCTGTCAAGTATTTCCAAATTTCTATGTTCGGTCAGCTGCTGCCTTTGGGCTCTTCCTAAGTGCAGCTTTACATGTGAAGCTTAAGAAAAAGTTGGGTGATTGATGACATTAGATTACTTGGCCTTTGTCAGCGCTTTGCTCTTTGAGCTAAGCTTATCACGTCAAGGCTGTAACATCCTTCTACTTCTTAGTTTCTTACTAGTCTAACTTTCTTTGCCTCCCTTTTACTTTGACTTACTCACACATATTCACCCACGTCCACATCTAATTACCTGCCTCTGCGCCTGATGGCTTTACAACTGCACATCTATGTGCATCTCAGTCACTGGTCTTAACACTGATAATCCATCTCTTTTCTTTCTTCCCCTTACTTTGCCCTCTCTTTCCTTTGTCATCTCTCCATTTCTGGCTCCAGGAGCAGCTCGATGTCGCCCTGTCGAAGACTTGTAAGCACTTTGATGTTTTGCACTACACCAAGGTCCAGCTTGCCTACACGCTCCTGGGCAAAACACAGGTCAGTGTCGTTGGGAATGGCTAAACACAACTGGGTGTAATGAGCCGCTTGGCATTTTTTTATTTGTTTCTTATGGTGTCATTTGCAGCCATACTGTGTTTGCGTTTTATTAAAAGGGAAAAGAAGAAGCTGTTAAATAAGATGTGGGGTCATATTTAGGAAATGGGACTTTAAACTGAGCAAAATGGCTTTATTACCATTGTAATTCTCTGAAAGGTGTAAATGCAGAGCCATTTCACTTATTCTTTTGGTTTCTTGCTCGCTTAGTGCCTGTCTAGTTATTGCTCATTTTTGGCCCAGCAATGTGGATTTATTGTAATTCTGAGTCTGCATTTTAATTTTGGCTTCTTTCCTCAGAGGAAAGAAACTGCAGGTTTTTTATAAGCAAGGTCACAGAGCGTACATATAATCCTTAATGATTCCAATATCCTGTCTTTACCGTCAGTTAACTGTCAGCCACTGAAATCCACCGTAAATCGCAATTCTCAAAATAATCTTTGAGATATGTAAAATTTGAATGGACGCATAAAACATAGACAATGCTGTTACAAACAACACGTATGGATCTGACTTGTAGTTCTGGTCAGAAAAGCAGTTTATTTGAAGGTTGCAAGTTATTTTAGGAAGGCATGAGCATAAGTTTATGTTAAAAATGTCATATTACATCGTGTTACATAGAGTAGATTGATGCTTGGCAAAAATATATTTTTCTGTACAACTTTAAAGTATTTTGCAGCATATTTAATTCATGCGTCATGCACTACACTTGGCAGCGTGAGATTTTGAGGAATATTTTGCTAGTTTAAACCAGATAATGAAATACATTCTTGTGTTAAGCTGAATGGATGACCCTGTTATTCACCTCTTGAGTAATTGTTAATGTTAATGAATACACATTTATGTTTCCTGACATAAGCAGGCCTCCTTAAGGTGGAAACATTGTCACTGAGTATTATTGAAAACATTAACTTTTGATGTTTTGATCTGTTTTTCCCCCCCTTTTTGCAACCATGTTTGCCGCGTTAGGATTTTGTTCATTTACATCTTAGCCAATAGCTTTTGTTGCTGTCTCAGATTTAAGGCAATGCAAGTTTATTTATATAACATATTTCATGTACAATTCAAGGTGCTTTACATAGAATTAGAAGCAACAGCGTGCAGAAGAAGGATTAAAAACAAAAACAAACTTTCAAAAGAAATAAAATAAATGAAATCAAAACAGAAGAAAGAAGAAACTATAGGTAATTTAAAATCAAAAGCAAGAGAAAAGGAGAAAGAAAGGACAATACATTAAAACATGATCAAGTTAAAAAATTTAGCCTTAAAGGAAATGATTTTTTGGTAGAAAGTGTGGACTAGTTTTCCCAGGTCCTGCTGGGACATCAGGTCTTTTAACCTTGATACATTCTTAAGGTGATAGTAGGCGGACTTTCTGATTCCCTTAATGTGTTTTTCAAAATTTTGGTCTGAGTCCATCACGACACCCAGATTTCTGGCCTGATTGGTGTATTTTAGGTGTATAGAGTGAAGCTCAGTGGTGACCTTTAATCACTTCTCTTTGGCTCCGAAGACAATCACCTCAGTTTTGTTTTTGTTCAACTGAAGGAAATTTAGGCTCATCCAGTCGTCAATCTCCTCAAGGCATTTACCAAGAGCCTGTACTGGGCCTCGGTCTCCTGGTGACATTGTAAAATAAATCTGCGTATCGTCTACATTAGTATGGTAACTCATTTTGTTGTTCTTTTTGACCTGTGCCATTGGGAGCATGTAGATGTTAAACAGAAGAGGTCCCAGGATGGAACCTTGGGGAACTCCACATGTAATTCTTGTCTACTCAGATGTAAAGTTACCTATTGACACAAATGACTTCCTGTTCTCTAAGTATGTTTTGAACCAGTTTAGTACAGTGCCAGAGAGGCCCACCCAGTTCCTTAGTCATTTGAGTAACATATGATGGTCAACTGTATCGAATGCAGTACTGAGGTCCAGTTAAACTAAGACTGACATTTATCCACCGTCTGTATTCAAACATTTCATTCATGACGTTAATGATTTAAAGTCAATATTTGTTAACAAACATATTTATACATTTTTTATGATGCTTTTCAGCTGGATACACAGCTGCACTGTGCAGTCTTCATGTAGCACTTGACACAGTGTAATAGTGCCACACTTTTCCCTCGGCCTGACATCCAGTTTTGCTTTTCACCATCCATCTACTTGTTTGATATAAATAAACGCAGAACAATCAGTCTGCATGCCTGTGTTATTAATGGTTATGTATGTCTTAGCTGGTTTTTAGGATTATTATTATTATGTGGACTACCATAGTTTATTCCCTTTTCTTATTTAGGTTTTTTGCAGTGAGATTTTCATGGTGTTTCAGGACAGACGAGGTAAAACACCACCAGAAAGAAGGGAAAAAACCTTTGAATAGATTTTGTCGTAGCAGGGAGTCAGAATAAACGGGGGCCAACATTTTGCGGTTATAAGCTTGTGGTAAGAAAATCTAATTACACTGCA
Source organism: Leptatherina wallacei (assembly GCA_028567055.1). NCBI lineage: Eukaryota > Metazoa > Chordata > Actinopteri > Atheriniformes > Atherinidae > Leptatherina > Leptatherina wallacei. The sequence continues at coordinate 11,355,709 of JAOXYM010000018.1, forward strand.
ACACCCGTTACCAGGGGCATTGCTCCATACTGTGCCTGTGTCTCATGCAGCTCCGGTGTCCTCATTTCTCAAGTGTCCAAATTAGTGAGACAGTTAGGAAGGAGCAGAAGGGAGGTGTGAAACAGAAAATGGTGGTAAATGTAACTTGACTGCTGAATAAAGGATGATTGACACAAGAATGAAGTGAGCACAGTGTGATGGATCAGGACTGTATCACTGTCCAGAGGAACTTCTGGATTTCTTTGCAAAATGAATGAATGAATTATTGCAAAGAAATGCTGGAATTTCTAAATAATCCTTTATAAAAGCCGCTTGGATCAATTTTTAATTCAGTCAATTCCTGCCCATGACCAAACAACATTGGCTTTGAGCAACATTGTGCAGCAGTTTAGAAACAACAAAGCAACAGATGATTCTGCAGGGTAACATAATGTTTACATTGTTTTACAGTGTAAGTAGTAAAGTGATGACCAGAGTATGAGGACGGCGTTAACCTGCCGGTTTTGGCCCAGAGAAACATGAACAATAGTAAACACTACTTCTTGGCTTGTGGAAGTTTTTCCTACTTAGAGTTTAATGCAAATACAGTGTATAAATGGAAGAGACTGGTTATGAGGTAGGCTGTTTTTTTAGTTTTTTTAAAAAAAAAGGTAAATATTAGCATTTTCCATTAGGATTTTTAATATACTTCAGTTGGTTAATACTTCAACAGTAATTGGGGGCTTTTCCCTTTAAGCTGTGGTACTCTGATGATGAATGTTTCTGATGAGTTATTCTGTAAATCAGGAAAGACAAAACAGTCTATTTTTTACTTGGACATGACTGCAGCTACCTTCAGTTCTTATGCACCTTATTGCAAAACCAAGATGTCTGCACATAATTCAAAATATCCAGTTTGCAGCGTGTGTTTATTTTGCTGCTGTTTGCCTTTTCATTTGTTTAAAATTGGCAGACTGACATTGACATGATGACGCAGTAGTTTTTAATAACTGTCTGTTGGACTGTCTTTGTAGACTGCTATGGACCAGCTGCACATGCACTTCACCCAGGCCATCCACAACACAGTGTTCCAGGTGGTGCTGGGATATGTGGAGCTCTGTGCCGGCAACGCTGACACCAAGTTCCAGAAGATGCAGTATAAGGACCTGTGCACGGTAAGGAAATGGCTTATTTGTTCTATAGGTGTAAATTCCATCTATCTATGGTTCACCTTTTCTGTCGATATGATTAGCAGTTTGCTGCAAGAGAAGATTCTCTTCATTTAAGCTGGTCAGTGTAAAGACTAGGCAGGTTTTTAGTATTATGGGAATTCCAGTAGAACATATAAAACCTGCATACTGCTGTGATAAAGTGACACGACACTTAAACACACACATCTATCATTTTTTCACTTGCAACCTCACAAAAATATTCGGTTATCTTCAAGCAAGAAAACAGTACCATACATCATGACAGAAGAATTCTTCAAATATATCTTACAGAGTGAAATGAAGGAGGAGAGCGAGGAGAGAATGATTGAGAGCACAGTGCATTGTAGCCCTTCATGAGATAATTAATTTTGTTCACAATTCAAAACCACAGCACAGCAGCACTTTTTGACTGGCCCACACACCTCATTCCTCCCTCTGCCCCCCCCCCCCTAAATCGAAATAAATCTTATTTGCATGCCCAGCAAGCCACAACTTGGCCAATTTATCATGAACTTGCTTGGTGGTAGCGTTCCTCCCCTAGGGGATTTGTCATGCCTTGACCTACAGAGCAGAAGGAATTTAAATCTATGGGTAAATGTTAATGCACCATCATGTGAATGGTTTTTTACAGTCTTTCCCAATGGTTCAGGTGTTCCTGTGTGTTCCTCCATTACCCTTGCAGCATTTGCCAGGAGCTTTGCCAGCTGTGCTCATGTCATCAATGGCCCGTCCTTTACCTCTTACCTTTCTGCTACCCCTCCTCGCCATCACACCTCATCTGCTCCTTTCCTCCTTCGGTCCTCCTCTTTTTTCTAATGTTTTCTCTGGTCTTAGAGTAACTATTTTTTGTAACTAGTTTTTGCTTCAGCTTTTGTTTTTCTTTTATTGTATCCTCAGCTGCCTTTGGAAGCTGTGTCATGGGTCTGAATAACGGCGTGCATGAAACAGCGCACTAGTTCCACATTCATCATAGTGTTTACTTGTGTTTGATAGATCTGCTGTCAGCACAGCATGCTGCCTGGATGATTCTACTTACACCACAAATACACACATTTACCGTTCACTATACACTCACCAAGCTAAGACTGGGAAGATGTGCTGTTACAGTCTCTGTTGTGTGATGATGATGATCGATACCACAAGCTCACACACACAAGCACACACACAGATGCACTCTCGGATGAACACCCACGTGTATTTCTTCTGTGCCAGCTAAAGCATTTTCAGCCTGTCTGTGGTGAGTTTTATGAGCACAGCAAGTATTTTGCTTACTTTGACTCCTTTTGGTAGATTATTTCCCTTAAGCCACTTATTTACCTGCCCTTCAAATAAGAAAAAAAAGAGCTTATCAAGTAGCCATGTGACAAAAGTGTCTGTGGCCAATACAAAATATGATTTCCTAGCAAACCTGTCCTTTCTGAGATTGCTGGGTCCTTAAAATGCCACACTGCCCCTCTTGTGGAGGTTGTTTTTCAATTTTGGAGCATGAAGTCTTGTCTCTTAAGATATCTTCTGCTCACATAAGTAAACATACCTGTGCTCCGTTTTTACTCTCATCAATAAGTTGTCTTAAAAAAATACATTCCCCTGAGTTGCCGTTTAGCAACTCACTGAAGTAACATCAACCTGTGCATCTGCATTACAGTGAGTTTGCAGATCATGTGGAACTGTGTTAATAGACATCTGTGGCTAAGAGCTAAATTCATAGTCCTTAACTAAATGTTCCAGCCACATCTCACCACCTGAACTCGACTCTTAGTTATGCGCTTTTAAAGATTCAAGGGAAATGGGAGCACTGGGAAAGGTCAGTCCTGATTGTGAAAGGGTCTTATTAATTTTACATCAACATCTCATTATTGGCTAGTCTCCCTTCTTGTCAATCCCCTCGTCGATCTGACTTTCTGTTCAGATTCAAATGGGTCAGTTCACTCTCAAAATAATAGGAACAGAAGCTTCAAACTCGCTTTACAGATGATGAAATATCTCGTAATCCATAGCCATTAATCTCACGCTCTCTTAAGCAGTATTGATAAAAAACTGACCCTCAGGGCTGTGGTATATGTGATGAATGCAGCATTTTGTATGGCTGGTGTTGTGAATGCAAACTTAATTGTCTCTTTTTTTCTCATTAACCATTGCAAGCCATGATTCATGCTAGCTTATCGTGTTGCTGCAGATTTCTTCCTTGCAGGATGAAACGACTCCACTGCAGAACAAACTGTTATGTAGAAGAGTCTTGGGTAGTTATTACTCTTTTGCATCAACAGCAAAACGTGTAAAGTCTCCAACTGTTACAAAGTATTTAACATTTTTACCTCAAGTAATATTTTCTTTCATCATGATCTTCGGGGAAGGTTGCCCAATTTCTCAGATCTTTTTTAAATTGAGATCAATTAACGAAAGCTGAGAAGTAATTATATTTTACAAACACATGATTATAACCAACCAAAACACACGCACGCACGCACATATTCAAAGCCACAGCAGGTGCAATAGTCATGCTTTAGTCTCTGTAATAAAGAACTGGAACCCATAAGAGTTCCCAGCTGTAGAGGCAAGACATTTTCTGTGTGTTTTTGTTTCTGGTGCTGCATCAGGCGTGTCCAAAAATACACAACACGGCAGGCCTGTCCACGTTTAAGCTTGCATAACTAAACCCTTATTATATTATCCAGAGAACTGAGGTATACAAATCAATGACTCTTGAATGTTCCTACAACTTAGATGAAAAATAGAAGAGAAAAAAACCTTTATGGAACTTAATCTTCAGCACAGCTTTCCTTTTCACGTCAGACCCTCAGGCCTTTTAAACCTTTTTAAATGTTTACATCTTCTTGCTGGCTTTTAGATGTGGTTGAGTGACATGTCTTGGCTTTTTATCATGCAAGTTCGCTTTTTATTTATCTTACACATTTATTTGATGCTTTACTGCTTATTTTGTGTTGTCTTAGAGTAAATTCTATTTATATTTGTTCATCTTGTACACCACTTTGGTCAACTGTGTTTGTTTTAAATGTTCTATAGAAATAAATATTGAATTAACTGTCCTTGAGGACTGATTTGTGTTGTTGAGCTGTGTTACCAAGGTAACTTCTCTGAGGTGTGTGCATGTACACAGATGTGACTAAAAGCAATCCACTTTTTTTTCTTTTCTTTTTTAAAATTTTTATAAATGTGCATCTCCAAAGCATTGCATCATGGGAAATGAATGCTATTATAGTGTCCAGAGCTGGTATATTGCAAAATTCCTGTGGAAATAAGCTGCACTTTGCAAACTACTGCTAATATAATGGACATGGTCATCGCCTTTTCTTGTGCAGCTGAGGCTGCCATTACTTCAGCTTGTTGTCTAGTAATGCTCATTAGCAGGAAATTAACTATGTTAGCCTTTACAACTCTTTATCACATTAAAATGAGTTTACAATGCTGTCACAAACACCTGGTTAATGAAATTTGTCAAATTTCCTGTTGACTTCTTTAATTGATAAACCAAGTTGTGAGTGTATAAGAAAGAATATGTTCTCAATTTCTTTCCTTGAAATTATTTTCTCTGGTAGGTTGTTGGTTTTTTTTTTTGTGTAAAATGTATGACATTCCTGCAGAGATGTTCATTAGTCATTTTTTGAAAATCCAAGTCACGTCGCAACTTACTTTTAGTTGTGATGACCATGCCTGTCACAATAACAAACTTTGCTATGCAATAATTGTCCCAGAAATTATTGTGATAAACGATAATATTGCTTGTCATTTTGAGACCATTTTCAACAAATATAATGATAACGCCAGAATATAATGCAGGTACACCCTTTCAAAGATCAATAAACTTTCTTTTGTAAAAAACATTTTCACTGTTTTTTACATTTAGTTATTTTAAATAACTAAACAAAAACAATAAATAGAAGCGACTCTAAGTCGCATTTATAATTAATGAAAACCAAAAGCAATAAATATGATGGATAACAAAGTCTCTGTAAACAAAATTGCCCTTAAAAAGTATTAAACATGAGGCACAGACGGAGAAAACCAGCATAACTGCCAGTTAGTACCTCTATAAACAAAGAAGTAGCAACAAAAGTACACAATGCTGCACTGTGTGGTATCGTACGAGACCATGAGGCTGTCAAGTACGACACGGGAGATCACTTTTCAAGGAGAGGGAGAATGAAAAAGTTATTGCGGCCAGCAAACTTATTGCGCTTATGTTTTCTTACCTTGCGATTAACTGACTTATTGCGATAGGCCTAGTGATGATGAGTAATCTGCCATGAGACGCCTGCCATCTGGTCTGCTAATGTAAGAATCCAAGAAATTTAAAATCCATACTCACCCTTTATCTAACATTTTCTAACAGCACTGAAAATTAGCTGAATTTTTTTTTATCCATTTATTTTTGTTTGTTTGATATGGTCTATTCTTTATCTATGTAGTTGATATTTTTTTTATGTATTTTAATTATTTAATTATGTACTTATTCATTTATCTCATTATTTTATGTTTACTTTGATTGTTTTATGAATATAGATGATATAGAATAATATAGAATATAGAATATTTAAGACTTTTAACTGTGTACCAAAGTCTATCTGGAACCACTGAAAACTTTTAAGAACTAATATGCAATTTACTGCATTTTTTTTCACTGAATATGGTGAGGATGTCCAAAAAGTTGCACATTAGTTTTTTTTATCAGTTGTGCATGCATGTATGTTACGTCAGTGTTGCAGACGGGTGATCAGACAGAGGAGAAGAGGAAGTAAACACTAATAAAAAAAGTTTGTTCACGAGTCAGAAGTCTGCAATTTAAGTGTGAATCAAGTCCAAGCCTCAAACACATCTTTGCATTCTGGTCATTCATCCCCCTTCATATACCTGCTCTTACCAGTTAGAAATTAATAAGATTGTTATAGCAACAGTCTTCAGACAACACATTATAACAAACCTTCCATCACAGCAGTTGTTCAGCAAAGCCAATGGTCTGTTCAAGAAACAATATATTTATCGATTCTTCTACCTACAAATGTGCGAAAGTAATTTGAGTGAGTCCTACCCTTCAACACACATGTACAAGCAAATTTATGCACACACAAACAGGACAGGAAATCAGTTCTGTGTGGACATAGCTTAGGTTACTTAATCTCATTAAGCTTTAATGGAGATCTTAACCCTCACAGTCCAACATCCCTCACCTGAGTTGCTTGGCAACATGCTGCTGTGATGTGGTTGGCTGGTGGATGACACAGGATACCAGTATCAGGCAAGTTTTGCTTGAACTGGATCATTAGCTCCAATAAGTGACAGCTGCTGCTGTTGCCTGTTTGGCTTTTATCATTACCTGTACTAGTGAGTTTCAGATTGGTTTCCAAAGCTATCTAGTTACTTATTACCTATGCATATTATAATTATATTACTAACACTTATCAAACTACTTATGATTTGTGTCTTTTGGGATTGATATAGATGTCATTATGCCTCCATCATGGCAAAGCAGTTTCTTCTTATTTCTGTTTGTAAGATTGTCCAACAACTACCAAACTGAATCACATTAAACTTGGTGGAGAGATGGAGCACAGGCAGTAATCTTAAAATTTTGTTGCTGTCATTAAAATATTTAAATATGTCATTGGCCTTGGTGGAGGATGCACTCTCAAAGTGCCCTTTGAGCTATTAAGAAAAGGAGCATCTGCTTGTATTTTATTTTATCATATAATATGACCTCCGGTGATGTAGATCTCATTTTACCACCGTTAAACATTGTGTCTAAAACAACAATCTGTTTAAATATCTGATGGAAAATTTAAACATTATGTCTGAAATATCCAAATTACTTTAGCCTGAAGTGCACACAGTCACATTAGTCTGATCACATACAAACAAGTCGCAGTGGGACTTAATTTGGTGGAGATTCTTGTTTTTCA
>JAOXYM010000018.1:11370112-11389282 GCA_028567055.1 Leptatherina wallacei
GAAAGGAAGACGAATTGAATGAGAATCCTGGAATAAAAAGATAGTAAAATCCACATTTTTTTCTGTGAATGATTTTATGGTACATGTTTTTATCTAGCCAAGGTTTGTAAATGTTTAACAGTGTGTAAATGCTTTGCTGCTCTTAAACCTTTTGTGATAGAATAACATACTATTGAGTTATTGAGTTTCGAGTTGTGTAAATCAATAAATCAGACAATTATAGTCAGTATTCCATATTCATAAAAGCTCTCAGCTTTCCCAGCCTCAGTTTTACTTTTTCCTTCCCCAAATTCTTTTGCTCACTGTTCCTGGCACCCCTTTCACTCTCACTGCCATCATTAAGCTCATTAAATTAAAGTTCTATGTGTCAAGTTACCATGTCACAATATCTCCCAGGCCTCTTGTTCTTTTAGTGAATGACGCAGTTCTTTCCAACAGCTCTGCCACTTTGTCCCTATTAATGTCAGGAATTAAAGTGTGATGTTGGGATGTCTGAAAATAACATGTAATGGCAATTATTGAATTTTTTTTTAAGCTTTATAAAACATTGCCACAATGTCATTGATGTTATGTCAGTGTCAGTGACTTTAAAATCCCAGAAGGGTTTGTGGAGGTAATATTAAAAATTGATAGAGGATGGTTGAATTAGAGATGCATCTTGAGGACATTACAGAGAAGCACAAAGATATGACATAAAATACTACATACTGATGTAAATAAGGTTAAACATGGCATTAGATTTAAACGTTCTACTGGTATTATATAGCAGTATATCAGTTGGTGGCAGAAGATAATCATCTGTGATAGTTAGATGCAGAGATATTCTTGGATGGCAGAATTTAAATTTGCTCTGCCTCTATTAAAGTGGTACTTTATCTCCTTGTCCACCAAATAACCCTGCTTTTCTAGCAGTAAAAGTTTTACCCAGGCTATGAATCAGTACTAGAAAGAAATAAAATGAACAGTTTAAGAAGATCATTTGAGTCGTGTTTAATGGCTTGATGCAATCACAAGCTTCTTAACACTATCTATGGACTCGTTTGCTGTACGATTTCTTCAATTTTAGACCGAGGGAGCTCAAATGAATTGACAAATTAGTTTTTTTCCTCAGAGGTGTTCCCAAGTATCTTTATTATTATTATTGTAATATAGGAAAATGAACAAAGAATGAAAAGAAATGTAATTTTTACATTGAATGTGGACAGATGCAGATTTTCTGTAAACATCATGGACTTTTCTAATGAAAAAAAACAACCTTTCCCCCAGTAGTGCCGTTTAACATAGGATTGTCAGTTGCCTGCTTGTTGACTTGCAGGCTTACTGCTGCTGGCTTTCTTTAAAATCCATTTCATCTAGAGCAAGCAGCTTGAGATTTATTGAAGCAATTTTCAACTAAAAGGAAGTATTGATGTTGCCATAACACTGCGCCGCATGCTAGTCCATCTGAACTGGTAGAGTGAAACAAAACACACACACGAGAGGGGATAGTGAGCTGGTGATTGAGGAGGAATCCTGTCTGACTGTGAACAGTACTCCAAAACCTTGTTTAACGGTCATTCAGCATTGTCCTGTTGGACTATAAGCTGCTGTCAATCTTCCATCTGTTTTGGGAGCACATGACCTTCACTCTTGTCAGATGCTGACTGGCAGCCGCAATGACAGCTGTTCTCAGCTGTCTCATCAGCTCACGCTGAAGGACTTTCGACTTCACTAATGTGCCAGATCTGCAGATCAAAGACATTTCAACGTTTATATTCTAATGCAACTCTGGGATATCTTTGTTTTCGACGTTATCGCCCATCAACCAGAATATAACTCGATACTAATTCAGTCTGCTCTTAACTCTTTGTTTAAATATTCATTAGAAGGGCTAACGTAATATCTTTGAATCTGCAGTGACAATCCAGCAGCAGCTAACTAAATTTGATTTTAATAAAGCGGAACATCAGCCTGTGTAGCAATTTTATTTTTCCTCTTGTAGATGATGCTGCAACATCAGAGTCTGATGAGTTGATGGTGGACCGTAGCTATGTAAAGAAGAAACTTGAGCATGGACTGACTCGGATCTGGCAGGTTTGTAGGGAGAACATTTCTTCTCCATCCTCCTGTTTTCTGGAAAATATCCCCTCCAACTCATTTAGGGCTGGGTTTTTTTCTTTTTTTTTTCTCTCTCAAAGTTTCCACTCCACTTACAGTTTCTCCCATCGTAAATCACTTTTTCATCTCTCTCTACAGGATGTCCAGTTGAAAGTAAAAGCCTACATCCTGGGAACAGACATGTCGAACTTTAAATATGATGATTTCATAGTGGTACTGGATGTCATCAGCAGGTACGTTTCAGGACCAGCCCAGCTGGCTAATTCTTTTCTGCGCTAACTGGTCTTCATTGTCTTGCCATTTCTGTCAGCTTCTTTTTGCATTATATATTCCAGGGTGAACCACAGAGCTTTCCTATGCAGTGTCTCTGTCAGTACTCACTAACTCACTCAAACATGGCAAATGTACCTAAACACACACCTCCATTTGAAATGTATTAGCTTTAATTTACATTCACATTTAGTTAGAATTGAAACAATGAAGCTCATTTAACAGCATACTAATTAAATTTAGTCTGATTAAAGTGATTTGATGCTCCAGTTTCATTTAAATTAATAAACTCCAAATAGGAATTCACACACCCTGTGGTCCAGATTTGTGTTGCTCAGTTTATTATTAGTGCATTCAGCAATGTAATCTGTCCCCAGCTGGAACACTGTGCATTTATGACTGTTGGATTAAATTGACAACAGCACAACATATCTTCAAATGTGAAATGAAAGCATTGATTTGTCCCCCAAATCAAGAACCAAAATAGAGACATTTAAGTATTTGAATAATAATTATTTTCATTGAATGAAACTGCAAGTGGACCAATGAAATATGATGACACCATTTCAAAATGAACACAGGGAGCTTATTCTATATTTTTCCTTGTTTTGTTTTTTTTTGTTTTTTTTATATCAATGAATACCCCAACATCTGCTAAAACAAAGGGAAGATTGTATTAGATTGTACAACTTATTTTGAACATAAATGTTTTTCCACATGCTTTAGAGAAGCTCCTCTCAAGAAACATTCAAATTTAAAAAGAAAAAAATATTTGTATGTAAATAACTTTTAAAAAGATTGACTTTAAGATACAAATTTAAAAAGTAGCTGGAAATAAATCTGACGATAAGATAATAACGGTGGTACGATATGTCAGTCAGGCAGAACTGTTTGGTCTCTTCTCCAACATCACTGTGAATATTATCTGCCTCATGCTGCCTCATGGTGAGTTACAGTTACAAGGGTAACTACATTTACATCATATGCTCCCACTGGCTCTGCTGTCTGTCTGTCAGACAGACACACACCCAGCAGTCATCCTCCAGGGGCTTTGACCCGGGGCTGCTTTTGTTATGTCCATCCTTTTTTTTCCTCTCTTGTACAATTAAAACAATGAAGCAGCTGTTATAAAAAGTGGCTTATACAATTTTGACTGGGAAACTAAAACACAGGTTAAAGTTTGAACAGAAGAACATTCCTCATATGTTGATAGTGAAAGTTGCATTTTTGCTTTAAAGTCTAAAAATATCATTTATTTTTTTAAACAAATTGTGAGCTTTAGCACACATGTCCTAGCTTGCATTGGTTGCATCAGTGTGTGCTTGCAAACTTGTTAATATCAAACCACTAAAAGAGCCTTCAGTGGTGCTGATTTATGTCCAGTTGTTCTCCTTATAGTCCACCCTCTCAATACATTCTTCATCAGATTATTCACCTCATGACAGAGATATCACATCCACTGTAACTGATAAAACTGTTTTAAAGGCAGCATGCTCTGTGAAATGTGTCTCTGCTCTGCACAGATCTAACAGATTTAGATCTGTTGGCCTCTCTTCGTAGTTTCAGCTCATAAATCCTTCTGTATTTGTCTCTGTCTCTACTCCTGACTTCATCTCTTCCCAATACTTGTGTTTTTCTTATCACTTGTTCCTTGGTTCCAGGTTAATGCAGGTCGGCGAGGAGTTCTGCGGCAGTAAGTCTGAGGTCCTGCAGGAGTCAATCAAACGCCAGAGTGTTAACTACTTTAAAAACTATCACAGGTGAGATTCCTCGGTTGCTTCAGTTTGATCATGTGAAAATCCGAGAAGCTTTTATCACAGTTCGTGGTAGATAGAATTGACGGCAATGTAAACTTTTACACAATTTAACAACCACCGGCTACCTCTAACGCTCTTTATTTCTGGCACAGCCCTCTTTGGAGTAGTCTTGTGATTACATGGAAACGCTCACTGAGAAGAAAGCACATTTCCATCTTGATTACATAACACCCCCACCTCTCTCTGCCAACCTTGTAAATATGTATTCTCTGAATAAAGGTAATCTATCAAGAGTCATTGATAAAATCCTTAAATATCAGGTTTTTTTTCTTTTTTTACTAATGACTTATTTTTGTGACAAAAATGGCACAAAAGACAGATATGATGAAAGATGGCTTTGAGTTGGAGGTTATGAGATGGAAGTGATTTTGGTGTGAAATATAACTGGTAACTGTGATAGCAGAGTGGCCCAGTGAGTGAGGAGAAGGAAACATAGCAACACATGAAGGATCCTCCATTGGTAGTGCCGGTGAGAAGGCTTTCATCCAGTGTATTCAGATGTGCATTAAGTTTAAAATGTATTTTCCAGCCTGGCCAAGAAGTAACCCATCAGTGATTTTTGGTTGTGTTTGTCCATCAGTTGCCTGCAGTAATGTACTCAGTCATCACTGGGTGTGTATTGTTGGCTTAAGGATGCCAAAACGTACAGAATGATATCATTAAGGTTTAAAGACTTTAAGTATACAGTAATTACACAAGTGCAACAACACTGTAATTTGAGCTGTTTTCAGAATTAATTTGCTCTTTTTTTAGGTTTCGTTGTCCATTTATGCAATATATTTGGGCAATATAGCAGTGTAAAATTGATGGAAAAATATTGTATTAATAATGATATTGTGATCTTTGAATGACCTCGGACCAGAACTGTTTGTAGAAGTTTATTGTCCTAAAGGCAACTGTAAAGGACATTATGGCCCTCCTGCTGATCTTGTGTCGTACATCAGGATCTGAGATAACATTGTCACAAAGGGAGATTGTTTACTTTGAAGTAATTTGGGGGAAGGAGTGTGTATAAAGAGGTGTTGTTCTGACTGAAACCTCAGTTCACAAGATGCCTGCTGGCTAAGTGAGCTCCTTGCAAGTAAAAAAAGCTTTTTGCCTTATCACTGATCTGAGTGTCGTTCATCGGGAGTTTTTTCCTAACAACAATATTTTGGGAATATTTTGCAGTAAATATGCTAAAACCTTCAGGTAAACCACATGCTTTCCTTTCTCTACTTTTTTACTTCCCTGTGCTCTGTGTTCTGACACCTCTCATATTTATAACACCTTTCAGACAAGAAAAGGGGATTCTGCAGTGTTTGAAGTCAACACTGTGCTGACATTTCACACAGAAAGACCTCATATTAACCTGGCAGGTGTGCGGCAGGGTGGCTTTTCTGATCAGAGAACACATGCAAACTTGCACAGACAACCCGCATCCCTCTTCCTGTTTGCAGAGCGTCACTGACCTTTGCTTGATTTATTTATGTATGAAAGTGGGGGGGGCTTGTCGTAGCACAGAGGCTGCTTGAATAAATGAAGTGAGCTAATTGATGGTCAGATATTTTTTATTCTATTCGTTTTCTGGGATCTTTTTCTCTTTGCAAACCCCCTCAGGGCACGGCTGGAAGAGCTTAGGATGTTTCTTGAAAACGAGACGTGGGAACTGTGTCCAGTCAAGTCTAATTTCAACATTGCCCAGCTCCATGTGAGTACGAAACACATCACAGAACACATCATTTTCCCACACTGTCACTCATCACACACCCCCACCACTGTGAAATTTGCATAAGGATGTGAAACTCAGTGGCGTGTGCTGAATTAACTGTGCATGTTTGTGTGCATATTCACTGCACACTATGAAGCCCAGATGAAGATCAAACGACCGCTGTCCCTTGTGGGATGTACATTAGAGGATTTTATTTCCCATGCTCATTGGCAAGAGTTAAAAACAAAACCTTGAATATAAGAGCCTCATGTGGCCCAAATGTCTCAAGCCTACACTTTTATAACCAACTTGAGGAAAAGATAATTCAGTCCATGTGGAAATAGAAATGATAAATGGAAAAACACTTCAGAAGAATCCAATATTTCCAAGATTTCTTTTCTTCTTCATCTTGCAGCAAAAATTCCAAAGAAACTTCATAAAAAGTCATTAACCATGAGATGTTTTTGTCACTTGTAGTTTTGCTTTAGAGCAAAGATATTTTCTGGTCTAACTTGCCACGTTGTCTTGTTTATAGATGTTCACAGGACCTTTTCCTGTGTTTTTCAATCAAGCTCTAGTTGCTTTTTTTTTTCTTTTTTTTTTTTCCCCAACATTTGCCTATATCTAGGAATCAAAACTTACAGGTAGCATCTGTCTCTCATTTGTGCCCATTCCCTCCTCATCCAGGAGTTTAAGTTCTTGGGCCAGTGCCGCTCTCCGTCCGTTTCACCAAGCAGACAGGCCGTTTCCTCGTCCACTCCGGCCCAGGAGGAGCTGTCTCTGTTCCAGCAGTACCTTCAGGATGGGAACCCCTTTGAGATGCACGTTGAACAAAAGGAAGAAGAGACAGAGGATGTGCTCGCATCTAACGGGGTAGGTGTTGAGCAGAAACGGCTTGTAAGACAAAATTTATTCACTTGATTCACTTCATTTAACCATTTCCATCTTTCTTTTTTTTCATTCATCATCTTTACTTCCAAACTTGCAAACCAGACAGATGCACCCACTTACATATGTGCAGTATACCACATTAACAAGCAAGCATGCTGTGTTAAAATACCAAATAAGTTCATAAAAGATGGCCAAATTATGAGATGATCACTATGAGTTAAGTAGTTTACAGTAGCATTCAGCCTTCCATCACCAGAGCCGTAACAAACGGTGTTCAGCCTTAGAGATGTTTTTTCACTATTATCTTCTTTGGGAAATCTTTTCGTTTTCTTGAATCACAAATTCTAAACCATGTTTCTGAACATGAGCAGAGACTTTTTCATCTTCAACTTTCTGCCCACCACTTTGGCTCTGTACATAATTGAGAGAAAAGAAAAATGTGGCCTGTTGCCCATCTGTCAATATGCGCTGTGTACATACTTCTTCAAAAACAAGAAACTTGTCTTTGTCAAGCTAATTTTGTTGGGATTACCCAGATAGAGCTTTAATGCAATGATCCAGAGAATATTGCTTAGTGCCATGGATGTTACATGTTCTATATTATACCCAAAATGATTTAGTTTAGGTTTAGGCTCTTCTGATTATACAGGTGCTCGAACTCCCAGACTAATTAAATGTTCCTTTCTAATTTCGCACCTGAATTAATATAGCAGTATCTGACATATAAAGCTCTTGGTTTGTTGAACTTTAATGGTTGTAACCAAGTATGACACTGTATTTACAGAGCATGCTGTTTAGGACAAAGAAAATATTGTTTTATTTAAGAGAGGATATATCTGAACTCCTCTCTTCGAGGTAAATTCATTTTCTGCTTTTCAACCTCAAGCCAGTCACTTGATGACTAAGTTAAAAACCATCTCCTCTGTATGTATTGTTTGCACTGACATTTTCTCCACGAGGTCCACTTAATCCGTCTCCTCTCTCATTTCTCAAGTATGAGTCAGACGAGCTGGAGAAGAACGTGTATCAGGACTACGACAGCGACAGCGATGTCCCCGAGGAGCTCAAGCAGGACTATGTAGATGAGCAGACAGGTGATGCCCCTCTAAAGAGGTCAGTCCCAAGTCAAGCTGTCAGAGTATATGCCAGATCAAACTGACACACGGGTCAGGGGATGACTCATCAGGAACATTAACATATGCGCCCAAAAATGACAACTCAAATAACTCAGACTCCAATCACTGTAAAGTGATCTGTCTTTGAATCTCTTTCTGAAGGCTGTTGTGTAAGTGTGTGAAATTATGCATTATGTCAGTTTTCATGCCTTTAGCTGCAATAATTTTAGCTCACCTCTGCCTGACCCTGCTTTGCAAGCAGTAGGCGCTTAGAAAGCTGCATGAAAAGTTCTCTTTCTTTTCTTTCCTTTTCTTTCCTTTTCTTTCCTTTTCTTTTCTTCCACCACCTACGAGATTGGTGACCATTGAACGATAAGTCACTTTTTCCATAACGCTAAAGGGAGTCATGTTTTTCACTCACCCTTGTGGATTAAGCACTGATTATCATTTGAAAGAGAGTTTATTAAGGAATTTGTTTTTTGTCTTTCTTTATCATCAGAGTGTGTTTGAATTGTAAGCGACCTATAATTAATGTAAGCAACACCACTCTCAGCATGTTACTGCTGTAATTATTTAGATCTCGGTCTCGAATTGTGTGAGTAGATAAATAACTGCGTAAAAACGGCACTTCCTAGGATGGAGCCTGGTGGAGTCGAACTTTGGAGACAGTCTGTCGATTTGTTGTCTTATAGTGTGTATTTCTGTTTTTGTGTTTTTTTGAGGAACTGAATTACTAAGAAGTAAGGGTGTGTGCATGTGCAAATCTGTGAACTGACCTCATATTTTATGCTGGATTTGCACAGGAAGCAAGACGCAGAATACTTTAATTATTCAGCTGCTCCTCATTACGAAAACATTGTTCTAATGACAATTTCCTGTCATGTAACATTTAATGTGTTATTAATTGCAACAGGACATTTATACTCATCGCCTGCTACTTCACAGGTCTGTCATGCTTGATATAATTGCCTTTGCAGTAACCACATTTCCTGCTTCAAATCCCATTTATGTTAACCTGACTAACCTGACACATAGTCACTAAAATGCTCATTTCCTATTATTACACGCAGGGATTACTAATAGGTAATTATTGAGTGGGTGGCATAGTCACATCCAGAAATAAAATAGCGTATTTAATGACTGCTGGCTAATATGCCTCAATGAGCTCTGTGTCAGGGATCACCAGTTCAGAGACTTCACTGCTGGGTTTCATCTGTGTCTCGTGACATGTGTAATAGCTTCTGATTGATCAATTAGAAAACTTAGACCCACTCTTAGGGTTTTGAACCCAGCCAGTCATTGCAGCGGGTTAGTGATGTTAACCTGTATTAGTGTGTTTCCTCGCTTTCTCTCACATTGCCTCCACCTCCCACGTGTTCCAGTGCGCCACGAGAGACCATGAGAGGCAAGAAGAAGTCGGACTACAACCTTAATAAGACCAATGCACCAATACTCACCAACACCACCCTCAACGTCATTCGGCTTGTCGGTAGGTCTTGCGCACACACGGACACGTACTTACCCTCTAACTTCTCCTCCAGAGGAGCAGAGTCAGCTGCAGTGCATGCCCCCTCTGGCCTGCTGGGATTTCAATTTATTCATCAATCAAGCAAATCATTGCGATTGGCAGGCTCTATGTCTGTGTGACTGAGCCGCACTTATAATGGTTAGCCTTCGCCCTGAGCTCTGACCTTCCATTTCCAAAGAGGCACTTACATGTCTTTGTGACGTGGCCTTGTAGGACATTCAGACCCCTCATTGACAAAAAGTACCCTTGGGTGACGTGGCCTTCATAATATGATTTTCATGGACAAATCAGATAAGATTAGATGCTTATCTTTCCTGTGCCGCAGTCTTAGGGCCGAGACATTTGATTGGTGTAGTTTTCAGTGAAAATGTTTCGTATGTTTCCACCTTCTTGTATATAGAGGGCAAAAAAAATCTTCTTTTTGTTTTATTTCACACATTGAGTAAACTTGAAGCAAGAGAACGGCAAGGTTTGGTTCCATCTTTCATTCCTACTTTACTCCTTGCAGGATTGTGATGGAGGTCGATTGAGCTCTTGGTACAAAATTTTGGAGGTTGTAAGCAATGAGAGTGTGAAGAAAAAAGTGTTGTTTCAGTGGCAGAGCCTGCAAGATTAAGTTTCTTTTTCCCTTCCCTTCATCAGTTCTGAGTCAATGGTAACCTTGTTACACCCCTGTACCTCTGTATATATTGCTTTTATTACCTTCCTGCTAAATTAAATCCTTGCTATTTGTATGCAAATGCAACATGCTCCTGCTTAAGTTCATTCCAGAAAGGATGTGGGGCTACCATGATTAATTTACTGCAGTTTAACTGTCTGAAAAGATCAACTTCAGAACAGTCATTTCATTCTTGGTAAACTGGTATTGGCTTTAAAAACAAAGGGGGAAAAAGCTCAGAAACGGAAAAGATTCCACCCAGAATCAAGCATTTCAGTTTGGAAAATGATGGGGAGCACACAGTATGGTAACTGTTGTTGTTTGTTTCTCCTCGTACAGGAAAGTACATGCAGATGATGAACATTCTGAAGCCGATCGCCTTCGATGTCATCCACTGTGTATCGCAGCTCTTCGACTACTACCTTTATGCCGTATACACCTTCTTTGGACGCAATGACATGGTACAATATTTTAAGACAAGTTTTATGTGAGGTTTATTGACTGTTTTGAAAGTTTTACATATTAATTGATCCATGGAAATCCCATTAAGCATAACTTGAAGTTCCTTTTCCCTTTTTTTTTATAGCAGTAGTGAATTTAACAAAAAATTAAAGGAATCCATTAAAAGATGATTAAAATGACAGAAATGGATCTGCCAGTGGCATAATGATCCAAAACTTACCACCTGGCTTTTGAAAGGATGTTTTATCTAGGACGAAATGAAAATAATGGTCTTCCCTCAGCCCTGACCTGAGACATAGTGTTACAGGTTTGTCAGCATTTTAGTTCTCTAGCAGGCCACTGAGATTTTAAGTGACTGTAACACAGAGTAAACCTTCTGTTGGAGCTAATAAAACAGTAATATAAAGGCAGTCATTAGTGAAGCCACTGCTGCGCGCCCCCTCCTCGCCCCCACTGCTGCTGTCCTCATTTTGAACGATAAATCTGTTGTTTTTTACTTTTGAAAACAAGAAAACATATTTTTGTGCTGTTTTGTGATATATGCTTGAAAAATATATCAGCTGTCTTTCCTCTAAATGAGTATCACCTGCTTTGACATTTAACACTGAGTTTGACATTTAACATCTTATGGTTTGCAAGTGTGGAAGGGGATTTATGGGGGCCCATGTGGTAAAGTCTCTGATAAGCTACAGGGCCAGTACACTTTGATGCAAATAGCCTTGGTGGTCAAGAGATTTAAGGTACAATCACTGAACCCTGACGTGCCAGTTCCGTGTCATTCAGGTCTTCTTTTTTGTCTGATAATGGTGACAAAATGTTCTTTAAAAAGTGTTGTGAAGTGCATCATATTTTGCCAGTGAATGTGGTTTCTAGTAGTGCTGCTGAAGAAAGAGGTACATGTTTTGGTCAGTTATAGCCCTACATGTAATGTAGAGTTTTTGTTCACTGTGAAGCTGCTGTTTATGGGGTTGCTTTGTAAATGTTTTGTTGTTGTATTAGTTTCCTACTTATTCTGTTTTCTTCCCAGAGGTAGACTAAAACTTCTAACTTCTGTATATTACCTCTGCTGCACTAAAAAAATTGCATTTATTATCTCTCGAGATGGAAATCTGTATATTTATTAGATGATATAAGGTGAGACATGGAATAACAGTTGCTTGCATTTTTTCTCATTGCTGTCACTCTAAAAAAAGAAAAACTCCAGCTGAGCGATGCATTGCAACAGCAAGCCCCGCCACCTCCCTCCCCAAACACACTCAATATCAAGGCTATCATGCCATTTATACTGTGCATCACAAAGAATGAAAAACTGTATTTGTGTCATTATTGACCTCAGGGAAGAGTTAATGATGGCGGGGAAATGACTATGTCCCATGGAGATGGAAAACAGAGAGGAAGAATGCTCCTTGGGGGCCTCTTTAATTCAGATTATTGGCATGTTTATGTGTGTGAATGTGTGTGGAGGGAAGATGAGGAAAGGTTGAGAAATGTCAACTTGTCAGAGGCTGGCTTTTTGCATCTGTCTCTATCTGACCACTCAGGGGCCACATTCAGGGGTACCATTCTTTTATCTCTTTTTTTTTTAAACAGCATCATTCGCTACCTTATCTTAACTCATTAAGTCCACAGATATGCTGTTTCTCATTCTGTCAGTAAAGCGTGCTTTTAAAATGTTTTTATTTGTTTCACCACATTTTAATTTGCCCTACTCCTTTCATGTCTTGACTTTCACAACACTGATTTTTATTGTTATGTCTCCTGTGCCACCCTCTATCTCTATATGCACTGGACATCCTTCTCTAACTCTCACTTTCACTTTTTAACCACTATGCATAAATCCCCAAAAGTCTCCTTTTTATAAACCCACCCATTTCATTATTGGGTCTCACTCAAAGAGACACAGACAGTAAAATGCTAATGTCCCCATGAATCTTTAAAAAGCTTCAGGAAATTCCCCCGCTCATATGCCGGTGTTTTGACCCGGACTCTGCTCTCTGTATGCCGCTGGAATCAAGATGGAGCTGGTTGACTTCTCCACTCAGGGAATGATAGCTGAGCATTCATATGTAAAAGAGAAAATATGGCAATTATCTGTATATATGGCTGCACTGTTGACAGTGTTGCATATATGCTTAAGATGCATTATGCACTTTGCTCAACAATTCTCCATCGCCATTAAAAACTTGACTTCCAGCTACAGGGGGCTGAGGAAAGCAGATTTAAAAACAAACATGTTTGGGATTGATTGGGAATGATTCATATTTCAAAACTCTGGAAACTTACACCTCATAAGAATAACTTGGATATTTCACTCCAGTGTCTACTCTGACAGAAAACCGTAGTAGGATGTAGACCACAAAAGGAGTAATGAGAGTTGTGAAGTGAAAGATGGAGGGAACTGCGTTCGGAAATATTGTTGAAGGAATCTGGTGAAAGGCTGCTTACCAAAACACTGAGGCAGGAAAACCTAGCAGAGGAAGAGAGAGCACATCTGAAAAGTGCCTGACATCCAGATAGATGGATGGCTTCTCTGAAAAACAAGCAATAATCCAAGAATATGTTATATTTCACCCATAACTTGTAACTCTTACAGAGAGTGCCTCACACTGGATGTTATCTAATACGTGTGTGTGTGTGTGGTGTACATAATGACAGTCACCTGCGACCTAGAATCCTGATTCTTTATTTATTTTTTTCTATTTTCAAAACCAAAAAAGGAGAAGTTGAGATGTTTGGAATTTTATTTAGGTCAAAACAAAAAGTCCCGGCTACTATAATCCCTAAAGGAAAACTCAGGACCTCAGGATGGTCTACTGTTAAACAGTGATTGAATATTTCCACACCGAACCTGACTAATCAGCAGTTTCTGTATAATTAGGACAGAGTTTTGTTAGTCTTAAATGAAAAGCAATTTAAACGCGAGTCTAGATGTATACGGTTAATTACATTAATTACTTCCATTACTCTCACTCTTTGTTTCCTTATTTATTTTCTCAGTTTTGTGGAAATGTCTCCACAGTGTTGGCTTTAAAGTTTGAGCTTTTGCTTCTTGTTTTGTTTTTTTTTGTTTTTTTCCTTTCTGCTGCCCATTCTCCACCCATAGCCTGTCCCAAGCCCATCTTTGCCCACCCACGGTGGCCGAGAGGCGGTCCCTACTCGGGTGGTGGGCCCACGCTGCTTGGTAAGAGTACACTCCAAAGTGTTTTGTCTAATATAGGGCTGGGCTGCCTTACCTGTCCAGAACACTAGTCAGTGTGTGTGTGTGTGTGTGTGTGTGTGTGTGTGTGTGTGTGTGTGCTGTGGTCATTTTGAAGCTCCTCAGATTTGCGTGATTTGCTTTTAGATGCATTTAGACATTGAGGTTGCTGTGCTGCTACCCTCTTCATACCACTCCTCTTTCTGGGCTGTCATGTCTGTGATGGTTTGATTTTTTTGATGCCTCTTGTTTCCAGCCCCCCCCCCCCCCCCCCCCCCCCCTTAGGGTAAGAGTCTGCAGAAAGCAATGACTCTCTTGTCCTAAACTACGTGAGAAGAAAGCAGATCTTGCAGCGTACGTGTGTGTGGGCTGTAAGTGCACCGTATAAACACTCATTGTGTGTAATGTGTATATGTATTCAACAGTATGAGTCATCAGGTCTGGGCCTTATCAGCAGCAGACTGAGAACAACACTGAACCGGATCCAGGAGAGCCTCATTGACATGGTAAGACTGCAACTGTCTCCTCCTCTACCCTCTGTCTCATCTCCTCTCTTCTGCTCGTTGCCTTCCTCCCTCTTTTTTTTTTTCTTTCACCAGTCCTTGTTACCTCATCATCCGACTGACACAAACATGGTTTCGCCATATATCCCCCACCCTCATGAGCCTTTTCTCTCTTTATGCCTCTCCCTTTAGTTCTTGTCTGTCCACTTTATTCATCTGACCAATTCTGTATGTACTGTCCCATTGTTGAGAGAGCCCGCTGCCGATGTCGCCACAAAATGCATTATGGGTCGTCATTATCTGGCCACTGGTCACCTCCTCCCGCACATGCACTCAAGCAGACGTACATCTCCCTCTCTTTATGTGGGCAGACCAGGGTGGAAGCTTGAGTTGTTCCATTAAGGCTCTCCATCACTCCTCCCTTCTTTAATGCTACATAGTGACAATCAGTGTGGCACAGTCCAACTTTGTAATCTAGTAGTCTGTCTTTCTGTTGTCTGTCTCCCTGGAAACTTTATGATACAAGTGTTCTCTCTCACCGCTGCCTTTAATTTTTCTCAATATCTGACAGCACTTTTGTCGTTTTATCAAATCAACCATAAATGGACTTTAATCTGGCTTCAGCCTACAATGGGGGATATGAGGGCTGTTGATATTTTGGGTTTGTTTTGTAGGTTTTTAGTAGGTAAAAAACAAGAAATAACTGCTTCCCTTGAGTCCAATTATGTTCACAGCATCAGTGACTGTCTTATTGAAGCCCTATTGAAGTCATTGTGCTGTAAATACCAAGATTAAACTGTCTTTTTTTTTTTAAATAATAAATATTATCAGTTGTTCACACATATCAGAGATGTTTGTAAACCAGAGAAAGTAGTTCCATCTTTTATTTTAGACAAATATAAACCCTCAGACCTGCTGTTGGTGTTTTGAAAAAATAAAGGGATCAATATTAGGAAAGCATTGTTGGATTATTTGTACTGAATGACACAAATGGTAATGCACAATAACTTACCAGCTCTGGAAAAACAATAATTTTCTTTTCTCTCTAAGAAAGTCCTGATAGATTTTGATCTTATGTTTCTTCTTTTCAATGAGACAGCGGCCTTTCTATCTGAAATGTAGATAATATAATATAATATCAGCGGTTTCTGGCACTTGTTAAAATAGCTTTCCGGCTTGTTGATCCTGAATAGCAGCAGACATAAATGGCAGACCAGCCTGGGCTGATCTGTAGCTGTCCCTGTAGCATTTTAGCATTTACTGCAAATGTCTAAATCATAGTTGATTGATTTTTCAGTCAGTGGCTTTGTACTTAGTTACGATGGTTCAGTCAGCTGTGACGCTCTGCAGACAAGAAGTGAGAAAGACTTTGTTTTTATTCCTGTACCGCACAGCTTTCAGAAGTACTCGGAGGGTTTGTCAACTTACCTAAGGAAGTGTGAGCGTTGCTAAGCGCTGAACAAAACTGTGACTCTTCTCTTTTGCAAATCAGTAAAGCAGAGCAGATAGTTTAAATTCATAACTCGTATTTAAAGATGGGAATTATACACCACCCAGTCGACAACTGGGTGTTGGGAGCTACAGCATTCAGAAGAATGTGGCTATGGCTAGCTGGAAAGCATGATTTAGGAAGATGAATTTCTTGAAACACACAAAGGAGAGGCTGCTTTATATTTTTATCTACGTGGACTTCCTCTTTCCCTTATTAAATAATGTCTCTAATATTGATTCCCTCTGTACTTGGAGACTCATGTCCCAATGCATAGGCATAGATGTGGTCATGTTTCCTAATTGTCACCTGTTCTTCTGTTGGTATAGAAATGCCCAGATGCAATAATTAGCATCATATTTGTTTCACATGAATACTTAAAAAAAAAAACCCTCAATAGTATATATTAATGCTTCCTTTTACCATGAAAACTTTTGTACTATTTTCAATGTTTATTGAATGTTGAATATAATTGAATTGAATATAATTTCACTTTTTACACAAGAGAACAAGCTGGAAGACATATTCCAGCAGCTACTTTAAACAAAGATCCATCCATTACTTGTCTAGACTGCATTCAGTTCTGAGTTTACAGTACACATAATGCACAATAACAGGGGACATAATGTTAAGCAATTCTGGCACCCATCTGCGCAAGTCTCATTTTCATTGCACTGTATATATCACATTAGAATATAACAGAAGGTGTTCTGACTATCATCACATTTGCATGTATACACAGTGGGCACTTTTCCACAGCAGGGAGTACACTGCATCCAAAGGACCTCTTTTGAGAGCAAAACATGTATTTGACAATGCAACATAATAATATCTTGGCTGGCTGCTTACCTGTAATGTCCACAGCCAAGCAGGGAGTAGGAGGCCCTGACCAGAACACAAAAACAGAAAAATAAACCCTGAAGTCAGAGCGAAGAAAACGGATACGAATCACATAATCACACCAAAGAGTAAACCTGACAGCCATCATTTTGCTACATGTGTTTTAGCCTCATGGGTTACTACGGTTGCCATTTCCAGCTAGGTAATTTTCGAGGCAAATTATGAGCCATTTTCAGATGTCTTAAAAGGGTGCAGCTGACATGTTTAGTGCTCATCAGGCTTCTTCAGACAATATGTGCAGTCTGTGCAACTGATGAAATTGGACAGACAAAATAGTTGTAGACAGGGAGGTGTGTAATGCACTGAGACATGTTTGTGTGAGACTCTTTACAGAGACAAAATGGTGCTAAACTTAAACCGCGTGGCTGCATTACATGTGTTTCAGATGAGCATAATCATCACTTTGTGCCTGATTAGGAGCTATTTTGAAGCAGATTTGAATTAAGACACAGTCAGGCTTTGTAACCACACCTGTTCTGTCGCTCTAATGTAATGGCTAAAGTTTTTTGCCTGTCCTTTTAGATATGCAGAACTATTTTAGTTCATCTCAATAAATGGTTTGATATTGGAAAAATGTCCCAACAGTAACTCTGCACTCTATAACATTTCTCTGTCTCCTCTGCTTTTGCTCTTCTGTCACAATGTGATGCTCCCACATAAACCCCGCAGACAAACAATTCAGGGTTAAGGTATGTTATCATTTATATAAGACCTTTTCTTTTTCATATTTCTCTTAGATACAGATTAGAAATCTTTTTTTTTTAAATCTCTTGCAGTGTAGGTGAATTCACCCCACTGTGGAAATATACACACTTCTCCACATGCATACAAATAGACTCACTCACACACTCCAGAGATTGTGACAAGGTAGACCTCATTTGTAAACATATTATAAAGTTAATTGCACACCGCATGCCAACTGAGCTGCTGAATCCTTGCGGTTTTGTTCCCCCGGTTTGCCATCACAACTGTTCGATGTTGGTAATGACTCAGAGTCCCAAATGATCAGCAGCGAGTTTTCTCCTCATCTGGTCTGAGGTACTGAGTAGCTGCAGCTTGAACCTGACGTTCCCAAGGGAATAAGTGAAAGATCATCCCCCGGTTTAAGTGTTCTCCCTGCCTCCTTGTTCTCGATTACCTTTCATAAACCTTGTCGGTTATCTAAATTTGACATTTTGATTTCTAGTTCACTCGCTGCAAACTTTAGATCATTTCCTTCTGATTATTTTTTGGAGGCTTGTGTGCAGTTGTGTTATCTTCACCTGAATATTAAGTTCAGTTTTAAATAAGAATGATCTGTAATGTAGATATAGTGACTTGATTAGAAACTATGCTTATAAAATTTGAAGATCCCTCTTGTAGGGCAGGTTCTCTGATCACATCGTAGCAGAATAATGCCTAGATCCCCATCTGTGGTCACATTGATGCTGCCAGAAAGTTCAGCTATGACAGCTGCTGAAAGCTGTTGCTGCAGGCAACCTTGTGAAGAAAGCTAACAAATGGTAGTATTTGCACTGGGATTATATTAGAAGCTATCCCTGGTTCACTAAGCTTTTACTCCCTTCTGCACTCAAATCAGCTGTATTCAGTTTTTTTTCTTAATTCTTTTTTTTTCTTTTTATTTCTTTTTATTTTTTCTTACTTGTTTCAGCAGATTTCTTATATCTTTCATTTTTTGTTCCATCTAATCTGTTTGCTCGATCACCTCTTCAGCAGCTATGTGCCAAGTGATTTCATGCCCCTTAACTCTCATCATCACAAACCACTGCTTGTATTGTCCCACAGTTTACTGGTGTTTGTGACTGAAAACACAGCATCGTGTGTGTGTGTGTTTATTTCCCGGTTTTCCATCAGCCCAGGCTGGAAGATGAGATCAAATGGCCAGAAATTGTTTGATTTCTTTTCTACAGTTTTCTGGAATTAACCAGCGGTTGTGTGACGAGTTGATTAGGTGTGTGTGTTTATGTGTCGGTTTATGGATACTTGGCTTCTGTCTGGTGATGGGTTTGGCATTGACACAGCTGGAGAAGTCAGATGATTTCTGTGCTGGCATCAGAATTCTTGTAGTAGGGATGCCTGCGGAAATTTGCACTAAGACACAGATAATTGAGAAAACCCCCACACACACCAGTGTATTCTGAACTGCAGCAGACAAACTGCCACATTAGTCACTACAAATGTGAATATTGTCCTTTTACCTCAGGGTGTCATTGTCTGCCCCTAAGCATGTGTTTTGGTTGTTCCCGTTTTACTGGCTAGATAGACAACACAGTGGTGTGTTACTTTTCATAAAGAGACACTTGCTGCACATTGAGCTCGGCCATATCTGGATCTCAATACATCTGTTCACTTTTATGGTGAGCTCAGACCAAACGCGTTGTCAGCGTCAAGAACGCTCTTGACGCTCATAAATCAGACGCTTGACCATTTAGCATGAAAATGTTCTTGACGCCCGAGACGCGCGTCTGCAGGACGCAGATGTTAGCTCGTCTTTCTACGATGTTAGCTTGTCTTTCTACGATGGCGGATGAAATTGGATTTATTTGCTCCACAA
>JAOXYM010000018.1:11410490-11424931 GCA_028567055.1 Leptatherina wallacei
GAACTGCGGAAGCCCATATACTGGATTGTGGCAGCCAAGGCCATCGACTACGAACAGATGTTACTCATGATGGCAGGAGTTAAATGGGACATAAAGGAGATAATGTCACAGCACAACATATATGTGGATGTCCTCCTGAAGGTAACATTACAAATATGATGGTCACTATAGTCATATTTGGAAAAAAATAAAAATCTAATTGGATCTTTAAAGCAGTTTTAAACCGATATTTTAACCCCAGTGGGGGCAGAGATATGAGCTATAAAGTTGATATTAAAGCCGTGTTACCAAGATGTTTTCCTTTCAGCACACCCACCGTTGATTTGGTGACAGCATGTTTCACTTTATCTGTCAATGAGAACAGCTGCCTGCTGCTGGAAAGTATATGGAGGATAGCTGTGTGAGTGAAACTACAGCTGAAAAAATAATGAGCACAAAGACAATAAAAGTGTAAAGTGTGGATTTTAAACCGTACATACATGTGGTCATTTGATCCAGAACTCCACATGTAAGAGCAGCACAACTCGACATCCAACCATTCTTATCATTCCACCTTATCTGCTTCACTGAGACGATTTACCAAAAATGCCAAACTTTTGTTTTGTTGTGTTTTAAAGGGAATGAGACATACAGCTAGCTGTGATTTTAGATGAAATTGTTGTCTAATTAGATAAATATTTTCTAAAACAGACACCACACAAATTTATCCATTAATCTTAATCCATGCAAGTTGTCCATTATTTACTAAAGCAACACGGTAATTGAATTTTAATGTGATTTCAGCCTCCTCTGCGGACAATAAATGTCCCCAAAGATCCATTAATGCATCTGCCCCTGCATAATTTAAGCATCATGCAGTTTTATGGGTGAATTGTGTTTAAAGAGTCTGGACTGTAGAGGTACAAGGGTGTAGGAAAGATAGTTTTCTTTTCTTTGAAAAGTAAACTGAAGGTTTTTGAAGCCGATCTGTGTAAGACTGACCTCCCCTCGCATTATGACGATGGCTTTGTGCTGGCTATTTATTTTCTCTCATTTACTCACATTTATACAGGTGAACACATGATTTGTAGCCTTGATGTTTTAAAAGATCCATAAAGCCAATTAAAAAAGCAAAGAGGGTCGTTTTTTTTCATGTCAGACTGGTCCTCCCAGTTAAAGAGTTTAGCTGCACTCTCTAAAAAATGGTCACAAATACAACTAAATGGTCCTACTTTAGAGCCCTGTGATACACTGTTAATGTATAAATATTGATTGATACATTTTTAAAATCATTAAATCAAAAGTGAATAGGCCACAGTGCTGCTTTTCTGTCCTTCTCATCTTTCTTTCACTCTCACATTAGAAGGAGATTGTATGCAAATGTCTCCTCATTAAGATTATTGCATTATTTATCCCTTTTAAACTCTGGACTTTGTAAGGTGAATGTAGATTATGGTTCCAGGACTCCTGATGTACATATTTTTTTAATTAAAATCCTAAAGTCAAGAGTAAAATAGCCCAGTATTTGTTTCTTGGTTAATCTCTCAGACATAATGAGAAAAACACCAAACATCAGATTTTTATTTTTTTTTATTTTATATCAGCCATTCAAACTTTTTACATAAAGTTGTCATTCTTGACTTTAAGTTAATTCAGAGACCTTTAGTATCAATTATTGGAGATGTGGTGAATATTTTATGGGTGAGCTGTTGAGAGGACATCCGAGCTCATCGGTCCTAGAGGTATTTTTGGAATTATTAAAAGTTTTTTTTCTACTAAGTACGTGTCTTTATGCATGCTGCCCACTTTCTGCATCATTAATTTTGCATGGAGGGGCAAAGGACGCACAGTCCACATGTCATCTGTTCTTTTTATATTCAGTGGAGAATCTAAAACCTGACAAAGTAACTTTTTTCTATTTGATTATGAGTTTGAAATAAACAAAAACAATAGTTTGTTTTTTGTTTTACTTGCACAGATGAATGTGCTGAGAAATGAAGAACATGAGTTTTTCATTTTTACATGTTTTCAGCATTAAAGTCATTTTGTGATGTCTGTTAATAAATTCAGTAAACTTGAATTCCTAAAATGTAACAGTAAAACTTTACAACCGAAAGTGTGACTCACTGACGCCATGGCAACAATACTGTTGATGTTTCTTTATGACTGCTGGTAAAAGTCAAGATGCTACATGTGGTATTTTACAAACTAGATGGGTTATAAAAAAGCACAGATTGGTTTTAAAGCTCATTCCTACATTAAATCAGGTGTTACCAGCGTCCCAAACTGCTTCAGGGAAATCTTGCATCTTCAGGTATCACATGAAGCAGCCACTACCTCTGTCTGTGGTCACACAAATTGGACATATTATATATCAAAATCAAACTTGGATGACATGAACAGACCAGCACTTAACCAACACAAAAGATTATAGTTTATTTGAGCTTCAGCCGTTGTCAGACGTATTGATAATCACATTGTTGTTGAAATAATTTAGGCAAGGCAAATTTATTTATAATACACAAAACAATTCAAATTGCTTTACATATTCTAAAAATACATTTAGAATTCAAGAACACCCAAATTTCTGTCTTGTTAGCAACATAACTCAAAAGGTTATGGACAGATTTTGATTACATTTTCAAGAAATCTCAGAAATGGAATAAGGAACAAGGGATTAGATTTGGGGATGATCCGGATCCCAGGGTCCAGGAATTGATTGATTGATTGATTGATTGATTGATTGATTGATTGATTGATTGATTGATTTAAAGTATTCGAAGGCTTCCAGTTACTAATGCATCCAGATTGGGCTTTTTAAAAACTGTTTGAATCACTGCAGATTTTCAAGGCCTTTGGGAGATGCTCTTATTTCAATAAATATTGACATCCAGTTATAGTTAAATGTGATTTGCCCATGAATTGGGAACACAAACAGTCCTGTCTATGTTCCAAGATTACTTAAAAGATGACAGTGGAAAAGGCTGTTCTCCAGTTTAACTTAACTAATTTAGTTTATGTGGCAAACTGCATGAAAAGGTGCTAATAGCCTACCTCGTCAACATGTCAGAAAGCTCTTATACATAGTGGCTGCGTTATGGTACACACATTGAAAAGAGTGTGCTGTGTTTTGTTGCAGGAATATAGTATTCATGAATTTAGGTTGATAGCTGTCATTCCACTATTGCACTGTTTTGCATATACAGCGGCAAGAAAATGCAGAAGCCTTGGAATGATTTCACTGACAAATATGTCAGAAATGATTATGAGACTGTGTGGATGAATGACGTTTCATTCTTGAGTACAAAATTATTGGGAATGTTAACCGTGAGATTCAGGTTCATTTTTAATTTGATGTGACTTGAATGAAAGAGCATATGTGCAAGCATACGCTAAGAAAAAGTAAGCATTCACTAAAATGAAAAATGCGTCTCCCGTATCTATGTATAGTCCATATCTGCTGTTTGGCTGTCATGAATAGAAAAATGGTGCCATTATTGTACAATTTCATCAATAATTGAACATATTGTAATGATCATGTAACAGGGACCCCTGGATATGAACAAGTGGCACACATTCTGTAGCTGCAGGCCTGCTGCGACCCAAACAACACTGCAGATGTTTGTGTCTAGATCTTCCTCTGGGATCCTTGTAATGTTTTGTTTTTAAAACATAAAAGTATTTAGAGGCCAGTTCTAACAAGATCTGCTTAAGTGATCCTCTATAATTGCTGGGGTTTTGCAGTGGAAATTATGCTTTTCAACGTTATTAAAGGTACCAAAGTTCATTTAGAATATGTTAAAGTGTAAATTAAAACCACTCTGTTTTTTGATGACTATCAAGATACTGTAAAGCCTTGCATTTGGCATTGAATGCAGCATAAACTAACTACAGTATTCATTAATGTAGTTTTCGCTTGGTGGATTTAGATTTCCTGTCGCTGCTCTTTTCAGTTTTTCAGGTTGACTGCTAAGAAATCATTCCTACCTCTGCTAAAGTACTGCCAGAACTTCAGATGGCTTATTCTGGTGTAAAAATAATTCATAGCTGATCAATCTGCTATGTTTAGCAGATGAAAACGTATTACCAAAAGGGACTCTAGATAAAGCTTATTCCTCACAGTTAATAACTAAGCCGTTCAGTTCACAGCTTTAGGTGGATTTCATAACTTTCCAATTGAAGCTGCGTTAGCTGAGAGTGAGTTAGAGGAAAGCGTTCCTGCTACCGCTAATAAGGACTTTTTGTTTTGTTTGTCTTCTCACGGGGAAACCAGACATATAGCGGTCCAGTTCCTGCATGCTTGCTGCGAGGACTGTTGTTGTGGAGGGATGTGTTTATTAAAGACTTTGCTTTGAGTTTAAATACCAGTTCCTTTATAATTTATGTTCAACGCCCGATGCACGTGTTGCTAAATATTAACACCTAAACTGGTTTCCTTTACTAGATTCCACATAGTTTCTCATTAAAAAAAGATTGTGTTTATTTTTTGCTTCATTTTTATTATACTTATGTATGTTTACATTTTCTTTCTTTTGCACCTTTTCAGGAGTTTGAGCAGTTTAACAAGAGGCTGGGTGATGTTTCCAGACACGTGCGCATCCCCCTTCCTGTTTCCAACGTCCTCTGGGAGCACTGCATCCGCTTGGCCAACAGGACTCTTGTTGAGGGGTAAGAAAAGGCACTTCAGCCTGAGGACATGTGAAGACATACGCCATTTTTAGTCACTTACTGTTAATTCTGGAACCACAGGCATAAAAAAAAAAGAAACTCCCATTTTGTTCCTGGCAATTTTTTCCCCTTTACCATGTGTAATGAAACAATTTGTCTTGAAGTCTTTGAACGTGCACAATTATGTGTGTGCAGCTACATCAGCCATTCAGTTCCCAATAGAATGCCTATTCCCTTCTTTGTATTACTTGTGTGCTGCAGTGACTTGTGACAAATTTATGAGGTAACAAAAGCTGGTAAAAGGTCACACAGCGTCACAGACAACTGTTATGGAAAAACACGAAAAAAGCCCCACGATTTTCCTATTAATCTGAAGATATTTAAGAGTTGGTGATAACAGGAGTTATGAAAATCTGATTGTAGCCTCTGTAGCTTTGTTTGTTTACTCTGTAGTGACTCCAGTTGGTTCTTGTTTTTCAACCACCAGAGTCAGACTGTCACCTGCCCAAAAAAGCCATAAAGGTTAAAAAATTTGTGTTTTCCGTGTGTGAAAATGATACTTGTCAAGTCACAGTTCTTAACCTATTAAACACATTTATTTGTAAATAGTGTTAGAATTAACATCTTAAAACCATCAAATGTAATATTTATAGACTGTCATTATGGGGAAATATAAAATTTTCATTTTGGATAACTAATCTGCAATTCAAGTAATACTTCTTGATATTGAGCTGCAGGGAAGACAACAACAACTTTAAACACAAAGACTGCACGATGTACATTTTAAACAGATTCATTATATTCAAGTGGTAGACTTTCCAAGCTAAATATAGTCTCCGTTCTTGCTGTTTTTCTGTGGTCTTCCTTTACTCCCAGGTTACAGTCCTAAATGGCCATTAGGTTTGTATCAAGTACAGATACCAAACAGTACGTGTTCGTCATTGCATCACTGTTATTTGAGATCCCAGATACTCCCAATGCATTTTCTCCTCTTAGTTTTTTTTTATCTCTGCATATGATCCATCTACACCTCATAAATCAAAAGAATTTTTTTTCTCCAAACTGTGTCTTCGACTTCAGTACCAGTCAAAAATTTAGACACACTTTTCCATTCAATCAAAAGAGAAAGTGTGTCCAAACCTTTGACCGGCACTGTATATTGAAGCAGAAAAAAACACTCCTAATACTTCAGACCTTTTTTTTTTCTCTTTAGATTCCCTAAATTCCCTCTGTAAAAGCCCATCAGGGAACAACCAGGCACAGGACGCTCACACAAACAGCATAATGTTATTGACACGTCCCCTGTAATGCATTTCACCACGTTCTCCCTTGAAAGCAAGAGGTTTGGGTTGTGATAGACAACAGAATGTTACTCGGATCATCGCTTTCTCTTGCCCACCAGCCGCGTGTTGAGCGTATATGTGTGAATTAGGTTTTTAGACGGAAGGTGTGATGGATCCCTCTGATCAGACGGGCCATGTGAAAGGCAGCACTGAATCAGACAGGCTGCAAGTTGGGAAACCGTTGAGTTAACAGCTGATAATTATCTTGAGGTGTCGCGTGTTTTAGCAGAAACAAGATGGGATGCTGATATTGTCACAAAACACATCCTAGACTACAGAATTAAACTAATTATACTAACTGCGTTGGCTGGAATCCAGTAGCCGTAAAGGGGTTTACATATTTTTTTTTAAATGTTTTCTGAGTGCTGTTGTGCTGTCCAAGTGTTTTAAGAAGGAGGGTTAACATTTGATACTAAGCTTGCTGTTATCCACTGAGAGAAGGGGAAAATGTTTACCTCGCTGATCATTCCACAAGAGAACTTTTATGGCTTTGCTGTTCAGCCCATTTAAGCTGCTGTTGTAGTTTCTACATGCACAACAGGCTGACACATGCACTCCTCCCACCACTCAGGTATGCCAAGTTCAGGCAGTCATATTTGTTTGTTTGTGCTCCAACTTCCTTAGTCTCTCATTCAGGTTCCCTGTCCGGCACTTGTCTCTCCTTTGAGACACTAAAACGGTTTTGTTAGCATTCTGAGCTGGTCCCCAAACATTCAGCACCAAATTCTGGCAGGCCTGACTAGTAAAAGTGGGGAAAAAAGGAATAGGATGACTACAGTTGGTGATGAGAGAGAGGTGAGGCAGAAAATGGAAACGGGGCAGAGAAAACGCATGTGCGATGCACAGAACACACCCGTCTGCGTGTAATGTTAATGTACACAGAGGTCACACACTCTGACCTGCCAGCAGATACCAGTCCCCGCCACGAAACACAAACAGAGACACACACACACATAAATTATGTGTGTAAAATGGCTTACACACACTTTTAGCTGTCTGTATTGATGCGAAAGAACCACGTACATAGATGCATACATACATAGAATTTATTCTGTTAAAACTGTTGGTAGATTCTTGTTTGTTGGGGTTTTTTTTTAACCATGTTCATTTCATGTGAGGAGAACCCTGATGTCCAACACAGATGCACAAAGGCAAAAATACTAATGACGTAAATTGAAATAACTTTAACTTTGGCAGGACACAGGATGAATATGAGAAGTTTCACTTATTTCTATAGAATTTCTGGCATGTGCCAAACTATATCAGCAAACCTTGGCGCCTAAGCTACAACGTGCCAAGTTTACTTAAAGCAGAACTTGGTTACTTGACATAAGATATCAAACTTTTCATTATGTTTCATGAACTGAAACTACAGCTTATTTTTGATATTAAGCCACCTCCTGTTGATTCGGATGTGATCTGGAACAATCCACCCTGCCTGAGTAAAAAGAAAAATCTAATCGGCGGCATGAACGGGCATCACTTATTGCTACTTCTAATGTTATTGTTGTTACTTATTACTACTTTTGTGTGAGCGACGGTCTCCTCTGCAGGGAGGGGATTTAAGGACAGAGTTGAAGCAAAGTAGAGAGAGGCCAAGTTTTCAAGCTAAGCCTGCCTTGTTCACAAGGTTGCAAAGTTCTGCTTAATCCCTGTAGGTAGATTCACATTCACTGTCTGTGAAGAACATTCACAAAACTCATTATTGAATCCATATATTTTACACAACTCCTCTGCGGAAGTTTTGACAGAATTTGGAGTCCCTCCCATTTGTAGCACTTTGTCTCAAAGCTAGATGAAACATTGGCTGAAACACAACACTTCGCATTATAAATTCACAGTGAAATATTGAGGTGGTGTAAGAAAGACAAGAAATGAAATGGTAGCATCATGAAGCATGACTTTCCACTTTAAAATTCAGATAAGATTCATGACCTGGTTTCACAGTAATTCCTGAAATGATCTTAATGTCACATACATAATTCCCTTTTCAACAGTACAAATGTTCCTGCACGATGAATAAGAAACGATTGTACTGGTTTTCACGTTGAATGGTAGCAGCTATATTGTGTTAGGAAAAGCAGACGGTGTGATAATGTGGTGTAGGAAGCTGCAACAGGCCAGGTAAGAGACTAGTCAGCTTCCTTTAGTTGAGGTATGCATTGCAAACCAATCAGGAATGCGAATACTTAGCTTGAGTGGTCATGCGTGGAAAATGTATGATGTCAAAGCATAACCCCCCCGAGCCCATTCGCATATGTCCACCTGCTGTTATGATTCCCATGATTCAAAATGAAATGTGACAGAAATGGTCTGCCTTCCAGTCATTTCCTAAGTACTGAAGGCAGTGCTCATCTCTCTCCGCCCACCTGTCCTCCACTGCAGCTACGCCAACGTGAAGAAGTGCAGCAACGAGGGCCGAGCCCTGATGCAGCTGGATTTCCAGCAGTTCCTGATGAAGCTGGAGAAGCTGACGGACCTGCGACCCATCCCCGACAAGGAGTTTGTTGAAACCTACATCAAGGCCTATTACCTGACTGAGAATGACATGGAGCAGTTTATCAAGAATCACCGGGTGAGACTGTGAACATCTAGTACATGTCTATAAAAACCTCATGCTTAGAAAATGTCTGAATGTCTTCCTGTTTCTCTGTGTGTTTTCTTTAGGAGTACTCCATGAAGCAACTAGCCAACTTAGTGAACGTTTGCCTGGGTTCACATATAAACAAGAAGGCTCGTCAGAAACTCCTAGCAGCCATTGATGACATTGACAGACCCAAGAGATAGATTGGTGAATGGATCGAGCCTCTAACATGTCAACCAGCCCAGAAAAATGGACACCTCATGAGAGACGAAGCTATAGCGGCAAATGAACAGGAGCTCAGTGTCGAATGTCTTCATTTTCAGTTTAATGTATAAGTGACTTGTTCAACAAGGTGTACGGTTTATGCAGCGAAAGAGCCACAATTTGAACATTGACATAAAGCTCATATGAAACCACAGCAGATTATGTGTTTAACTTGTCTTTATATGGTCAAAAACAGAAACCGCTGCTTATTGAATGTGCTCCATGATAAACTGACGGGCATAAACTGATATTTCACACTCAAGCATGCTGCAGTTCCATCTTTGCGCCGACGGATCATCATGCATGCCCCTTCTGCCCTTCTGATGTCATACTTAGAAGCTTGTGAGATTTTTTTGCAGATTTTCCCCACGACAAGTTTTTTTTTCCCCAGTCAGTCAAAAAATGCAAGCTCCACCAATGCACCGCAAAGTCACATGTGCAGCTGTTTGTTTTAACTATATGAGCTCAATATCTGACACACCTTTCCTCAGACTTTAGAAAAGGGTTAGAGTAAGGGTTGCTAAATTTGGTTCATGATATAATGTTGAGCCTTGTGGAAAAATCTGTATTTCCCATAAGAAAACTTTGTAAATTGTACCTGTCTGTCTAAATGTGTTGACTCACATAGAGATAGTGGATCAGTGATATTGTTTACCTTAATGGTTCATTATTCCAGCTCAGACTGTAAGCTTGCTGTATAGTATTTGGCTTCAGGGTGTCTGCTGTGCCTGACTTGATTATCTGCTTTTGTGTTTTGTTTGTTTTGTCCATAAATAAGATGAATCTAATATAAAGATGATGATTCTGGAAGTAATATAAATCGCTGTGGTTAGCATTAACATTGTTAGATTATATCTGCACCAGCCACATTTGTTTGTCTACCATCTGTCATATCTGAGGAGGAAATTGTTTTATCAGCCTGTGATGAGTTTTTGAAAGTCTTTGGGGGGGGGAGTGCTTATCTTTCAGTCTTGGGCCATTTTGCTGAGCAGTACAATTTTTTATCTGATGTTGGTTGGTGGGTGTTTTGTAGTAAGTTTTTTTGCTACAAGGGGGACATGTTGGCACAAGCAGGAGGTCCCAGTTCTGATCTATTTTTGTTTTGTTTTCCTTTGTGTGGAAGTGGCACCCAGACAGAGGATTTGGAAAATTCCTACTTTTAGACTAATGTGGAAATTACATGTCTACAGCCATTTCTTCAGATCTTGGGGCAGTTTTATAATTTTTACCTAAATTGAGGCATTTCTTAGTATCTCTTGGACAATAAGGACAGTTATGGACTCAAGAGGTTGCAGAGGTTAGTGTCGGTTTCAAACACCGAATCAGAATCTCATAAACTTTGCCAAAAATAAGTGAAAACGCACCATATAAACATGAATTCTTTCGTATTTTAGAAACGGATTCTTCAAAGGATAGCAAAGTATTAGGCTAATATTTGTCATTCGATTTGACTGTTCTTATAATAAATATGTAATAAATATTTATTATGAGAATAAATATGTCACTAGTAGAAATTGACTAAGATTTGTGTTTATTTGTTGAATAACATTAGAATAACAATCAGTAAAATTTATGATATATTACAGAATTTTAAATACAGTAGTAAGGCATTATGTAATAAGATATGATCTATCAATTTTATATCTTAAAAAAACTATATAATTATTTACTTTATTAAGGTCAATATACTTGACCTTTATAAAACTCAAAAACAAAAAAAATTTGAAATCATATTGGAAAGTGTGCTTTGACTTACTTTTGACTGACTGTAACAAGAACTCAGATAAAATTACCAGTCATGTAAATCTATCATTATGCCTCAATAAACATGAGGGATTAAAAAATAAGTATATTTAATGCTCTATTTTTTACCATTAACTTTCCCTTAATTTAGACAAAAATTTAGAAAAAAGGATAATACCTACCACACACTCTGAAAGTGGCTGGAATTGGATAAATGACTCCCATTGGACTAATATTTAGAATTTTTCTATCATATTGATTAATCACTCGCAAGAAAACCAATGAAGAAAACCAAAGATTTTAAATGTAACTTTGCTTTTCTTCATGGCTCATCCCTCCCATCATCTTCATTTATTCATCCTGACCTGCACAACAGAGAGGTTTGTCAGATTTATAATATACCACCAAAAGAAAATAAAGGTTCATGTTTTTTCATACGGCTTCAATATAAATTTATTTTGAGTGCAACTTCAGGAAGCAAACTGTATGTGAATGTTTTAAACAATGTCTGTATTTATTTCATGCCTTGTGTCTTGTTTTGGTTTTTATATAAGTACTGGTAGCATATTGTCATTTATCACCTCTCTTGTAACTTATCACCTGAATCAAATACAAATATTTAAAAATGTCCGATTATGTTAAGCGTCAATTGCACTATAGTTAAACTCTTGAGTGTTGGAACTGTAGGTTGAACCATGATGATTCAACACAATAAACTCACTAACAATGTACACTTGTCTAGTCCCTTTATCCCGGTGCCGCTATGTACAAACTTCATTTTTAACCTTTTAGATTTCGATGTGTTTCAATAGGGCAACTTTTTCTTTTCATCAGAAGATACTGTTTGAGCATCAGTTCTGCTGTCCATCCTAACATTACACTCAGACAGAAAAATGACTGTCAGACTAATTAATGAGGT
This sequence comes from Leptatherina wallacei, assembly GCA_028567055.1. Classification (NCBI taxonomy): domain Eukaryota; kingdom Metazoa; phylum Chordata; class Actinopteri; order Atheriniformes; family Atherinidae; genus Leptatherina; species Leptatherina wallacei. Next base: position 11,421,991 of record JAOXYM010000018.1, read on the forward strand.
TTTCTGTGTGGCTACAAGCTTCTTCCCTCCAGTCTGAAGGAGATGGCTCATTAGGCTGCACAGAAAGATCTATGAGGAACTCATTAGAAATATGTTCCTTATGATGTTTCTTGTTATTCTGTTTTAGCTGTCAGTTTTTCCTGTCATTAGCTGATGAAGAAGATGGAGTTGGATTTGTAATAATAGAGGGCACCGTTTTAATTTCAAAGAGGACATGTGAAAAATAAAACCTTATTTTGTTTGCTTGAAAGCACACATTTCTGACTGAGGCTACCGACTTAAAGGCCCACCCAGGTCTGAAAAAATCTTATTTATTGATTTAGGTGATTTCTACCTCACACCCCAAGCTCAGATAAAAGCTTCTTCATCTTCACCAGGCGTCAGTTTCAAATCACGCTGCCTTTGCTGTACCTCAAAAGAGGGAATTTCAGACGCTTTTGCTCTTGCTTTCTTGCCATTGACATCCAATTCTCACCATCAAGTTCATTTAACCTAAGGAGGAATTGAGCTAATTAGCTCTATCGGTACTTATATATATATATAAAAAATCCTATCCAGATTGGGAAACTCTTCCTCCAATTGCTGTTTATTATTTTCTTTCTCAGTCAGAAGCTGGAATTCTGTGTTCCAGTTCATCAATGGGTCCACTGCCTTCCACCCTTATAAAAAAACTATTTTAAACTTCTCTTCAAAGAAAGTGAAAGTTCTTAAAGTAGCATTACATAACTTTCTGACTTTTAAACTCATGTTGAAGGCACATCGATATTTATTATATACATTCCTGGAGCGTCCCGAGGCTGAAAAACTGCACTTCACAACTTTATGTTCCAGCCCAAACCATCACGTTTACAGCTGGGTTTTGCTTTACCCTACCACATCACACACTACTAACTAGATATCAACATTTTGGCTATTTTGGACAAGCACCATAGCAGATTCAGCAAAGAAACCCAATTGGACATGATAGGAGGAAGCGAGGAAAAGAAAGGGACAGAGCAAGAGATAATACAAGTCAACATCAGACCTACTTTTACTGGCTGTAGAAAGCTCAGAGAAAAGACGGTATGTAAGACGGAGGCTGAATAAGCCGTCATTAGGGGGCGCCTCAGCGAGAAAATCTGAAAAGTTCAGGAGTGGGGCTTTAACATCAGTTGCTACAAATTTTAGCTAAACAGAAAAACTAGGTGAGAGTGAAGGCCAGGTTTTATGGTACCAACATGTGACAGAAGAATTACACTGGGACTTTGAGCTGGTGTTTTAACCATTTCTCGATTAAGACACACTATGGAAGAGGGGTTAGCAGTGGTGTCAAGTTGCTTTGGAAAGAGCCATAAGTTCATAGTTTTAGAGAGAAAAAATGGCTTGACTCCTTTATTGAAACCTCGAAAGATGAGACAGGATGTGAACTTATTCTTTTATTGAACTAAAGCTTTTGATTAATGCAGGTGATGAGACTGATGAATCTTCTCTGCTTCTTGAAGTATACTTTTAGCATCATTTCTATTTTTCTGTTAAATTAACATAAATATTGTTTCTTTTCTCTTTCTTTTCTTTTTTTCTCCAAGCTCTTATTCAACAGGGAGGAAGAAAATAAGAATCTTACACATTTCTGCTGCTGTCAGCAACATGCCCGTCTCCTCCAGCATCTTGGAGAGGGCATATCTTTACTTTTGCTGGCCTTAACAGTAAATGTTGCCATGAGGAAGCAGCAGAAAAAAAGAGCAAAGGCAGAAAAATCTATGGACGTGTACAGTTATTTCAGGTATTCTTGAACCACAGTTATCACTCATACTTCTTCCATTTTGTGTGTTCACACCTCAGCAATATTGGACCATTTATCCCATCGGTGTGTGACATCTTTTCAGGCAGCCCCCTTGCTGATTTCTGACCCTCCTGACACTACTGTTCCGACCTTCCCTCCTGCGAGGCTGTGGCCCACTTCCCCTCCCAAATGAAAGACCACACTCTCTGTGCTCCTGCGTGTCTGCATGTCTGCCAAATTCCATGATACAAGCTTGTAGAAATTGCTACCACTGACCTACATGGCTTCTATGGATTCACTGTTCACACAGACTTCATTCGTGTCCATTCACACATGTTTAATTGAGAACAATTGCTGGCAGACCCTATTAGCAGTGTTTACTTGCGTGGTGCTTGATAAGAAGAGATATGACTGTGGCGAGAGCGGCTGCAATAGAATGTGTTCAACGTGAGGAGATGCAGATGGTTGTACATGAAAGAAAAAGTGGTTGCCAGAGAAGGCGCTGACGCGCTGTCGTGCTGACGCGCTGACGCGCTGTCGTGCTGACGCGCTGACGTGCTGAAGTGCTGACGTGCTGAAGTGCGGACAGATCAAAAGTCACAAATAAAAAGCCTCTATCTCAGAGACAGCTGCTTTGAATTACAAAGAAAAAAGCATATTTTCAGAGCCATGGGAAAGTCTTCGATAATGAAATAACACAGAACATTCCACTGCAGTTATTCAATAAAAACTGACTAATTACCAATCAGGGAGATACTTCAAAATTGATTGTCTACTATAGTAAGTAGCATGAAAGTGAATAAAAGGACTAATCTGATGCTCTGCCAGGGCTTAATTTCATTGCAGTGTTACAGCCTCTGAAAGCTGAAATGTAAATGTGTTCTCAATAAGGACAAGAAAAATGATTGGGCCTAAATAATAAGTTTGGACAGCCTGCATGGTCAGTACTAAAGAATATTCTTCATGTATCTTGAAATGGAAAACTAATTCATCAAGTACAAGTAATGAAAAAAAGTGAATAGAAACAGTATGTGTATGAATTTTCAAGGTGGACCATAAAATCTATATTATATAGATATAATCTCTCTATATATTATATATAGAGATTTTCTATCTATCTATCTATCTATCTATCTATCTATCTATCTATCTATCTATCTATCTATCTATCTATCTATC
>JAOXYM010000018.1:11430524-11441683 GCA_028567055.1 Leptatherina wallacei
TGTGTGTGTGTGTGTGTGTGTGTGTGTGTGTGTGTGTGTGTGTGTGTGTGTGTGTGTGTGTGTGTGTGTAGGTGTGTATACTCAATCGTATTGTTGCTTCAGAGTACAAAAATAGGTCTTTAACCATTGCTTAATTATGTCATAAGGATATATGAGGATAGTATCATTTAAAGCACATTTAGCACTACAGATTGAACGGTCGACTATATGTAACAAGTTACAACAATCCGAACAGACTTTTTATCAACACACTAAAAGATCAACATTGTACTAATTGACACTGTGCTCATGATTTTGTTTTTGCATTTTGGATATTTTTTCCTTTTTCTTTATGGAATAACCAGATAAAGATGTACTCCTTTTTTTCTTTTCTTTTTTTTTTTGCTATGTCCTGAAATGCAAAACCTTAGAACTGGTAGATACTGAATTTTCTTTTTCCCTTGGCTGTACCTCCATCTCAGTCATGTATCATAAGATTTAGTATGTTCCTGTTGGTGTTCCTTGTTTCTCATTAAGGGGATGACTCGCTCATCAGGAGGGGGTTAGCTGAATCTCTGAGAGGGTGATGCTAAATGAAGGTTTAACAGGACCAAGTGAACCTGAAACTGTGACAGCTTCTCTTTTAATGGCAATTACCAACCAGTTTTGCTTGGCTCCAGATACTGTATGTGTGGGTGTGTATGTGTGTGTGTGTGTGTGAGACAGAGGTTCATAAAGGGAACATATATTACCTGCTATATACAAGTTATGCACAAGTATTCTATAGCTACTGTGTACAATCTTTATGCTGTGAATAAAGATATGTGAATGCAAAAGAATATATTATGGACCTACTGCGGGGGTCTCTTACTCAGAGCTTTAGGAGTTGTTAAAGTCATTTTTAATTAGATTACAGTTAATCTTATTTTTGCACGATAGCTTGTTTTTTTTAATGCTTTGGATACATTCGTATATCCCGGAAGTTGTCACTGACAGACAAAGAGTAATAAACGAACCCCGAGGCAACATTATGCACAAGCGTTGTCACTACAGGCACAAGAGATATAATTTGCCCCATCATTTTGACCGGTTAATGTGTACGTTCTAATAATTACATTTCCAAATTTTAGTTAATTAGGTGATCTGTTTATGAAATGAAATGAAAAATGAAATGAAATGAATGAAAAATACTTTATTTATCCATTTTTTTATTTTAATTTGTGCACAAAAGATAGTTCAGTTGTCTATGTGCACATATGTGTACCTATGTCATGATCAAATAAACAGTGTGAACTAACTAAAAAATCTGCATAAATAAACAAAAATTAAAGAGCAAATGTGTTTCTGGCACAATCAGCAACTTTTTGTGAACCCAATCATTTAAGCAGGAAAATGTAAAGTAATCTTAAAAGAAATATCATTCTTATTGACCACTAAATGCTTTTAATTGATCTTTTTTGTCCCAATGGTATCTAAGGGATGACCATTCACCATCCTGCACTGACTTTGGTCAAGTACCAAATGCCTCCAGAGCTTCTTATCAGTTAGACTTTAAAGTATTACCACATTAGTTTCTGACCTTGAAGATGTGCTTCTGACTCTCTTTGATGGCACACATTCCTGGAGCTGTCATTGCTGTGCAGTGTCCCAGGGCTGAGCCCAAAGCATCACGTTACAGCAGTGTTTTGCTTTACGGTACCATGTCATATGCCAGCAACTGGATATCAACACTTTGGCTATTTCGGACAGGCACCATGGCTGATTCAGAAAAGAAATATAAGAGGTAACTATCAGAGAAAGCAAAGAAAAGAAAGAGAGGAGACAAGACAACAGTCAACACTGGACTGTCTTTTACTGGTTGGAGAGAGTTCAGAGAAGAGACAGGATGCAAGACATATGCCAAATTAGCCTTTGCTAGGGGTGCCAAAGAGGAAAAACCTGCCAAAGTTCAGTAGTGGGGCTACAGGGAAAAAATACATTATATATATAATAAATATATTTCTTCCTCAGAATGCTAATTTACAGTCTGCTGCTGTGAATTATTAAGAGTTACAACTCACAGCAAAAATGATGGAATCATCACATGTGAAGGATGTTCTTTTGGCTTTTTTTATTTGGCAAACTCAAATATGAAACAAATCCATTTTATTCAAAAGCTGGACAGTCTGGTTGTAAATCACTTCACAAAAAATAACAATTTGTAATTTTTGCTGATTTAGATGAAATAAAGAAAAACATGATGGAATCCTGAACCACCCAAGAAAATCACAAAACTTTGTTTTACCTCCTCTGGTTTTTATGGTAGCTTAGATTTTTTTAATCCCGGACTTCACTAATGATAAATCTGATTGTCTTTATCAATCGGGTTCCAACATTTCTAAGTATTTTTCATTTCTAACAAACCTACTTTTGACATTTAGAATTTTTGGAATGTAATTGTGTATTTACTTTAGAGGTAATCTCCACTGGTCCTTTACCCCATTATTATCAATGATGGTTGAAACTTGTTTCCTTCAGTCATATTTTTCCTGGATCTAAACCAAAGAAAAGTTCTGGCATTACCTCCTTGTCAAATGCAGATCCATAATTCATCTCTGCATCACTTTCATCCAGTCATCCACAGCTCATGACTACTAGTTCACTCTAACCTTGTTTTCTTCTGTCTCGGTGTCAGTGATGGTTTACATTTGACTTTTCTGTGAGTAAATCCCATTTCATTCAGCTGGTTTCTTACAGTTCAGTCACAAATATGAACTCTGCCTGATTCTGCCCACTTGATTTTCATTTCTTTTGTTATTTATATTCTATCTTTAAGCCTTTTTTTCTGTCCTTACTTTTTTCACATTTTCATTGGTTGAACTGTTATGCTTCTCTTTACAGCCTTCCCATTTTGTTTGTGCTGGCTCGGAATTCCAGAAGCAGCTGACTGAGAAAAACCAACCAAGTTTGTCAGATCGGTGGGTGCTTTATAATTCTTTTTCAGTTTGCATACTTTGTATCATTTTCTCCATCAATCCACAAGCATTTTATGATATTTTTTCTGTTCCATTTATTTATTTTTTTGTCCTACCTCAAGTTGGCCATATATTGACATTTTTTCTGAAATTTTAAAATTGTCTGTTGCAAAACATTGAAGTGTTTGCCTAGGAATAAGTACTCATGTTGTAGAAGTAAAAGGGATCATTTTTGTTATATTCCAAACATTTATTCAAATCAGCTTCGATCAATGCAATTATTTGATCCTTTTATTGCAGTTTCACCTGTATTTTTTATCATTCACATTCTTATAATTGATCTGTGACGTGATTTATGTGTGCTTTTTTACTCTGGTCATTCCTGCAGTAGAGCCACATCTTTTTCTCAGAACAGAGCCTCTGGAGTCGGGAAGAACTGTGTGATCATTAAATACTTTGAACCGTCAGATCCTTGAAGTTGGTTTCACAGCTTTTTTATTTTACACTCTTTTTGAATATCTATTTTGAAGCAGTCAGTATTTGCCCTTTTTGGTTTTGATGTTATTAATCACATGGATTTAGGTGCGTAGCAGGGGATTGAGGATTACAGCCAGACAGCAGGGTGAGCTCATTGTTGCCAAACAGAAAGCTGACAAGTTTTTCAGGGTCTCCCTCTAGAATTACCGGGGATGAAAGATACTGCAGAAAGAGGGCTCAAATCTCCTTCTCCTCTCAGTCCCACATGGACTTGAATCAATATTATGTACATATTCAAATTATCACAGGATTGACTTAAAGACTCTGGTCTGTAAACTCTCCAAGGTAGGCGCATTATGCATCTGTCTTGTGCATGAGCTTGAATTTTCTCCAGTTGTTAAATATTTGCACAGGTGGCAGCTGACTGTATCTTTCAAGCACAATGGGCAGAAAAAGCCGCCATGTTTTCTCTGTGTTAAAGAAAATAATTTGCTTCTATCTTTGCTTTTCTCTCTGATGTCTTCAAGTCATTTATCATCAGTATCATAATTCATAAAGCTGTCAGAGTCTTTGTGAGCAAATTGTTTGCATGCACACAACCTGTCCAAGGAAAATGGGGAAGAAGGATTTCAGAAATAAAAGGAGTGTTTGTGATCCTGCTTCTGTCTCTTCTTCTGAATGAAATTGTCTGGCCTAATGCTCTGGTCTGTCATATCTACCGCTCATTTTTCACGGTTGAGTGTGCTGTTGCTTGGATGTGTGGTCCTCGCTAATGTAAATCTTCCACTCTGGCAATCATCTTAAGACTCTTTGGAGTGAGAAGAATGTATGTCTTGGCTTGGTTAAAGCTTGATAGGTGATATTGGGGTGTGTGCCAGCCGCCTGACACCCTGACGGTGCCACAATCAAATTTGCCTGACAGTAAACGACGCCTCATCTTGTGAAATGTGGTTTTGTGTTCCTCTTCCTCTTACTTACCCAAGGTGGTATATTACCCTCAGGGGATCACTGTTTTTAAGTGTGTGACTTACTGCCTGAGTACATGAAGTGCCTGAAGTGTGTGGGCTGTTTTTGTTGAAGTGATCTATTTATGTGCAGGACACACACATAAACACTAAGGTTAAGAACTCATATGTTAGAAGTGGAATTGTTCAAAATTAAACGGTTTAGCTTAGTTCGGAATTTTTCACATTACTAGCGGACTATTTTTAACCTCTCAGCAAGAAAGAAAATGATCTTACTTCCTAAAATGTACTAATAATCCGTTCTAAAATGATTTTACAGTAAGACATTGAGAAGGTGTTTTTATTCCATCAAAGACATTCATTGAACTAATCCCATTTTCTCATTATTTCTCCATTTTACATTATCGATGTATAAAGGCAGATGGATACAGGGCAGTCAGTTTGCTTTGCTCTCAGCTTTTCACTGTGGTCACCCAGCCAAACCACAGACCCCTGTTTTACAAGCTTGCATGAAAACAATTTGCCAACATTTTTTGTTGCAATACAACATTTTTTAAAATGTATAAAGGAAAAATAATGCAACAGTTGGCAAACTATTTAAACCCTAAATCTGACTGACAAAATTTAAAAAAGATTAATAGGTGCTCATTTTTTATTTAATGTTTGCAGCACAATTAAAAGGAAATTCAGACAAATGTTTGTTTACAACTGTGTGGGAAATAGAGAATTTCTGCTATTTCAAAACCACATTTTCAGTTAAAGGCCTTATCGTTGTGCTTTTTATTTGTCAAAGCACCACATATATCTGGATTGCAGGCAGACTCCTGAATTATTCTACTTCAGGCCCATGTTGTTGTTAAACATGCAGAATGGGGTTAAAAATGATCTTACAATGATCAAGGCCTTCCTTCAAAAAGACTGTAAGCTCCTGTATTTCCTTCTGGAAGTGACCCATGTCCTGTGCATGCATGCATGCATGCAACTACTATCACTGCTGGCTTTTGTGCTGTGTGTAAATCAGAAGTTACTTTCCCGTTTAGCCAGCAGGAAGCAGTGTGAATTACAAGTCTTTCATGGGCGGCTGTAGCTCAGGCAAAAAGAGCAGTCGTCTACTAAACAGGTCGACGGTTTGACTACATGTCAAAGTGTACTTGGGCAAGACACTGAACCCTACGTAGCCTCCCAATGTGCCTATTGGGGGTATGAATGTGTATAGAAGCACTCAGTATGAATTAACATAAGTGCTGTATGAATGTGTGTGTGAATGCTGAGTTCTACCATTATGTTACTGTGTCACTGGTATTATAGAAACACACCAGGTAAACTGGAGGAAGAGAGTGACTCAAATTCGTTCAAATCTGAGTTGAAATGGCAGCTTTCACAACATCAGAAAGGAAAGGTGCTATGATAAACTCATCATTTGACTCACATCTTGCTTTGCAAACAATCTTGCTCATATTCTCTCTTTCTTTCTACTTCTTACGTTTTGATGTAAACTGAAGAATTGTGCATTTTCAAGTTTTAAAAGTATTTTGCTTTCTTTCAGGATAATGCGTATATTTAGGTTGCTGGAAGAGAGATGCCCTCTGGCAGGTTCACCTGGTCTAGTCGCATGTTCATTTCAGCGAAAACACAGACACAAACAAGAAAACAACATGCATGTTCACACTCACTCATAGGGTTATGGCATTACCATCTCACCCGGTCGTTCATGCCTAAACCTAACCAGCTGAAAGTGATGTGAAATAAGGTGTAAGAAGTGTTGGTTCAGGTGGGAACACAGCCTCTGGTCTACAGGTCAGCAGTATGTATCATCTCTATACACCATCCCATCCCTTAAAATGGACGGCCTTGTCTTTTAAAAGTTTAGTGACATCCTGTGAGATTTCATTCCAATACATTTATTCCTTTTGTGCACATACAAGATAAAAGGGGCAGAAAGTCCAACCTCAGTAGATAAATCAGTAGATTAGGTTTCATAAACTGTTGTGAAACTCCTATGAAACAAGGGAAATTGAATATTTATGAGAATATTAATCATCGGTCACTCATTTCCAGACATTTATGAAAGCTATAAAAACCTCTCTTGTGACCTCACTCTGCAGGAATAGTAAAACAGAAATAAGTTAGTGCTGCTCCTGCTGTGCCGAAAGCCCTCATAAAATGCTTTGAGTACCATGAAAATCCAAAAGCACAGTCTGTGCGTGGAATGGGAGCTTTGGCTGCTAAAACAGCATTTAACAAGGCTCTGTGGTCCCTTAACTTTAAGCACTTTGGATTTTACGGCTGGTTTTTGTGTCAGGGAATTATTCCACTGATGCATGTCCGTATTTCCACACAGTAGATGTTGAAATAAGTGGCTCAGACATGGGACGCTTGCAGTTTAGTCGAGAAAAAAACTTTTTTTGAACGCTTCTCTTCGGGCTCATCCTTGCTAAATGTTTCCTCTTGTTGCATAATGTAGCTTCAGTCAGACATATGACAGAATCCTGATGACAACATGGGTTTTTTGGATGAACTCAGCAGCAGCTGCTGTGATTAAATCTAACAATGTCCTTCAGTTTGATTCAACAACAGACTGTTCATAATGCTTGGAAAAACTCTTTAAGGCCTCCTCCTGACACACGTGCTTTACAAAAAGGACCATAAAAACTTGTGTTCCTGGTTATGTTTAGTCTGAGCAGACATTCCACATCACTGAGTAACACCTCCTTGATTTCAAGACAATTTAAGAGTAGAGAGAAATATGTGCATGAATCAGACATTGTGATGTCAGCATAAAAAAGAAATCAATTTATTCAACATTTCCAAGGCGCAAATAAACACAAGTAAGAGTTTACAGAATTGTTCTGTCTCTGTTGCAGCCGGGCATTGCATCATTTGTTCCTCTGTAATTATTTTGACACTGAAATGAGTAGTTGCATATCTGCTTCAAGGAATGCTACAATATCTGGCAGCAACAGAAATAAATAGTTATTTAATGGAAAATTTCTCCAGCGCTGCAGCCTGCTCCCTGTCAAGTGCCCTGATAATTAATGATCTGCCTCTCAAATCTCATCAGTGCATAATGAGGGAACAAGTGCTATTAGAAAGATATAAGTAAGACAGTTATCTTTGAAGACATATTGTAAGCCCCTGCAGCATTGACAGGTTCACCTCTGGTTTTAGCTCAGCCAAGATGCAAACAGAAGTCAATGCTTTATGATCTCCGATGCACTCGGGAAGTGATATCAGCTCCATGCCATGCCGTTTTGGTCTCTGTGACTGAGCTGATAGTCATTGGCTCTTACCAGGCATTCTTTCAAAACGGAGTGATTCAGTTGTTCAGTGGATTCAGGAGCCACGTGGCAAAATGAGCACAAGTAGATGAATCTGCCATTTCTGCTGCAAGGTTTGGCAAATATATTTTCTGCAAACGCTGTCTCACCTTTCACATCTCAGCAACTGTACAAATTACAGCAAACACAATGCCTGCAGACTCCCATTGTTTTACCACAAAATAAGAAGGTAAGGTGGATACTACAGTACACAAGTGGATCAGAAGTGCTATGCTGTAGGGCATAGCTTTGGCACCTATAATATCAAAGAGTTTAAATAAAAGAGGTTAAGATAATGACAGTGTCATGCAGTGAGCATTGTCTCCTAATAATACTTCAAAAGAGTTGAGAACATAGAGCTCATTTGAGATTATAATTTATAAGTGCTGCATTGTTATCTTGAAGGAGGAGTTATTTCATTAGTTAGACTCTACTCCTCTCTCCACAGACATCTGGAGGATGCTCATTTTCTGAGGAGGCAAACTCCATCAAGTGAAATTTAAAAATCCAATAAAACTCTTGATTGTTCTGGGCTTTGTGAATAAATTGACTTGGCCTTTTAAATGTGTAACAGTGCTGTAAGCATGTTGTGTTAAGATCAGCGTGCAGAAAAGGACACAGATATTTCAGAATTACCCTGTTAATTCTGCTGGGATTTATCTGCCAATCATGAACTAGTGGGGGTAAAAAGCACATTTTTGGTGCTGCAGATTTAAATGATCCTTTAGTGCAGCACATCACACTGTTAATTTATCATCTCTCAATCTCTCATGAGGAGATATGGTGATGATGCAGAGAAGTGAGAGGTAATCTTGATGGATTGGTTTATTGTCTTTGAAGCAGCTGCTCTGAACATTGTGTTCAAAACAAAAGTGGCTGGCTCACATTAGCATATGCAGGCTATACACGCTTGGATGGCAACTCAAGATATAGGCATGCGTATACTGTTGAGGCTGAGACAAAAAAGAAAAAAAAAGAAAAAAACAAAGCTAAGGACTCCTGGAAGTCAAAGTAAAGAAACTCTACTTGAAAGGATAAGTTCAAGAATAAGTTCAAAACATTAAGCAGGCAAACAAATCTGCAGGAGCAAGGAGAGGTTAAATTGGGGGGCATAAAGAGAAAGAGAGAGTAAGAAGAAAGATTGAGTCCTAAACACATGGATGAACCAATCAGAGCAAGGACAGCACTGGAAAGCAAGGACACAACACACAGAAGCAATCCAGCAAATCAGCAGTGGCAGCCTGGTGGTATGTTGACAGTGGGGTGATGAGTATGGCGGACCGAAACTGACAAAATTAAAAATGAATACAGAAATAGAAAAATGACTCAATAAACAAAGTGATACCGATGGAATGGGACAGAAATTATACCTGTTTATTTACTTTTCCATGTGTTTTTCAGTTTATTTATATATTTTGAATTGCACAATAGTCACTGTCCTTAAAAAATACCTAAAATGCCTTCATTTCTTTGGCATAGTCATGGCGACCTTTTTATTTAAAATTTCACTATGACTGCCAAAGAAAAAGAGGCATTTTAATTATTTTTAAAGGAGAGTGTCTAGGAGTTTTTTTCATGTAATTCAGTCTACCCAATCCAGAGAGCACTTCACAGCAGAACAGAGGAATTCAGGAAGTGCTAAGTTATTTTTTTCATTGGTGCTTTTTAAAAAAATTTTCCTTGTTTTCTTTTATGCTTGAATTTATTCATCTTTATTTCTCCAACTATATTTGTTTCCTTTTAACATTTTCCCTCTTCTTTTTACATTCCTGTATGCATTTCTGTGCCATTATGTAAATGAGGGGGCAGTCTTTAATAAATAAATTAATTAATTAAACAGAAAATTACCCAGTTAATTGAGATTACATGAAAATAAACAGAAGTATTCAATTCAATTAAATTCAGCTTTATTTGTATAGCGCCAATTCACGACAATGTCATCTCAAGGCACTTCACAGACAATCAGTTTGAGCCAATCTGTTGTCATCAGTCAGTATTCATACAAGCCAATTCACTACAAATAGCCTAGCTAAGGAAACCAACAGATTGCATTGAATCTTGATTTCAATCCAGTTCCCAATCCTGAGCATGCTAGAGACGACGGTAGAAAGGAAAACCTCTCTTTTAACAAGAAGGAATAACCTCCAGCAGAACCCGGGTCAGGGAGGGCGGCCATCTGCCTCGACCGGTTGGGGTGAAGAGGACAGAAAGAGAGATCGCAGAGTTAAATTAATGGGTTTCTTAATGGAAAATGATATTTGAAATGGTTTTGTATTATTTATTGGTATATCATTTTGTTTATTGAACTATGTTTCTTATTTCTGCATTTATTTTTGATTTTGGCTGTTCTGTTCTTCCATAGAGAAGAGGGTCAAGGTGAGTGGAGAAGAGGAACAGGTCTGATGATACAAAGTGATGGGAAAACACATGTTGGTAGGACTATCAACAGTGGAAACAATCACACGATTAGACAACGTATTAAATGTTTAATCTAGCTGTATAGATATTTTTATGTCCAGGAAGGCTGAATGTTTTGTAAATAGACATAAGGAGACACACACATCTTTAAAATACTATACATGCAATAAAGCTCAACAATATGATAATAATGTCCCACCCAGCTATTTACCAGCACCCAGCTCAAAGCTAGCCTCTGTGATGGTATCAGTGTTCATGGAAACATGCACATCTGTGAAGGCACAATTGATTTTGGTCTGCACCAGTTAGCTGGACTTTATTACCTCTCAGACTAACTGGTTTCTCACTGTACCCTGCTCTTTTATTCCAAACACTGTGCCTTCATCTTGACAGTCTTTGGTCTCCAGGTGCTCCAGGTATGTTTTCTCATGGGCAATGATGGTCAGCTTGATTAGTGTTAGCTGCAGAGGTGAGGGCTGCTGTGAAGTGTAGCCAAGTGTTAAAACAGAAACAGAAAAACTTCTATGAAAAGAGCTACGGATGACTGAAACAGTCAACTGAGTCTTTGCCTGTAACCAAGTCAGTCAAACAACTTTCTTTGGTTTACTTCAGCCTATACTCTGTAAAATGCACTGCAATAGTTATCACTTTTTGCAGTGCAGCAGCAATGTAATCCCTACCCATCAACAGAATTTTTTCTTTTTTTAGGGCCTGTCTTGTCCAGCATTGTAGCAAGCAGAATGATTGTCTGGCTGCTGATTTGTGCCGAGCAAATTTACTTTGTCAAGTAGAGCTTTATATGTATAAAGTCACTCTTGAAAAAAATCTTTATTTTATTTTTTTATTTTGAATCTGCACCTTATTGCTGGACCTGACCGGAGGGGACAGAGAGAGAGAGAAAAAGAACAGAGAAAAAAGAGAAGTGGGGGTGGGGGAGAGAGAAAAAAAGACAAAAACAAAACAGAAAAGAACAAAAAACAAACCACCATACAGAAAACAATGCAATCCATCCAGTAATCCAACTGGACTACAAACAGCACACTACGCAA
>JAOXYM010000018.1:11461574-11482643 GCA_028567055.1 Leptatherina wallacei
TTAAAAAAATAAGAAAAAGGAGCTAGAATTACAATAAAATCATTGAAACACAAAAACAATCATTAAACAGATTTAAATTCAGATTAAAATTAAATTCAGAGTAGTAATCAAACAAAATTGCAGCTTGTAGAGAAATCATGTCAAAATGTAGCATAATATAGTCTCTTACCTGGATGACTACACCTTTTTAAAGTGAAGTTATAGCCTATTCATATACCTTTCATAGCTAATTGTATCTTTATTGAGTCATGAAACCTCCTGAGACCAATGAAAACAGGAGGAGCACTAAATTTCCCTAAATATGGATAAAATAACATGTAATAGCACATTTACACTGTCTTAATAAAAGGCCACAGTGTCCTAAATCAGAAAAAACTGTCAGATATTTAAGGTAATGCCGGAGCAGCTAAATGAATGTATACAAGTTTTCTCTTTCTATCTAGAGAAAGATGCCAAAATGCAGTGTGATTTCTTATGGCAGTATTCTTCGGGCTGTTGTGGGTGCTAATGTCTTTGGATCATACTTCCAACTAAATCCTGTTTTTCTACAGCTGAGTTTTTTTTATCTGAGAATCCTGCAAGTGTTCATGTAGAGTTGTAAATAACTGAGTGTTCCAGCTATACACTATCACATACCACTGTGAGCTTCACATCTGGATCACATAATACAAAATGAAGCCCTCAGTGTGTCAAGGGTTTTGGCTGCAACTGTAGTTAGAAAGACAACAAAAGTCAAAGAGTTTGATTCTTCATTGAATTGTTAATTTGTCAGGATTTTGATCCCCGTGAGTCGTTTCTGTCATGCTGCACTGCTGTGTTGCTGAGTTTGGCTCTCAGTGGGACAGGATTTTGTGATCATGCACCTGGCTCAAACGATTTATGGGTGCCCATAAAACTTTGCATGGGTGGTTATAATTGTTCTCAATAAAAATTGCAGTTTGGTGGTCTTCATCATCCGTACGTAATCATTTAAAGTTCTAGCTATCCTCAATTACACAGCAAACAAAGTGACATTTCTAAATGTCATGTGGAGCATTTTCATTTTTATGATCTTTATATTCTGATTCTTCTACACATTTCTTTCAGATAAAATATAGAATATTCTTTTAGTCTAAAAGATATTCTTATTTTGCCATTAAATAAAATCTCTTCATTTCTAAATATGCACTGAGAGTATCAATGGTGCGCAGACTTTTGCAAAGCTTACTTCTATAGAATTATATATCTTCTGCTGCTATCCACTATTTTCATTCTGAACTCTGAAAGTATATCATTAACCCTTTATTATGCACTAACTGAAATACTTGGGATCTCAACATTTTAACCATTGAGAAGAATGCTATTGTGATACTCAAGGATATTACAAGTCCTTAAAACTTGGTTACTTTTCTCTAAAATAATAACAGTCTTTAGATGCTCTGGGAATAAGCAGTTCATCTGGATAAAAATGCATAATGAGCCATGCACTTTATTGCAAATTTATCATTTTAAGGAGGGACGTACCAGTGCATGTAATGGACACAAAGCTCTACTGTTTAGAATTCTGTATATTCATGATTTAAATTTGTTGCACAAGGCTAATGTTAAAAACTACAAAGCAAACATCAACGTATTTTAACACTGGAAAAAATATCTGTCTGGCTATGAGACAAATGCGTATAACAGTCACATTTATACTACTAGTCTGGACAAAAGCACACTGAAACTTTTGCTGACTGTAAACAAGATGGAGACCCACAAGCTGCACTTGCAGAGGAACGAACAACACAGTCTGTGTACCTGTCAGAGCCACCTTTAATAGTATTTATGAGGGACCCTTTAAGGACAAAATTACCAGATTATGAATAACCAATGTATTACATATGCAGGGCAGGAACATAAATGTATTACCTGAAGTAGAAGAAGATGGCCAGAGAGATCAGCAGTGATGCTATGGATAAAGCATGGCCCACAATTGCCATGTAAAACAGGATGTATGCTGACTATAAGAAAACACAAAAACAAGAAAGACATTAGTTGTCCACATAGGGAAAGGGTATAAATGCAAAGCAGTGAAATTAAATGAGATTGCTCTGAGGTAATCTTTAATTTCATCTCATCATTTAATGATAGTTTATTTTTTCCATTTTCTCTGCATATTTATCTTTACCTTTTTATCTATTGGATGTATTTATGCTTCACTCTATCTGTTCTGCAAGTGCAATTTTTTTCCCATGTCTTCTTTTTAAATTCTCTCTCTCCATTGTTACATGCCTGTTTGTATTCAAATGAGGTGGTGGCGGCTTCTTTCAGAGTGAGTGCCATGGGTGGTCTCTGTGGTCTGGTCACAAGACAGCCACAGAGACTGGAGGTTCAGGAAGAATCACAACACTAGCGGACAATGCTAGAGGTTAGCCTCCCTTCAAATTATCAATGGCCTAAAAGCAGTCAGCCGTGTAGTGTAGCTTTTTGTCCTGTCTCTGTAGGGATCAACTTTTTTTAAGCACGTCGGTTAATGACTGAGAGAACACAAGCTGTCATAGTCTGTTAAATTATCAATTTGGATCATAGCTGTTTGACAGGCAGTGCCATTTGTTGTTCCATTCCGATTTTGGGCTGTTCTGGGAAACAGGAACTCTGCACCTTGCTAATCAACAGTAGATGGGAAGCTAAGCCCATGACAGTTTCTTTATGGCAGTTTCAAACCTCCATATCCTCCTCAAGGTCAACCAATCAAGAAACATTCAGCCAGTGTTGTACTTGAACACATTGCTTATTTGATTTCTGAAATATTTACCCATTTTTACCAGTTCATTAAAATGGGACAGTTGCTGCTACAGCAACTATTGCCAATATTGTTTTCAGTCTTTCAACCAGACTAATTGTTCTTTTCTGGCTGATTACCATGCACTAAATCTTTTTTTTTCTGACTCTGTGATGTGCATTTGAATCTTGCGTCTGTCTGGACCTTTACATTCAATATACATAACTTGAGAACATAGAAAAAATTTGGCTGTTGCTTTCGCAAAATATTGGACTGAGCTGTGTGTTCTGGTCTGGTTTCCATCTGTATACTGTTTGCAGCTTGTTTCTGCAGCCTGCTGTTGATGATAAGAAGACTGTTAAAATGTAACAATGGCCACACAGGGCTGTTAGCAGTAAGACTCTTTTACTGTATAACCTGGGAAACAGAAGGCCCAAAATAGTTTGATTGTTTTGTTCCAATAAATACAAAGCCTGGCTGTCCTGCCTGCAAGATTAGCTCAATAAACACAAATCACATATATGAGCAGGTAACCAGTAACATTAACCCAGGTTACATTTGAATTTTTATTTCATGGAATCAGTATCGTACTTGTTAAAGAGAGAAATGTATCTTAACAACTGTTGTGCCTTCAACAACTACATCTTGATGACACCTAAAGACAGAGCTCCATGCTTTCATAACCACATTGTAATTAGCCAGGTTCCCCACTCACGCCTACAGCTGGTACAAAACGCTGCTGCGCGATTTTTAACTGGTAGAAGTAAACGAGAGCACATAACTCCAGTTTTAGCGTCCCTTCGCTGGCTCCCTGTTTATTTTCAAATCCATTTTAAGATTCTTTAACTTGTTTTTAAGTCTCTTAATGGTCTTGCCCCTTTTTATTTGTCTGAGCTGCTTCATCCTTACATGCCATCACATTCTCTTAGATCAGCTGACCAGATACTTTTAACTGTCCCAAAGGCTTTTCATAAATCCAGAGCCTTTTCAGTTGTAGCTCCTAAGATAGGGAATGAGCTCCCGTTGCAGGTTAGACAGGCTCCTTCGCTTCTTGTTTTTAAAACTTGTTTAAAAAGTCACTTTTACTCCTTGGCTTTCAAGCAAAAGTGGGTTGTCACCCTTTATATGTACTTGTGTTATCTTAAATTTCTTATAGCTCTTCTGTGTTTTTTTTTGTAATCGATCTTTTATTTGTATTTTAATCCTTGTTTTTCATTTGTGCTGTTTCTATGCTTTTATCTTTATTGTGTAGCAGGTTGGTCAGCTGTTATGTTGTTTTTAAAGTGCTTTAGAAACAAAATGGTATAGTATGGTATCTACCCACACTCCAAACACTTGAGCATCTGCAGCACAAAGGAATAGGTTCTGCTGACTCATCACACTGTGGCTACCATCCACTAGATTTATGAAAGCAGTGTATGTCATCTCATACAAATTACCTTTAGTTTAGCCTTAGTGTTTTCATTACAGAGTGTATAGTTGGACCAAGTCCTGTTGGTGTCCGGGTGGCGAAACCACTGGCCGTCTTCTCCACAATATTTTGTTGCCTTCTCTGTAAGTAGCAATAGCAGGATCAAATCAATTTCTTCAAACCAGGAGATCTTTAAATGACTCAACATTTCGAGTCTCACGGTTCACCTGTGGGGTCGAAGTCGTCAAAATAGTTGGGGCAGTTTTGGGACGTGTAAGTCCCTGCTGGGGTATCTTCCCAGCACATCCAGCCATCCCAGTTACGACTGCAGTACAGACCTGTTGCATCAAAGAAACAAAATATTTTGTGTTCATAGAGCAAAAGTGCAACAGACGAAAGCGTCAACCAGTATTGTGAAACATTATCTACCTGATTTGTTATAAGGTGGATCTCGATTTATTTTCTCAAAGCATTTGTACTGGTTGTCAAGGATTTTCTTTTGCTCTTCCTCCTCTTTTTGGTTGTCCACAGAACTAACAGTAGCTTCACTGGTGGTCTCCACCTCAGTGTCCTCGGAAAACTGGGCAGCCACCTATATTTTAGAGAAGTCAGCATCATAAATACACTTAAATACAGAGTTATGATCAATTAAACAATGCATAAGGAGGTTTAAAGCATGGCATCACTATGTCGCATGGAGGTTTTTTTGCTTTTTACAATTCTAACAAAATCTCAATCTGCCTTCACTACCAAATTTAATTAAAATATTATATGACATGTTTCAATGTACTTCTGATTATAAAGCCTGTCCTTTTAATAGAAAGCTAAACACCAGTACCAAAAATCTCTGCATCTTGTTTTCATTAAACTTTCTAAGTGATGATTCAGATTTATTCTGTTTTGATGTTTCCTTTTGGATGCTGTTTTCTACCTGCATTTCTGTCCTTTGTTAAGGAATAATAATTGTATTTTTTGGAGGGAGAGGCAGTTCTGCTTCCTAACAGTAGCTCGATCAGCATGCAACTATATAGGGTTATGATAGATGGCTGATACGGGCTCTCCCACCATGAGACAGAAAACCAGCATCTGTTGCACCTGAATGCCTTTTTGTTTCCCCACAGATTTTAAATTGAATGCATTTGACAGTTCAATTGAAAAACACTTTGGTTCTTGTCGGAAAATGGCTGACAGATACGTGTTCCTGATTTATTCACGGATTTTTTCTATTCTATTGTACTCAAACAATTTTGAGTACACCAGTGATGCCAACACTGGAGGCAAAGAAGGTAAAGTGTCTCGCCCAAGGACACAATGCCCTGATTTGAATAAAGTTAGACCTCAACCTTATGACAATGGAGAGAGGCCAGCTTGACTACTGCACCTTGCAGTGCAACATCACCAGAAAGCATTGTATGTCTCTATACATGAAGAAAGTTATACATAACAGAGAGTTATTTTGTTTACTATGTAAGCAAGTTTTTTTTTCTTTCTTTATCTCATAACTTTGGCAGGGTAGCATGGAGTGGAGGGGAAGAGAGACTGATATATACTGTATGCCATTTACATGTTCTTTCAGAGAGTTTAGAGCGTATGTAAATATGTTCACCCCTCCACATAACCTGTCCAAAGTTGTTGTGTGGATGTAACATGAAACCCATGATGGGGCTTGAATGTGGTGTGATGACAATTTAAGGTGATGCTGGTAAATGGCTGGCGTCTGCTCACTCTTTGACTAAAGGTTGTAGTCCAGAAATGTCCTTCACACAGCAAAATAAGGGCTTTGTCTGCAGGAAAACAGACTTGGACTTGCTTTGGTTATTGAAGCATGCCTTAAAGGGAATATTTTGGCCTGAGTCTGTGTGTTTGCAGGAATTTTCTGCCTTTCTACTCTAATGTTATCTGCACAATCACTCTAAAAAGGTAAATCAATCAAATTTTTAGAGAGCCAAACGTTGCTGCTGAGCCTTGCTTCCTGTAACCTCCATGGTCAGTGATTTTTCTCATGAAGAGTCATTGCATAAACAGTTCGGAATATTACCCTCAACCTCTCTTTGTTGTTGCCAACACACAGCGTATAGTTGGTCCAGGTCATGTTGCTGTCTGGGTGGCGAAACCACTTCCCATCTTCTCCACAGTACTTAGTTGCCTTTTCTGACAATGACATAGTAAATATATCACTGTAATACAGTGTAATACCTCTCTGTAGTACCTATCTAAGAAATAATAAGAAGAACATGTAGATACCAGTAGATCCTTAGAAGAGCATTACTTCTGAATTTTACTCACCAGTGGGTTTGAGGTCAGAGAAATAAACGGGGCAGCTCTGAGATGCATAGGTACCGGCTGGCGTATCATCCCAGCACAACTGGCCATCCCAGTTACGGCCACAGTACAGACCTCCAACAATCACAGAAACATGAAAAACAATATTTACAGGGATCTAAATGGATTTTGTTGTATATTACACAACATAATTAGTTTCAGAAGCCAACACTCAGTATACCTGCTTTGTTATATGGTGGGTCCTGTTTAATTTTCTGGAGACATCTGTGTTCATTCTCACGAATCTTCAGTTTCTATGGGCAAAAAATTCCAGTGTGAACATAACAAAGCACAGACCTGTGCAATAAATACACATTTAACTGAACATTACCCCAAGCCTCTTTTCATGGGTGGTTGTGCAGAGCGTATAGTTGGTCCAAATCTTTTTGCTCTCTGGAAGTTGAAACCACTGCCCATCTCTTTCACAGTACTTCATTGCCTTTTCTGTAAAAAAATTATCCCAATTATATCAACTTCGGAGGGCAATGTGATATCAGGAGAGGAAAAACCTCACTGCTCACCTGTGGGGTCGAAGCCAATAAAATAATTGGGGCAGTTCTGGGAGGCATAGGTTCCTGCTGGGGTGTCCTCCCAGCACAGCCAGCCATCCCAAATACGACTGCAGTGCAGACCTGTGGCACCACCGACACAAAAACACAGAAAAAAGTTTACAGCTCTTTTGCCCATGAGTACATGAGGATAAGAAAAAAAAAGGTGAAATGTTGGTAGACTATTAGATGATGGGTTTAAGTAGAGAGTACCAGTACCTGATTCATTATAAGGGGGATCATTCTTCATTTTCACCAGGCATTTCTTTTCATTTTCCAGGATATTATTTTCTGTTCTAACCCCTGTCGGCTCGGGGGTTGGCTCTCCTGCAGCATCCCTCAAAAAATTCCTTTCCTTTTGGGAACAAAATCGTCAATCTGTTGATTGGTTTACATACAGTAGAAACCAAAGCAAGCTCTGTCTCATTTTTCCATTTACTTCCAGGCAAACATCCAATGAAGACATACCTGTAATGGATGCTTTAAAGCTGATTGACAGGTAGAGCTGGTCTGAACCCAGTTACCCGATTCGTCACAATATTTGGTCACTTTTTCTGTAGAGAAAATAGAATGACACGACAGTATAATCCACGCTTAGTATCCTAAAAGCTCAATTTACAGGCACAGTTTGCTGCCTATATTTGTTAAGCATTGAGTTTAGTAGTAAATCTTTGATTTCTTTGACTGTGTCTCAGTAGCTTGTTGGCATAATCCAGACAAGTAAAATCTTGGCGTTACCATGTAACTGTGATTAATTTAGCTTGGCAAACATTATCATACAGAATGTTTTCCACCTTTGGAGTAGTTTTCTCGCAAATTCTCAAATGTCAGGTTTAAAACCACTTGTACAGGAGATGCATGTCTGGGCAGAGAATGAGATCACATTGTTCCTGACAACAACAACTGTCTACTCCTCTCTGGCAGCTCATAAACTGTTCAACAACCATTTCCAACTGTAAAACTCCCCCTCAGGCCTCATATCAGCAGCTTCAGTTTTCAAGGAGCCATTAGGGGACTCTCAGAGTCACAGGCATTTTGGGAAGATCCCCTCTGTGAGCCATCTCTGAAAAAAAAAACCCACCTCTTTGCTCCCTCATTCATATTCCTTCTCCCCATCAATATTTCTGGATCCAGTTTCCTTGCTTTTTTTGTGACTCCTCCTTTCTTTGCCTTGCTCTTTCCCTCCTCCTACTCCTCATTCATCTCTCTGCCCTCCACCTCACCTCCCCTTCCTTCGTCACATTGCATCTCCTAAATCAGACATGACTTGAGTCTGGATCTCTTCAGCTCGACATTACTGAGCCTTGCATTATTCATGACGTAAAAACAGAACATTCCATAGAATTTAGTTGTCCTGCAATTCAAACATTGCACTTACTCATATAATCAAAGTCTACAGTCAGTTTACAGTGAAAGACATTCATGTCTTCCTTCTGTCTGAGTACAACAAGCCACTGATTTACCTTGTGTCCAGTGTATGAATCTTTTATATTTATAATAATGTTTTTTTCTTTTTTTGTTTTGAGATTCAGAAGCTATACTAGCACATCTGTGAGGGAATATGTAAAGGCATGGCAATGCTTGAGTGAAACACTAACGTGACTACTAAATACCCAGAGGATAGTTTGAATTGAACTGGTTTATAACAAAAAAGGGGTTTTAACAGTTCAATATGACATAAACAGAACCATCCCGTTCCACAGTAAAAATAACTTGTAACAGTAGATATTGATATGAGGGCCAAGTTGGGGCACTTACTAGCCAACAGACTACTGTTGCTGAAGCTGCTGGTATGACTTATAATAAACAGTTAACTTGGTGTTACCCTATAAAATGGCCCATGAGCTGAAAAAGGAAAGCAAAAAGCTGAAACATGCAGGGATGCAATGTTGCAGCATGAAGTCATTATCTAGAATAAAATGAAATCATATGAAACAATTTTCATCAGATTCACTTCAAGGAGTGTTGATAGTTTATAGCTGCAAATTTTAAAATTGGTGAACTGCTGTAAGAGGCTGTCTGAGTAAGCTGAGCAACTAAAAAATCCAGCTTGCAGATCAGAATTCTTTAAGTCATCGATATAAAACATACAAGAAGGGATTGGGGTAGAGAAAGAGCACATACTCTCTGATAATGGGACAGAATATTTCCCTATTTTGTGTCAGCTGGTTGTTCTATTCTGCTGAGAAAAATGCAGGACTGTCTTACCAGTTTTGTTGAGGTCAGGATGATCTGGACAGCTTTGTGTTACAGATGTCCCAGCTGGTGTCTCGTCCCAACACAACAAACCGTCCCACATATGAGCACAAAACACACCTCAAGAGAGGAAAAAGGAAGAAACGTAATGACTATAACTATTATCACATGTCTTTTCACTTGTTTTAGTGCATGTCAGAGTAACGTAATATTGGAGTTATTAAATAATCTACTGAAATCAGCAGCGTTCTGATCACACACGACAATTTTACAAAATGACTGAAAGTATGACGCTCTCCCGGAGCTTTTATTTGACCTCAGGAAGCCTCTCACCAGTTCTGTTTTCTCTGTGGTCCTTGTTGGACAGCTCAAGACATTTGTATTGACTCTGGCTCAGCGCCTGCTCAACCTGTCCCTTTGTAAGGCTCGGTCCAGGGCTGAGTGTCGGGCCTGAGATTAGCTCGCTTGCTGCCATCCGGTGCTGTGAAGAAAACATGGTATTAAAGTGAAGAGGTGGAAGAAATAAACATGCTCAGCATATCTTGGCAACTACATTAAAGTAAGTGCAGCACTGGGAATGGATAATGATTGTTAGCTGTGGCTGCTTCTTTCATTTACATTCGCTCAATATTTAAAAATAAGATAAAGAGGACTGAGACATGATCTCAGCTTGTAATATTTCCCAGCTGGATCATGCTCAGACAAAGATGTGCAACTTTACATATAACAACATGTTTAATGGAGGAATGAGCGTGGAAAGTTTTTGAACGTCTTCAGAGTTGATCTGATCACGATTCCTTTCTGCTTTAGAATTCGAGTCACTCTTCAGGCGCGTTAACTCATTAAAGTGTATTTGGGATCGCACAAAAGAAGTTAAGCACCTGATTTTTCTCCAAATTAATCTTATCTTTGCTCTATTGTTTGTGTTTGGCATTAAAATGAAAAAGTCTGCTGTGTGAAATGTTGATTATGATCATGCTGCTCACTGAAGGATAAGGAGCCTATTTTGCTGTGACTTATCTTTTTTTCGCTCTCTTTTTTTTTTCCTGGACTGAAAATTAAGCTTCTCAGAGTGCCGAGCTCATGTGCTTGCATTTCATGAATTATTTGAAGAATTTAAATACTTTGAAAGGGAGACTGTAACCACATGTCTTATCCCAAGTGCAAAGCAAACCCTTACTTCCCCGGTTCTCTGCAGAGGATCAAAATGTCCTTACCTGTCCCATATATGCTTGTAAGAAAAAATAAAACCAAATCCTTTAAAACAGGACTTTTGTGAGAATTCTGATGTCCCATGTAGCAGTTTAGCAGCCGTACATATGATGTCACTCCAAGCATTGAAGTAAATGACGTCATACATACGACCACCAGGCCACCACCAATATCAACAGCTGAGCTGAATGAGAAAAAATCTTCTTTTTTACTCATGCCAAGGCCTCTCCTCATCTATCACACACCCTTAGTCTTCCTGAATCAACTGGACAGGACCATTAAAACGAACAAAATATAAAAAACATACATAAGAACAGCATACTGTTGACGTATCGAGCAAAACAAAAAAAAGTTTTCACAAAAACTTCCTGATAAGGCCCATTTATGTTTCCCAATGGATAACTGAGCTATAGTGAATCTGAAAGTATAGCTTTTGAACTATTATTAACCTAATGTAGTCTGACCTGTTTGATTGTAATATCTCCATCAGGAGAATCAGTTTATTCAAATGGCAAAACTTGTATCACCTCAACATGATTTGTAGTGTGTTTAGATTGTGTTTAGATCTTTGACTGATAATTAAAATTGAATCATTAACCCAATTGATGCAATCAAATATTAAGAGTTTAAAATGAATACATGTCATCATGTATATTTGACACACAGCAAATATAAAATAAGATGTGTTTTATTGAAGTGTGCAACTGAACCGTTAAAAAGATTGAAATATTTTTTTTTTGTGCAGGATTTTTAGGGTCTAAAATTAGGGACAGATCTACGACGAAGTAGTACACCTTAATTCATGTAACAGTGTGCAACAGTCAGGTGGGGTCTGCATGACGTAAAAGTCATCATCGAAGGGTGTACATGAGGCTATTCAAAGATGTCGTGGGAGCGCTGAAGGCCTTGCATACTCCCAATCCATATGTGCATCAGTGCTGGCTCACTAAACATAGTCCCTCAATGGCTGTTGTGTATACGGATGTTATAAATACTTGGAATGGCTTTTGTGAGCATGTAGAAAAAGGTCATGGTTAATATTTTAAAGTAGAAATATGTCTAGTATTTAATTAAATTTGTAATGATTAAATCAATAAACTGCAATAAAATGCAAATGCAAACCATCTCTTTGCTGTCCAACTCTACTAAATGTCTTTTTACTGTTTACTACTGAAAGATTGAACAAACAATGGTTAATTTTGGAGCATTTCTAAGTTGTGGCAACAAAATGACACACTACACTTATCAAAGCTTTCACAGATTAAGTTTGGGGTATAAGCAGTCTGAAGTTGTGCTGAAAATGGATGCAAAGTATAAATCAGTAAGAGTAGTGGGAAACAATGATGAGATTTGAGATTTTTGCTGAGAAAAGAAAAATCATCAGACCACAACATATTACATGTCCATCTAATGGAAATTGAATCCTCAGCACATGTGCACAGCATACAAAATGAGAATCAGAGCTTTGAGACATTTACCTCTCAGTACATCCTTCTATGAACTAAGAAATGAAAGCCAAATGAGAGCTTACCACCAGCAGAAACCAAAGGATCCAAAAGGAGCCTGCTAACCTCATATCTTCAACTTGCAGGCAAATCTCTGGAGAGAAACAGAGAGAACAAGTTAAACCTATCAGTAAAATAACTTGTCTACCATGAAAGGGACTGACTGGACAAACATTTGCTTGTTTCAGATCAGGATTACAGCTTCTCAGGAGAAAACAGCCACAGCCATCATTCATCTGAAATGCAAAATACTGCAGCAGAAGTACTGCAGTTGGGGACATTTTCAAACTCCTCTTCCTGTGCATCTGAGGGATAGTGAGACTGCACACCCATCCTATGTGAATCAATGGCATGAAAGAGTAACATTAAATTGTGCAAGCAAAAGAGTCAAGGCAAACAGAGATTCAGAGAGCCGGGCAGAAATAGTTAGGTTCATTAATCATCTTGTGCTAAGCCTCTGCCCCCTGGAAAAGCAGGGACATATGAGCTAAGAATTCACCTCAGGCCTCTTTTTTGTAGAGACCCCGCTGGAAGCCTATCACTCCACATTCTGAACGCTAAAAACAGCCTACTTGCTCTCTACACCCCACTGAGACCCAGGGGGCAGGCTGTTCAGCAGACAGACATGGATGAGCAAGAGTTTTAAGTCACTATGAAGGGTTATCAGTAGTATTTATGTTGGCCTAAGCGGCACACTGATGGTAGACTCCTCAGGTTGATGACAAAAAAGTACGCTCTGACCAGAGAATTTTTGGCTAGGAGTATTGATCTCTGATCACGTGCTTTAAATCTGGCTATACTTCCTTATTTCTCTCACAAGCTTTCCTGAAATAACAGATAACCGTAGGATGTTATGGTAAATATAGTATCTGTACATGCTGACTGAATCTGACCATTTACAGTTATTTATTGTGGTTCACAATATAGAATAAATAAGGTTTCAAATGTCTTGTTTAGTCAGTGCAAAGAAATCCTCACTTTGGAGACATTATCATTTTCCTTCTGTGATTAATAAAGTTTCCTTCTATCAATTCTACTTCATTAAATTGAATTAAATTCATTCATGCCAACACACCTGTAAATTCATTGAATATTGATGCATGCACTGATATAAAGGCAGGGATGTTGCTGTAACAAAAAGGGAGTGTAATGAATCTGGGGACACACCATAGGCTCGATCACTGGTGATGGTTGCTTAATGCTGGCTGCATTTAACTTTCTCTGGCATTATGCAAAGATGGGAAGTGATAATCTCAGAAGATGGAAGCAGGTCTGGCTTTTAGAAACAGGTGCTGTAGTTGCTTTCGACTGTTACGGCTATAACATGATCTAACAGCTGTTTTGTCTCATTCGGCTGCTCCCTGCTCACGACAGCTTTCCAGGTGAGACAAATTTCATCTCAAACAAACCTTGTAACTGGTAAGAGTGGAAGTAAATGTGATTAATGTTCTCCTTTTTTATTTACCGTTTTATTTTAAGAGGTTTTTCCTTGTTCACCTCTGTTGGTTTCCTGCTAGTTTTGCTCCATACCTGTGCTCGATAAGTTGATTGTGCTTTCCTGTATATATACCCCCCAGTTTCTTTTTCTAAAATGTATTCCTTGCCTTATTTTTTCTGTACTTATGTAATCTAATGCTTTTCTTTATCAGCTGGTCCTATGAACACAACAGATACACAAGGCAGGAAAGCCAGTATGACAGGTGACAAAACTCAGGAGTTCATCTGTGCACTTCTGAATCAGAACTAAGATAATAACACAGTAACTATGGTAAAAGTAAGTGGATGGTTTGGTACAGAAAGCTGTGGTTTTCATGCAACAGTGTTGACATTTCCAAAATGTTTTGCCTTCTTAATTTTTATTTCTCTGTTGTCAGAAATCTGTGGTTTTTTAGCATACATAAAAGACCCAAACCACACCTTGTTGATTGGTTTGACGCTGGTCTTTAACAACCTTTAAAAACATAAAGCTCTGGTTAATCAAAGTCAAGGCTCTGCAATAATACACTATCTTCCTGACAATTGTGCAGCATTTCATAAAGTTATTCTACCTCATACCTTGCTATAATTCAATGTTAGAAGTGTATTTTGAAAATTTTGAATATCATCAAATTACAGAGGTATGGTTGATCCATTCATATATATATATATATTCAGTGTTTTCAAATTGTTATGATATTTACATACAAGCAGGTCTTGTTTACAATAAAGACATACACAGAAATTTAAGCTGATAGGATACAGGAGCTTTGAAATAATTGTCAAATCATTTTTATATTTAATTTTACAGAATCACACATGTCAATTATCAGCCAACCACCTCGAGAGGAGCATGTGATTTTGTGTAAAAGGGAATTAAGGTGCCTATTCTGGTCAACAGCACAATACCAGTTACAAAACTAAGTAATTACATACTTTGACTGTTAGTGACTGGCCATCGGACTATTCAGACTGATCTCACAGAGAAATGTGAAATGTTCATGACCTCTTAACACTGTATTATGTGGTGAAAACAGCAATGTGTTACAATTATGTGTCTGCACCATGGAAACAGAAGCTGTAATTTAATTGTATTTGACACTGGCAGCGACAATGCTGCACTCTTTCATACAAACCCTACAAAAACAAAACAAAAACAACTTAGTAAAGAAAATTCTAAATGTTAATTTTTCCTTTTTTAAAGATTATGCATTAGGAAAAAATATGGAATACAGAACAGAGAAAAAGTATGTAACTAAAAATCTCAAATTGTATTTTTGTGCCTCTTCTGGCTTTTATGGCAGCTTTAGTTTTATGCAACATAGACTTCACTAATAAAAAAACAATACTCTTCATTAGCTTGGTTTCAGCTTCTCATAATAGCAGTTGATTGTTTAGCTTTCCTGGATGGAGCCTTATATTTGACATAAGTTTCTAATTGAATTGAAATTCATACAGTTTTCTGGTCATGCCATTTAATTTATATCTTTCCTGAGGAAAAATTTTAACCTATGAAGACCTAGACCACTTACAGAACATTAGCTATTGTGTCGGTAGCTGACTGGGCCTTTATGGGCTGCTCCTTGCTCAATAGAAAGATGCATTATTATCTTGAAAAATTATTTAATCACTTACAAAGTTACTTTCATCTGATGTAATCAGAAGTGTTCAAAATTTCTAAGTATAACTCTGAATGTATCATGTTGTTTTCCAGTCAAATCTAACTGATTTAAAAGTTTTATATCTGATAAAATAAGTTTATGTGGTCTGAATGGCATATGATTCCATGACTTTGTCCACAAAGAGGATTTCAACACACAAAACAAATTTTATTAATTTGTTCAAAATTTTGTGTATTTTATTCAAGTTTCCGACACTCTTGGTTTTACCGGCCAAAAATGACCAGTCATTAGGAATGAATGGGGAGACTACAATTACTAAGCTATGGTGCATCCTCATTTGTTAGATGGAAAGACACACACAGATGCACGTGCATGTTCGTGTTCACATGCACACCTCCACCCACACACTTTGGGTTTCCTGGTAACTAAACAGGAACTTTTGTCCAGTAGAGTCTCTCTCCCACTGGAACAACATCTGATGGTATTTCTAACAGTTGTAACAAAGTTTCAATCATATTCAACTTTTCTTGTAGCTTTGGTACATGATCTTGAGACCTTGCTTATGTTGTGTGGTAGCACCATAGCAGATCGATGTATGGCAAGTGAGGCTCTTGATCATATTTGATCGCCACACTGGTGAGGAGGAGAGAAGTCAGGAAACTGACAGTGAGGATGGATTAAAGAGGAAGCCTTAGAAGCTGAAGACGACAAGGAATATAATCCACACCAAGAAATAACTAATGGAGAAAAATCTAGTGATGATTAAAATGACTATACAGAGGCTGTGCTCACATTCAAGTCAAATAATGGGAACTTATCCTGGCCCTCATTCCCATCTGAGAATCAAAGTAGGCTTTTAGCTGAAAAGGTCATCCGGATGACCCCAGGTAACACAAAAGTGCTAAATCCCAAACTAAGTCTATTGAAACCATAGTGGTTAACATGACCAACTTGGAGGGGAAACAAATTTACAAAGACAATTGGAAGGAAATAATCCAGACATCAAAACACACATGGGTCTTTTGCTTTTGACTGGGTTTTGACTTAGAATTTTTTGGGCCAAAATGTCATTTGAAATTTTACATTGTCACAGATGATTTGCTTTGACTGCCATGATACAAGACCAGGTCATCATCAACAAGACAGATTAGCAGAAATCAAGGAGGTTTGGGACAAGTGCTCCTCAACAAGTGTCTGGTCGCTTCCTTATTAAAGGGGGGAAACATAACACTTTCTAATGGTATTGAATTTTCCCTCAGGGATCGGCTGTAGTGACCCTAATTAAGCAGGTGCAGTTCTTCATAATGCAACCAATTTATAATATAAGAGATTATTTCTTTTAATTGCTGAGTAAACCTGAAAATCTGTGGACACTGTGTACCTGAAAACACATCTGAGCTTAGATTACTCCAAATATCAATCTGTAAGGTACTGTCTTTGATCTTCAATGAAAGAAAAAAAGTCTGCCAAGTACACATTTCATGTGTATCTTTGTCTCACAGCATGAGGAGGTGGGAGTTCCTTACCACAGCGATTCATTTCTGTAACCATTAGCTCTATACATAGCTCTTAAACTCCCAGAGCATTTTAAAGGGAAAAAAAGCTCCGATGTGATTTGAAAAGTGAGGCATGAAGTATGTGTGGCCCATTAAAAGCATCCCTCCCCCATAAGAGAAGATAAAGGAAAGCAGCACTAAAACAGAATAAGTGAGTCCATAATGCAAATTAAACTGATGTTAGGGATTGAAATCTCCTGTAGATCGAGTGGGAGGTCCATCATTACAACAGGGATTTGTAAGAATCTTTTGCAATATTAGTTACCATGAACCAAGCGGTAAGAAGTTTAAACATTTAATTCCTGTTGTGAATATGACTAAATATTTGATATGACTCACTGATGAATAATATCCATGTTGTGGTCTGGAAGTGCACCCTTAAGCAGACATGGCTTAGATTCAGCTTCTTTTTTTTGTGGTTCAATCACCATGACAAACTCCAACTTATTATTTGTCTAAATTATGTATTTTCTCCATGATTGTGATGAATCTCTCAACACACAAGAAGACTGTTTTAGTAGTAAACAATAGCCTATTGTTTACTGATTATTGTTCATATAAATAATGTGTTCTTCTCCTTGGTCTTTCCCCATCTTCCTTTTTTCTCTCTGTCATTCCTGTATTACTTTGCTAGCTGCAGACAGAGACACCTATCTCTTTTTTTCCTTCTTACAATGAGTAGTTAGAGGCACGGTGACACCACAGATCTGTGCTTGATCTTCCCACCATGAATTTCACACCAGTTCAGACTCCATCCTTCAGTCTGAGCAACCACACAGATCTGGCATCCCATTCCCTGGCTGTGAAAAATGTGCTGCATTACCATTACTAGATCAGGTGTGTGGTTTGACAAATGGACAAATTGTGGATGTCAACCACAAAGCTGTAATATATGCCTTCTCTGAAGAGAGAAAAAAGTGAAAAGATCTACGGACTACTGTACGTAATCTATAAACTAAAATGAACAACTACACTTCCCATATCTGTATCATGTTTATGGCATAATATAGGCTCTTGACTATTCAATGAGTTGCACTCATGCCTCAGATGTTATGGATATCATTGAGGGCTCTGGACCTTGCCTGAACATTTACACTCACAGATATTTTCATACATACTGTATAATGAATATAAACAAAAACATACATATAGAGATATTGGCTATTAGCATGTCACAATATAATCAGGACAACAGAAAACCTCTTTGCACTGATTCAATAAGAAAAAAATTGCTTCAAAGCAACCCTGTGCATTCATTTATATTTCCCAAAATGGCATAAAATAATTATTTAAAAGAAAATTTACAGAACTGACACTGTTGACATGTGTATTTTTGCATCTATACACACACAATCCAAACATTAACTACAAATTCAAACCCATCTGTCACCACAAACAACCCTTAACCTTTTTGAACAAGCATGAGTGTAACAGCTCTGTGTGTAACGGCTGACCAACCAAATGGTGAATGAATTAGAGGATGAACCTCTAATTCAAGAACTGCTACTCTTTGAATATAAGTGACAGGAATCCCAGCCAATCTGTGAATTTTATATTGTTTGTTAATTTGCTATTCCAAAGGATGGAAGCTCATTCAGTTCATTATGATGTAAAGGCTTATTAAGAAACTGTTTCAACTCTGTGTGTCTGAATATCGATGTTCATAAACAACCACTCAACACATTCATGAGTAAATATATCACAGCATATAATTCTGTCAGGTGTGCATTTGTATTATACCATAAAAAAGTGTAATATTGCCTAAATTCTAGACAACTTGGTCAAAGGACAACACTAGGAATGTTTCTAAAGTTTTTTGGTATATTCAAATTTGCATTTTTTCCGGACAATTGCAAACACATCACTAAATTAAGTTCCGAACCTTGCATAAAAATGGAAGAAACAATAACTTAGATAAACTACAATGGAGCCATGGAAGAATGTTTGCCATCCAAAAACCTAGGGTTTCTCTGAAAAGAAATTTGCAGCTACCATCTCATCTATACTTGCACGTATTTCCAAGTGTCCAGCATTTCCAGGGACAAGTCTCCACCATATCAGATCTTTGATATATTTTCATTGTTTCTGTGGTACCAGCACAGAATTGTCGCACATAATGTGTCACCACCATGAATTTCAGGTATTTCTGTGAGATCAGGTTGCGAGGCTCATACTGTAAGTAGAGCAGTCACAATATTGTGATCTGAACAACATTTTCAAGCTGTCATGTTTCTTTAAGGATTGAGGGGAAACAGATATATGATAAAAGCAATGAAAGCTCTACAGCTTGACTTGTTCATGTTGTCACCCTCTACTGTATATAAAGACAAAAAGACTGAATACCGTCCTCTTCAGTTCAGGAAAAAAGCACATGCTTGTGTCTTTTTCTCCCCACACTTCTTTCGTCTTCTCCTACTTTTCTCTGCATTCTCATTTCCTCTCTGGCCTATTTTTACTTCCATATATCTTTTATTCCTTTAATCTATTTCTTTCCTCACCTCATTTTTCTATCTCTCTCTCATCCACTCCCTTTTGTCTTCACTCCAGCTCCCCCTTTTTCTTGCACTCCCTCCCGTCATGTCCAATCTTCCCCTCTAAAAGCTCTTGCTTCCTTTCCACTCCACTTGCCTCTTTCGCTGTAATTCCAGCCACATTTCCAGGCTTTTTATTCCTCAGCCTCTCAGGGCAGATCTGAAAGATTCAACAGCTAGCACAGCTTTTAACATTAAACAGGTTCTCTATAGGGGGACACATTGTATTTTCAACTCATCTGTCTGCATTCCACTTTCCTATTCCCATTTTTCTCCTTGAGCTGTGTATGTGGAAGAGAATTCTGACAAGAAGCAGAAAACTGTTTTTTCCTGGATTTTTATGATTTCTAGCCTTAATAATCAAATTGTCAGTGTATAGGGATTAAACACTATTGGATCATTATGCTGATGTCAGGTATTAGACATTGGGTGTAATTGTGAATTCTATTAAGTCTGGAAGCAGAAATTGCCTGCAGTAGACTGTAATGTCTGGCCTTGGAATGTACAATTAATACTGTAATCTCCTGTTATTATCAATCCAAAATAGACGGTTCATCCTCATGGAACTGCCATTTTGGGAGCCTGAAAATGGTCATTTAAAAAAAAAAAAACCTGGGCCTCAAAGTGAATTAATCTGGAAAACTCGTTCATTTCCATGTTTGCAGCCCATACAGATCTTTCCTGAAGTTTAAGTCTTATTCTCTGGTTTTGGTTCATTTATGTGGCTGCGTTACAGCGTCACTTACTGAGCTGGGTTAAATACTAAAGCATTTGTAGTGGTTTTTTGTGGACACACACATTTCTCCCGCAAACAAAATTCCATCTGAAATTGGTTACATTTTCATGTGGAAATTGAACCAATTTGTAAACACTGTAGGAAAACCACCCAGTTTATGTGAACGTGCACCCCGTGATTTTTTTGTTTCCCAGATGAAAGTAAATTACGATCACTTATCATTTGGATGAACTTCAACAGACATTTTTTAGATGCACTTCAAATTAGCCAGGCTGTGGCCAGGCTGTGTACCTTTAAGACAGCTCGCTATATCGCAAGATCACAGGAGATATCAAATCATCTGGCAAAAACGGCAAGCCTTTCTGTGTGGAGTTTGCATGTTTTCTCTGTGCATGCATGGGTTTTCTCTGGCTACACCGGCTTCCTCCCACAGTCAAAAGACATGCATGTTAGGTTAATTGGCGTCTCAAAATTCTCCCAAATAAATGTGAGCATTGTTTGTCTCCTTCATGGAAAAACTTTTCCATGATTTTTTTTAATGTTATGTTATGTAAGACTTTGTATGTGTGTAGGCATGAGCTTGATTGACGCATCAGTATTAAGTAAATTAGTGGCTAATACAGAAGGGAAAAAGTGTCAAGTTTGGATTTTGGTTATCTGATTAGATACCGTAGTGCCACTGAATCAAATCAAAATAACACTTTTCACTTGGTTCACTTGGTTTCTTGAAATATAGTTTGGGTTTATCTATATTGAAGTGAAACTTC
Source organism: Leptatherina wallacei (assembly GCA_028567055.1). Lineage (NCBI taxonomy): Eukaryota > Metazoa > Chordata > Actinopteri > Atheriniformes > Atherinidae > Leptatherina > Leptatherina wallacei. The sequence continues at coordinate 11,482,200 of JAOXYM010000018.1, forward strand.
AAACTCTTTACCTGCTGTAGTAGAAAAGTAAAAAAAAAATAGTTTTAGTTTAAAAAAATAAATTAACAAATGAATTAGTCTTTTTGTTCCTATTTCTTCAAAATTCAAACTCATTCTCAAGAATTTTTGTAACTTATTTTTAAATTTAGGATTCACTCTATGATCATTTTCTTTTATTGAGCAAGTGATGGAAGCTGATAAATTAAGCCAAATTACTTTGGCTTATAATTGCTGGGATAGGCTCCAGCCCACCCGCGACCCTGAATTGGATTAAGTGGTACAGAAAATGGATGGATGGGTGGACTTTGACTTATCAAACCTGTTTTACTTTCTGAACAGACAATCTGTTCCCAGAGTCAGCGATAACAGACAAGAGAAACCAAAACATGATAAGCCCAGCAGAAACCTTGAATCCCCTCTGGCCAAGAAGGACTCACCACCACC
>JAOXYM010000018.1:11512855-11528938 GCA_028567055.1 Leptatherina wallacei
AAGTCTGGGCGTCCCTGCTCAAGCTGCTGCCCCCGCGACCCGACCCCGGATAAGCGGAAGAAGACGGTACGGTACGGACAGGGAAAACCAATACACTAATATGACAAATGTCTGCACAGGAAAAGTTATGATCCTTGTGTGTTGGTGACACAAAATGTTTTCCAAAAAAAGCAGGCATTTAAAACTGCAACAACACAATAATGGGAGAATTTTGAAGATGGAGAATGATTCCAGTTAGGTTTTTACCTAACTTTGTCTTAGGGGGGGATAAAAAATAAGAAAACCTTTATCCTACCTCACGATTTTACTCTTTTGCCTGCTCTTCTGTTTGTTATAGCAATTTTCTTCAGTGACTACAATAAATATTATCAGAAATTTGTGGAAATAAACCTGCCAGAGCCATCTCTAGCAGTTGGTTTGGGTATGTAATGCTAAAAGTAATGTTTGTTATCCCATAACTTTTTCAAAATTTAATAATTTCCCTTTTGTTACTGTTATCTCAACAAATTGTTAAAAAAAAACTAAACAGACTCATTATTTTTGTCCAAAGGAAAAGAAAAAAACACAAAGAAAGATTTTTCTTTTGCGTGTTCTTAGTGTGAACTTTAAAGGGTTAAAGTTGACAGGAATGATTGAAATGGAGATATAGATACTGTATGGTAACCAAAAGGGGATATGGGACGGGAAGAAGAGTTTATACCTCTCTTATTTCCAGCACAAAAGGCAGATTGGTACTTATCTACATACTCATTTAAGATATTGCAGCTTTTAGTTTTTAAAAGTCAGATGTCTATGTCAGAAGTTGTTGAAGATTTAAATAATAATAATATGATCATTATTAGGCCTAATAAGGTTTGCAACTTGTTTCTGTCGCCCCCTAGTGGATAAATATCAATCAATATGCTGTTTAAATGCTTCTGATTCATTCATTCATTCATTTTCTGAACCGCTTAATGCAGTTCAGGGTTGCGGGTGGGCTGGAGCCTATCCCAGCAATTATCAGGCGAGAGGCAGGGTACACCCTGAACAGGTCGCCAGTCCATTGCAGATGTTTCTGATTTATTTATTTATTTATTCATTTATTTATTAATTCGTGTGGTCAGGTATTGTATCAGTCAAAGTTTTATGAAAAAATGTTTTCATTTGCATGTCTCCTTATTTGTCATACAGATCACACAAAAACCTACCAGGTGGGATGTGATGAAATTTTGTGGACTGAAAGAGAATGGATAAAGCCAATTTCATTTTGATCTGGACACTGAAATTTAAAACTGAAAAATGAGGGAGGTCATCGGCCATGGCTTATGGGATTAGATTCTTTAAATGCCCTTTTTGTTTACAATCCTTATCTCTTTTTTTATGATTATTGTATGAATGTTTTTTTTCCGACATCTGAACAGAGCAATATCTCAACGTATAACTCTTATGGGCGTTGCGTTGGGCTTGACTTCATACATCCCCAGTGACAGTTTTAGCCTGAACATGTCATTTTTACCTGATGTTCAGATTCTGTCACTCACACTTGGCCAGCTGAGGCTTAGTCTCACAGCTTGAAATAGTCACAAAAATGTAACCTCCATCAGATTTATCTTATAAAAAGAGTAAATATTGTCCCAAATACCCTCTACCAAATCATTCATTGTGTTTCGTGCTCAGCCTTCCTGCCTTTATGCCTCTGCAGAGAGCCAACCTCCTGCTAAACTCCTTTCTTCCTCTGAATTTTTCTTTGAAGCGCACAACTAAGGAATCAGATCTCTCATAACTCTGAGACAGAAAGCAGCTGCTGATCTTAGTATGCGTGCTAATTGATTTTAATATTAGGCCACTCACTTTCACAGTGGGACCCTTGAATAGATAGGAAGTCTGTTAATATTATATGCTGTGCCTGCGCTTTTCCTGCCGAGACAAGTCAAAATGCCTAGGATGTTGTGCTGTGTTTAAAGGGAGATTTTAAATAACCCAATATAACTATATGTACTGCAAAAACCAAAGGCATTGTTTGTGCAATTTTCCAAGAACTAAACACAAGTCCAAAAACCAGCTGATATAACAGGGCTGGGAAAACTGGCAGCAACCTGCCTGTTCAACCCTCCTTTGAACATCTGGTTGGTCAGCTTTCCTTAATGTAATATATATTGCTAAAAAACTCATTATTAAGCAGCAGATTCAATTGTGCCAATGTGTTGAGCTGCTGAGTCTGCAGAGAACCCAGCAGCTGCTCAGGAGGTCAATTTAAAATCTTTGACGTCCGGGAAGCTAGTAATTGAAGTATACAGGCAAAAGGAAGACGAGGCACCTGCCCAGATTAAAATCTTCATTTTTATTTATTTTGTTTCAGCTCTTTTCAACTGTGCAGGTGAAGGGGGGGGAATCATCTGACTCAGAGAGGAAAAAGGGGCATGTGTATTTGTTTTCTCAAATCCTTTTTAATCTTTCCAACCTTGATGAAAATGGATTGGTATATTTGCAGAAGAGTGAACGATGTAGTTATTTACAGCCATGACTCATCTCCAGCAAAAGTGATGCTATTCTCCCACAGTATAAGCCCATTTGTTTCAGTAATGGCCTGTACATGATGAAGTAAATGCATCAGAATAATCTTTATTTCTACAATATGTCAAAACCTTCCTTTTACACAGACTAAAAATTAGTATTCACCTCAAAACTCAGTTGTTGCACCTCTACCCACCCACAACAGGGTTAACAGTATGGCTCTTTCTCTGCAAAATCAGTCGTAATTTATTCCTCTGAACGCTTCCAAAACATCTCAGAAATATGAAGTTGTCTGACTTGTTTAATTATATACAACAGCTACATGTGTTTGGCAGCCAGATGGACAGTGAGGAACAGCCCAGATTCTCATCACCAGACACATCAATCCCTAGTGTGTGTGTGAGGGGGGGGGGGGGGACAGAGACATTCCACTTTATGCAGCAGAGGGTGATGGATGTTGGGGAAACTCTGATGCCATGTCGGGGCAGCTGACATGTTTGGTCTACTTTTTAAACAGACTGACAGCAAAAAAATAGTGGGTGTTAAAACAGAAGTGTTGTTTGTGGTATGCTTCTGTGGCTATAATTCAATGCCTGGCTGCAGGTCGGTTCTTTTTTCTAACTGAAAAACTAACATGACTGCTGGTAAAAAAACAACAAAAACAAAACACCTTAAAACTTCTGTAGGACTAACCTAGGTTAACTTTTAGTGATTAGATTGACTATTCCTTTATACCTGGTGTGAATTCAGTGATTTATTAGATGATTTAGATGGTTTAAAGGTAACCTATGAAGGTAAAAATGTTACTGAACTGGTGACTTCATCAAGCACAAACAAAAATCCCCCAATTAGGCATATTTCCATTCAGCATCAACATTTGGCCTCACATCCTGTTATATTAGCAAGGAAGTTTTCATAAGCAATAAAAACGTTGCATCAATCTATAGAGTAGGCTGTTTTGTTTGACGATAACATCACAAGCAGCTATAATGGATTTCCTGTTTGTGGCTTTGGGGACACTTGCACAGTTGGACAAGATTTATTAGTCTAAAAACTTGATATGATGATACCATCAACTTTGGAGAGTTTAGTTTAGTTTTTTGGGCTGTTTTTCTTTTGTAATTTTTTTCCCTTTCTTTTAATCATATTGCAAATTCACTTATCCATTAACCAATGGCAGATTTATTAGAGGAAAACATCATAATTTGTTTTGGGGTTTTTTTTGTCCCAAAAGTAAAGCGGAAACTAACACATTGCCTACTCCCATGCCTAAAGCTGTAAGAGTACTCTAAAGGCTGTGTTTATTTCTGCAAATACTTATTAAAATAGGCTGTAATTGCCTAGTTAACACTTGAGGTGTCTGGAATTAGTTGTTTCAATTTTATTATAGGTCAAAGCTTATTTGCAGATTAGTTACTTAAAGGAAAAAAACATGCTTGCTGTAACAGTTTGCTTTATCTTAAAAATCATATTCAAAACATTAATTCATAACAGAGACCATTATTTTAATTTGGAACCAAAAGCAAGTGTCTGAGTACTTTTTTAGGTTCCTTTGGTTGTTGCTTGTCATTCTCCCACTAGGGGGCGTCTAAGATATTTCCCAACAGTATCCCAAGGCACCTTAAATGTGGTATGATCATTGGATGGGACAATGAATTAAAATAATCAACATTACTGTCTGAGTAATTTTGAGCAAGAGACTTGTACTTGGAATTAATCCTCTTTCAAATTATAATCATGTTTCAGTGTAAATAACTATTAATCACCATTGAGAAAAGGGACTTTAAATGACTCTGTCTAATGTACTGCAGCTAATGACATAACCAGAGCAGGATCAATTCATCCCCAGCTCCCTGAACTACTCCAAAGCTTTTGAAAAGAGCATGATATCACCTATTCACGGGGTGAGACAGAGATTAATTTTAATTAAAAGTTAACCCCAGAGTCCGTTCAAATGATTAATAGGAACACAAGAATATCTTGCTAAAAGATGTAATTAAACTCAGAGCAAGCAACTGCATCTGTATGACCAGCTTTTAAAGAAAAAACAAAACAAGGCAGGCAATAAAAAGTATCTATGTGAAATTCAAGTTGTGTTTTGTGGAGTAAAATGATCAAAAAGAAAAATTTACTCCCAAAGGGAAGTTGAAATAAGCGCTCAAGTTTCATTGTGAGCATTAGTGATGATAAGATTATATGGCCTTTGAGAAGCTGCATACACACTGTTAACTTGACAGCCTGTCTCATACGACTGTCTAATAGATGATTTAACTTTGGTCCTTGAAGGCCCAGCCAGATGCACTGTCTGTTATTGTTATTTATAGCCAAGCCCAATGGGAGGGTAGCATCCTTTGATATCTTCCATAAACATTTATTGTCTGAAAAATCATATTGTACTTCAAGTTTTGTTTTCTGAGAGACGGAACAAAGCACAGATTTAGGGCAGTCAGGATTTTTATTTATGTATCCATTTGAGAAAACTGAAGTGATATCAACCAAAAAGGAAATACAAACTTGTTAAATCATGTCGAATAATTGGGCTGAAGAGAAAATACACTCACCAGCCACTTTATTGGGTACACCTGTTTAATTGCTTGTTCACGCAAATAGCTAATCAGCCAATCAGCCAATCACATGGAAGCAATTCAATACATTTAGACATGTAGGCATGGCAAAAATGCTAAAGGCAAGGAAACTTTATGTATGTAGCAAAACTCATACACAAGGCAATTCAAAGTCCTGTAGAAAGGGAATAATCTTCATAAGTGTTGCCGTTTATATAAGACTTTCTGACCACTTCCACTTCTTTGTCTAATGCTGGCAGAAGTTTTAAACGAAACAATCAGAAAGACCTTTGTCACTTACCAAAACATCAGAAATGTTTAGTGGCAGTAAAGGGCCACTGATAAAAACTTCAGCACCCATAGAGCAAATTCTGTTCAGCAAATCAACAAAACCCTGTTTGAGCATTTCAGACTACTGCTTCACAATAACTTTTGTCCTGTTTTACAGTCCGACAATCCTTAGGAAAACAATTAACAGTGGTATGGCCCACAATTGGAAATTGGGGCCCAGGCTTTCCCTGTGGTCTTTTAACTTAAGATTTATGATAAGGTCTTATCCCACTTTGTGTTGACAAGAGGTCATCTTTTTATTAGAACAGGATGCTGAATCATGAAGTGGTGGATCACAGTTCTGCACAGTCTGTTGTTAAGAGCTTTGTTAATCATTTCAAAGATTAAGTACAAAGTGCGCAGCTCTGTTTTTTTTGTTGTTTTTTTAAAGAAAAAGTCCTATTTGTGCTAATTAGCTATGTTAGCATTCTTTCTAATGGTTTGCGTGAACGGTAAAGTTGTGCTGTATCCAGTTCATTGATCTCACATTTTACCTCATATCTGTGAATTTTGGTTCCCAGCAAAGTAATCTTGTACAAATCTTGTGAAGAGAAAGGTGACAACCTGCTGCTAGTTAGCTTCAACTGTATCAACTCACTGTAGTACAGGCTTGAGCTGATGGTAGGCCATGCTCATGCATGAAGTCATAAAAACTGTTGAAAAATGGACAGCTGACTGAATCTACAAAAAATAGGTGTATTCCAGTAACAAATCGGTGTTCAGACATTACTGGTCTATCTTTCCCTGTCACAAAAAAGGAGGGAAGTTATAGTAAAAGCAAGGAGAAGCGGGAGCTGAAGTGAGAAAAGAAAGTGTTCAAGCAGCAGCAGATACTGTACTGAATTGAAGTTCAAAGTGAGCATCAGAATGAGAAAGAAAGGGGATTTAAGTGACTTTGAACTATGTGTTTTGGTGCCAGATAGGCTGGTCTAAGTATTTCAGAAACTGCTGATCTCTTGGGATTTTCAAAACACAACCATATCTAAGGCTTTTAGGGAACACTATGAAAAAGAGAAAAATATCCAGTGAGAAGCAGTTGTCTGGACAAAAAAATGTATTGTTAATGTCAAATGTCAGAGGAGAATGGGCAGACTGGTTGGAAATGAGAGAAAGGCATAGGCTAAATGTACTCAGACTCAAATAATACTCATTACAACCAAATGTACTGAAAACCATCTCTGAATGCACAACATAACAAACCTTGAAGCAGATGGGCTACAGCAGCAGAAAACCACACCAGATGCCACTCCTGTCTGCTAAAAACAGGAAATGAAGGCTTCATTTCACACAGACTCACCAAAATTGGACAACAGAAGATTGGAAAAATGTTGCCTGGTCTGATGAATCAAGCTGTGACGTTCAGATGGTAGGGTCAGAATTTGTTGTAAACAGCATGAAAGTATGGATACTGCCTTGTATAAATGGTTCAGGCTGGTGGTGGTGGTACAGTTGTGTGGGGGAAGATTTTCTTGGCACACTTTGGGCCTCTTACTACCAACTAATAATTGTTTAAACACCACATCCATCCCTTTATGATCACAGTGTTCCCACCTTTTGATGGCTACTTCCAGCTGAATAGTGCACCATGTCACGAAGCTCAAATCATCTAAATCTGGTTTATTGAACATGACAATGGGTTCACTGTACTCCAGTGGCCTCCAGTTATCAGATCCCAGTCCAATTGAGAACTTTTGGAATGTGGTGCAACAGAAGATTCACGTCATGGATGTGCAACCAACAAATCTGCAGCAACTGTGTGATGCCATGTTGTCATTATATGGATAGAAATCTTTCCAGTACCTTGTTGAATTGACGCCACAAAGAATTAAGGCAGTTCTGAAGGCAAAAGGGATCCAGTTCAATACCGACAGGATGTACCTAATAAAGTGGCCAGTGAGTAAACGTGTGTGCATGCATTTTATTTCAATCATTTATGTTCATCATAGTTTCAGAATAGTTTATGAAAAATTACTCGGTAGTAAATTCTGAAAGCTCATGATTCACTTTTGTAAACCCACAGCTTCCTGTCTTCTGAATATTCAAAAGCCTTCTAATGATCCCAGTAGCTATTGTTTTTGCTGCTTCGTGATTGCTTCCTTCCTGATTCAAAGCTTTGCTGAAGTGGCTGAGTGAGACTCGAATGCATTGCAAAAATGACCAGATAAAGAGGGAAGACAGCCACATTAGAAGGAAATTGACGAAATAGCCTTGATATAAATTGACCAGCCGAGCCTTTTTTTTTCTCTTTTTCCTTTCTAAGAAAACACACTTGATGTTTACATGTATGCAGAGCGGTCAGGGAAGTTGGAATTCCCCCGTTTTGAGTTTGTTCATTTTTTAAATAATACACCATGTCGTCACCATGTACAAAAAAAGTCAGAATTCTTCAACAAATTCTTATAATATCAAAAAAATGGAACTGGACAAATAAAAAGAGTCATACATACAACATACATTTCATACAATAAGTATCAAAATACAAAATTAGAAACATTGGTGCAGTATTAACAAATATTTTCAATAGCATAAAGTCACAACAATCATAATGAGGCTTTTAAAAATACAGTCGCAATGTGTTTATGTGCCTCATAAGAACAAAGACGACCTCGTCAAAGTTTAAGTAATCAATAAAGACATTAGTTTCCGAAAAGGATTTGTCCAAGTGAGGATTCCTGAGTATGAGTTTCAGACGTCTAGGCCCGCAAGAACGTGAAGCGACTGTTTCTATTCCGTCTCATGCGCCGACCTTTCCACTGGTTCGTGTGCTTTTTCCCTACTGGGGGGAAAAACAAAACTCATTAGTTTACAGATTTACAGAATGATTGTTGATTTTCTAAAGTCAAGATAAAGTAAACAGGAGCTTCCAGAGACAGATTCTGTCTCATCAGTCATAACATAATAACTGGCTCTATGGTTCTCTTGAGGTCATGCAAATGGTTTCTTCACATGCTGAGCTTTTTCTAAACCTGATAGTGAAATAATCTGATTACATTTTGGCCTTGTTCCCCTCTGACTGCTCATACCATCCTGCAGACTGTGAAACATGCACCACATGGATTCCCTGCTCACCTTTAACACACACGTCCATGCAGCTCTGCCGAGAGACAAAGTTGTTGCTGCTCCCTCCGCACCCCGAGTACACAAACTCCTCACACATCTTGGTGGCTTTATTGTAGTAATACCGAGTTATGGAGGCTGAACACTTCCCTTTGTCCAGTGGGTCCAGACAGAGCACAGGAACAGCTGTTGAAAGACAAAAACATGACAATGAGGCCATGAATTACTGCCTGTAGCCTAATTCATTTCCACTGATTGTTTAATCATTTCCTTCTGACTGAAATGCCTTTCTTCAAAGCTTCTACTTACATTTTTGTGGACTGCAGTACTCCATGCAGGAGGTGAGGTGTTGGAAGCGGTTGGAGTTCCCTCCGCAGCCCCCATAGTAAAAGGGTTCACACTGCATGGTGGTCATGTTGAAGAAGTAGCGGGGTATGAGGGCACGGCAGAGTCCCTCTTCTTTATTAAACCTGCAGATTTGCGGGATTTCTGTGAAAGAAGAGTTAATATATATGAATATAAGATTAAGCACTCATTAATATTCACATATATCTGAACAGGTGTAGAAACAAACAAAAAGAAGCATATTTTCTTTCTTTTCCCCTTACTTCTAGAGGTTATAAAAACAGTACAACCACACCCGCTTGTACATTTCAAAGTCACGATTATCCCTTTAATAATGTGCATGCTCTTCAAGCTTCCTTGGAAGAACTTACTTGGGATTTTGAAGCAGGCTTTATGGCACGTCTCGTAGCTCTTAAAGTTGTTGGCATTACCCAGGCAGCCTCCATAGTAGAATTTCTCGCACTTCTGGGTGATGGTGTTGTAGTAAAAGCGCTCGATGTCTGCTCTGCAAGGTCCTTCATCCACTTGAAGAAGACACGCGCCTGTATTCAAAGCAAAAAAAACACCTTAGAAACTTTTACCAGGTTTAAACATTGCCCCTCCAAACGATGGTAATGTTACGCCCGGTGTCATGTGACAGGCAACAATACCTAAGCGAAATGTTTAGGGAGCGACTTAAAAACGATGCAGAGATGCAGTTACCTTTGTGTGAGAGCGCCAAAACGTTGTAAAATGAGGACAAACAAGCAATCAGCGCTAATAAGCCAAACTCCATTGTGTTGAGTTTTGTTCTATCTACAATCTTTTCTGCTCGATCGTTGCAGACTATCCCGGTTTGTTCCAGCTTTATAGGAGAGTTTCCCAGGGGGACTTCATGGGCGGGGATGTAATGAGTCATGTCCATACTACGTAAAACTTGATATAAAGTAGTGATCATTTTATTAATGACATCAGAGTACGACGTTTTTACTTTGTAGTGACTGCGTAGATTGGATTTGGTGCTGTGACTAAGACTATATTCCACCCAGCTAAAATAATAATCTGAATTCTATCTGATTGATTAAGATCACACAGTTGTTGTCACAGGCTAGTGATGATAGGGAGAATGATGATGACGATGATGATGCAGATACATTAACATCCCAGAATCTCTGTAAATTTCCCACAGAATAAGCATATCCTCCTGAGGAAAACAGACTCTTGTGAAACTTTAACATATCTAGCCTGAGCCATTCTGCCAAGTTCCCATCTCATACCTGTCTGACTGGATCTGAGTCCTCACACACACTCACACACCCCACCTCACAATGGTACTTGAAGTCTTGTGTTGTCATTTACTTTGCTATGACTGCAGCCACTTCATCAGTCTAGTTTCTTGCTTCAAGCAGCATTAACTGAAAGCTCAAATAGAAATTCATGTTAAAAAGAAGAGGTGTGTTTTGTTTTCTGAAACATCATCAGAACACCCCACTATTTTGTATAGACCACAACCCAAGTTGTTATTGGAAACTGCCATGCAGTCATGTTTAAACCAATGATGTGTGTCCACCTTGACAGGTAGAGGCTAAATACAGATTAGCCGTCTTATCAAAATGACCTGATACATATAGTACCACCCCTTAACCCATATCTGCCTTTAAAGAAACAAACAGTCAAAATAGTACAAATCCTGATTTAATCTGTCATATAAAGTAGGTATATTCCATTGTTTTAACATCAAAAGGACCAAACAGACAACTATCTGATTCACTCAGTCCTTTGATAACATGTTTCAGGTATGATCACTGAGTGGGGCCTTGTTCTAATCAGATAAGAAGATTAGAATTGTTTGGGCAGATTACTTTATAACCCAGATTGAGGGAGAGGAGAGGGATTCTTCAGCAGGATTTTGGTGGTGAAGGACTGCTACCTGTAGGCATTCGTAAGTACAATCCTTTTCTTTTAAGTCTGGTGAAATATTTGTTTGCACCCTTTAAGATAATTGATTAGTCATGTGGCAATGAGGATGGAATAATGTTAAGTGGTTTCTTTCCTTTGACAGAGAATGCCAGTCATAAATGTGGATGACCTGACAGATAAGGACAAGGCTGTAATGGAAGTAAATCAACTAAAACTTGAAGTGAAACTTGAGAGGGCGTTGGTAAGTTTTTTGCCATGAAGGAAGAATATTTCTATTCCTAATTCCTTATTTCACAAGATGCCATTAAAAGAAATACTGTTAGCCTTTTGAATTTTATCATAAAAGCTGAAATATATCATATCACAAACATAATTTTTAGAAAAAAAAACCAAAAAGACATCTGCCTGATCATTTTAGACATCTAAATGCGCTGAGGAACTCAAGGACTACATTCAAGCTGGAGTGGAGGAGGACATCCTCGTCAAAGGCATTGCAGAGGACAAGAACCCCTTCAAGGAGAAAGGTGGCTGTGTCATCTGCTAGAATGGACCTGAAGAGCTTTTCATATCTCAGATTAGCACCTAAGGACATTCTCCCTCCCCCCATGAAATGGATTTGCAGACTGAGACAACTAGAAGGACACAATAAAGAAAGAATTTACAAAAGTAAACAAGCTCTCATGTAAACTATTTCCCATCTTCGGGCCAGATTTGTAGCCTTATCATTTTATTGGAAAGATGCAATAAATACGTTTTGTTTGGCAAAAGTTATAATAACGCTTCTCTCTCATGTGGTTTACATAGTCTCAGCAAATGGACCCATGTGTTGTTTCATACACCGAAGCAACTGTCATGAAATGTGCTTGTTTATAATTCAGCCTGTCTCCTTGATTCCCTAAGGGATTTTAGATAAAGTATGAAGCATATATTTCTTCATAACTCAGCTTGCATGCATTTAGTTTACCAAACCTTTTGTTATGTGATTATTTTGTAGCATGTAACATGGGTAATATTAAACCTTAAATTACTTTATTTAACAAATGGATGTGTGCAAGTGTGAATTCTGTCCTTTTTTTGTTTGTGAATCTATTTATTGTTCTATCAGTTAAGCTAAAAGGGGGGATCAAGAATTAATAGAAATTTAAAATGTTTAATATATATATATATATATATATATATATACATATATATATATATATATATATGTATACATATATATATATATATATATGTGTGTGTGTGTGTGTGTGTGAAATATTTCTATTCATATATATTTGATTTAAACGTTTTAAGTACTTTCTCAAAATAAGTAATTCATGTTTGATCACTGTTTAATGAATGAAAAAAACTCACTGCCTCCCAAATTGAGCTACGGCCCGCGCATGCGCAAACGGATTGTTGTCAACAGAGATGGCGCTGCGTGAGGGAGCTCGACGTCTAAACCTGCTAGTCAGCAGCCGTAATTTATACAAATATACTTCATATATTGGGGCCCGTTCGCTGTCTGAACATGTGTCATCCAAGGCGGTAACGTCCAGCGCTCCAGAGATCGCAGCTGACCATTTAATCTACACACAAGAGCACTTTGCATTGAAGGAGGCCCTCAGAAAGGTATGCAGAGCTGCTAGCTAACATTGACAGAAAAGTTTTGTGGAAACAGAGTGAGCAAACTAGAAGCGGTGCCATGTTATTTTGGGATGATAATTGAAAGTTCCCTACAAGAGGCAGTCTTATTCAGAGTAATACAATCTACAGTAACAATATGGTGGCTGTCAGATAAAACTGGGTGAGAGGTCATAGCTAGCTTGTTATGCTTGGGTAAATGTCTTCTGTCTGCCTTTGAAAGCAAACACACACTGCGTCTGCAACTTTTTTTGCTGTGCTGCAGCTATAGTTTGACGTTGGTGCTGATATATGCGTGAACAATGGAAAGAGGTATGGTTCAACGAGGCTATACACGGGTTTACACTTCCAGACACTGGCTTGTATGTTTTCATGACCCACTTCCACGTCCCACGTTGCCAGCTGTGCTTTTACAGACGTGCAGAACACCTGTCCTGTCCCTCTTCGAGTGTGCAGCCAGGTCTCAATTTTAACATCTCCAGCAACAAGAAGGCATTTGTGTGACTGATATGGGGCTAACTGGAAGTGTTATTTTGTTGTAAATGTAATATTCATAAACTATGCTCAGACTATCTGAGCAACATTTAGATAAGTGCCAAAGCAAGTGCACATCTGTTAGTAATCAAGGACAAAGACACCTTTGTTTTTTGTTTTTTTTAGTAATTTCATTAGTTATGCATGTGTGATGAATTTGTTGACATGCATCAATTACTGCACGCAGGTTTGTGTTGAAACAGTTTTTCTTTTGTAAAATGGATCAAGAGACATGATTTATTTGTGAAATAGTTGCTAATACTAACTGGGTGAGTAAGTGTAGGACGGCTGTGGATAAACATTGATGGTAGCAAAAGGCAGATGAAATGGGCTGTACAGCCAATGTTGTTAGAATAAACAGATTTAGTCCTTCTTTGAATCAAGCAAATATTTTGAGCTTGAATCACATCCCACATCAGACTCCTCAAGAAACCATTTGTTTTTAGATGTGCAGAGGAGAACTGTTTGTCTTCCTGTAACCATTAAGGCTAGCAGCTTTATAGATATTCAGGTTGAAAAAAAATTGAGAGTTTTGAATCAGAGGAATCACACAATGGGTTTAAAATTGTCTCTATTGTACATATTGTGATAATTGAGAAATGTCTGTAGTTTCTCATCAAAATAACTCAACAAAACCTTGAAATATTGTAAAGATTGTATTAACCCGACATTGAAGATTAATTTGTTTGGATTTCAATTGACTTTGTCTGAAAGAGAAGTTGACTGTTTAATTAGCATTTATATTAAAGGCTTAAGAGTTGTATATATTATCTTAAATATTTTGTTTTTGTGATTTAAAAAACGCAGTTGCTGAGTCTTTGTTCTGTGCTTGACCAAGAGTAAATTTTAAAAAGATATTTAAGAGTTTCAAAAAGACTAAGGCATGGAAGTTTTTCTGCTCTTTGAGAACTGAAAAATATTCAGTGTTTCCCAAAATAATTAGTATTTTTCCTTAATATGATGCACCATTTTTATTCTATTCCAGTAACACTGATCATCCATAGGTGTCACGTTTTATCGTTACATATGTATGAATGCCCGGATGTAAGTTTTCCCAAGAGAAAAAGATGAGCAATATTACTCATGTTACCTTTCAGTGAGTTTACTGTCATGGTTAAGCGACATATGATGGCAAACAATGGAATACTGCATTACCAATCACTCTGACTCAGGATTTATTTTACTAGACAGACAATAGAACCAGGCGGCAAAAATAACACAAGCTTAAAAAAGGCAATAAGCAAACTCTTGCAGTAAATAGAGGGAAAGTTGTTGTCTGACTAAACTCTTTTAAAGAATGCTAGAAGGCCAAAAAAAGTAGCAGTGGGAATATTGGGAAGGATAAAAATGTGAAAGGAAATGCAGAACAATATGTTGAGGCTGCAGGAAAGGGAACTTAAGGCAGAATGGTTTATTAAAAGAATTCATTGTAGGATAGTGTGTTTATGAATGTTACACAAGTTTGGTTTGTGGGAAATCCCTCTGTTACCGCTCAAGGTTAAACTCTCTGATTTACACCACTGAATTTATTTATAGACCATTAGTCCTCCACATCTACAAAAACTGGTCAGAGCTGGTATGCATAGCAGGTCAGCAGCTGTAATGAGAAGCCAGAAAGGATTTCTCTTTTATTACTTGGAAGTGGCTCATCGTGTGCAGTCTCCCTTGGTTTCAGCCTGGGATAACATACTCAATAAAGCCATCTCTGCTAGAAATGTCTAAGATGCTATATCCAGTGATCCATTGGGCTGCCAGTGTAAATCTGACCTTTAACATTGGTTAGCATTATTTATTTCTAATAAAATTAAATCTAAATATCGCCAAACAATAACTTTGATGATGGTATTTCACAATGTATAGGTGAGTGGTAGGCTAGTGCTTACAGAGGTGGGCTTGGGTCTGTGTTCAAGTCCCTCGTGTGCTAACTCAGGTGGGCACCAACTGTGGGCTCCTGAGCAAGTCCCTTAAACCCCCCAAAAGCTCTCTGAGCACCAAAACATGGCAGCCCAGTACTCTCTAGTAAATCTAAAGATTGGTAAAATGCAGAGGCTAATCTCCTTCGAATCGGGATTAAAACCTTTTTTCCCCTATCCTCTTTAGATGCAATCACTGTGTCTGACGTAATGGTGGCGCAAATAGCCAGTATCTAGGGGAAAAGTGATGTTATTTAGATTTTTTGAAAAATGTGGATCTTAGATCTTTGCTTTGTTATAAAATACAGCATAAATGACAGCCTAAATGTCAATTACCAGTGTTGCTTAATATTGTTATGTGGTAAATGTTGTCATACTACTCTTGGAAACAAATTAATAGATTTTAAAATAAAGACTTGTCATTCATTTGAAATCCAATTTGAAATCCATTCATTTAAATTCCAATCGTTGTCATTCATGTCTGTAAGGTCCGGCTTTTGATAGTGAAATCAAACGCTATAAAATCAGGCTCAAATATGGCTCCATGGTATAACTGGACCATAAATCAGATGCAGCTGGAAAATCGTCAATTTTCCGCAATCCTGCCTCGACCACATTGTACTGCTTATTGAACATGTCGGGGAGCACTACGTTTGTAAATTAGCAGACCCACCTACCCCGAGTTTAGCCAGTAAAGATGGCTGCCCAGCAAATCAACAGTGAAACCAAGAGTAAACAAACATTTATGTCTAAATGTACTTGTTTAACTCTACATTCATTAGACGTTCATATTCCTCAACTAAACACCTATAAAAAAGCATCCAGAAAAATAGGGGAGAAAATGGCGGAGCAAGAAAACAGCCCACTTCCACTTAGCTTGGAAAGACAGTTTAAAATCTTACAAAAAAGCCCTGCTCATGGCCAGAACAACATATTACTCATGACTGATAAAGGGAAATAATAACAACCACAGGTTCCTCTTTGCCACCGTTGCAAGGTTAACCAACTGTCCAAGAGCACTTAACCAGCTCATCCCCCCACCCTCACCACCAAGATTTCATTAACTTTTTTTAATAAGAGTTATGTCAATTAGAGAAGCAATAGTTTGTTCACCTCCTTCTGCCGTTGTGGTGGGTCCCACAAATCCTGCTTATGTTCAAAATCCTAATTGTAATTCATTTCTGAATTGTTTTTCCACTATTGGTCTACCAATATTAATTTCAATAATACAGGCCTCTAAACCATCTACATTCAGGACCCATTACAGTTTGCATATCGTAATGGGCTTGGGGTTGAAGACGCCATCATCTACCTGCTTCAGAGAG
>JAOXYM010000018.1:11541562-11562649 GCA_028567055.1 Leptatherina wallacei
ATATACATATACATATATGCTGACTGTACAAAAAAAGTCAGAGCAGTAAAGTTTTTACCACTTTTAAATGTTAGGAAAACCAAGTGTTGAAGCATTTCAAATGTTACTTTGTGCCATTCTTACTGCAAATCTGTCCGTCTAAAGGTGTGCAATATTAAAGGCTTGTCGCAGCATTTTTCATTAAAAAAATTCTCCCTACACTCTCTTTTGGGGAAAGGTCAGTCCAATGCCTGCTGCAATGTCTTTGTAAAATGTACATAAAGTGGTTTTGTATTGTCTTACTGAAAAATCCTTGAATGTCCTTGGAAAAGATGCCCTCTAAAAACAACAGGTGTTATTCTAAAATCTCACTTTGTTGCATTAATGCTGCCATGACACATGTGTAAATTGTCTTAAAAAGGGCACTGCGACAATCCATTACAGAGCCTAGCTTTAAGACTTGTTGCTGATAAAAGTCTGGATTTTCCTTTTCTTTAAATTTCCTCCAACAAAAAATCCCAGAGAAATTAAAATAAGATGTCATCCTTGTTAAACCTTAAGTGGCATATTATAAAAAGGACCTTTGTATTTCAGTGCTTGGAAAAAAAAAAAAGAATTTGATAATGATTACACAAAAATCGACAAAAAATTATGATGACGATCATGATTTACTACAAGAATCTACAACTTGAGATTTCTTCTTTTTTTTTTTGTCCTGTGCAGAATATGGAGGCTTGGGACTTGACTTCAGCTACAGTATTGCCGTTGCAGAGGAGTTGGGCAACATCCAATGTGGAGGCATCCCTATGGCCATTGGTGTACAAACTGACATGACTACTCCAGCACTGGCGAGGTACAATCCTTCAAACCTGTATGAAATGCTCTGACTCCACTGTTCCGAGTACTGGGTTAAAGTTATATCTCTGAACACACTCTGTTGATGCCATTACTGTATCTGAATGGTAATTTAGTCTGCACAACTATTCCTCCTTTGTTGTTGCCCCTTCTTCTCAAAATCACATTAATAACAGTGCTGCTTTGTTATTTCCTCCGCCAAGGCGGGAGGTAGTGTTTTCAGCGGTGTCTGTCTGTCTGTTAGCACCTTAACTCAAAAAATAATGGACATATTTTGATGACATTTTCAGGAAATCTCTGAAATGGTAGAGGGAACAACTGATTTGATTTTGGGGGTGATCCAGATCACCGTCTGGATCCAGGAGTTTAGAACCGCCACCATTCCAATTCCCCCTAGAACCACCAGAGGGGGTGATTTTGACACCCTGCCGAAAGCATACCCTTAAATTATGGTTTCGGTGGCGTAGTTTGTCTGCTAGCAGTATAACTCAAAAAGTTATGGACAGATTTTGGAAATGGAATAAGGAAACAAGGGATTTCATTTTTGGGATGATCTGGATCGCTGTCTGGATCCAGGAATTTATATAAGGATTCTTTACTATGGGGAGATGGAGATCATTTTGCCATCAGAGCTTCTAACTTAACAGATAAAGCCCAGAATCATTGGCAAAAAAACGCCAAAAACCCAAGATGACATCATTGTAAATGTTATAATCTGACATTGTTTGACCCTGATCGTGTTGATGTTCTGGATCTGGTGATCCAGCATGTTCAAAATACAGGGGGTGCCGGGTGGGCTGTTTGGCCTTTTGGGGTTTTTCTCAGGTGAGTCACCCTATGGCTTGGTGGTGGTCTGCACTCTCTGAGTGCTTCTAGTCTTTACTGATTTGCTTTTTTTCTTTTTACACCTTTGCTGAATTCATTTGACAGAGCTGGAGTACAAATTCAGCCATTTTTTCTTTCTTTTATAAAAGTGATTATTAAGGTTTTTATTATTTCAGAGGCACTCACTTTTGGCTATTGAAAATTTTGTTATTTTTGATGTATGAGCTTTTAAAAAGTATTTATTTATTTTATTCACCTCTGAATATGATATATGGAAACAAATGACTCATGCCTTACCCACAGATATTAACATATCAGAAGTGGATTCAGTTTATTTAGAAACATTACAGTATCCCACCAAAATATCAGAGGATACATTTCTGCAGTCTTTATTTTAAGAAAAAAGTTAGCTAAGCAAATTTGACCATAAAAAAATAAAGATAAAATGAAAATAGCCACCTCACTTATTACATATACTGGCACTGTTCCAACATTCAACCACTTACCAGGGTGAAGCTGGGTGTACAAGCAGGCAGGTCAGTCAGTCAATAAGTTTATTCTTTTAATGCATTACCACTCTCTTTTGCTGTTGTTGGCAATTCCCTCAGTCAAACCGCTGGGGCTTAGCTCGCCACCAGGTGGGGAATGCTGCTCAAAAAGCCATGTTGACTTGCTGGCTCTCTGGGCACACTGGCTCTCTGTCCCGGGCAGAGACAACTCTGCCCCAGTCACTGGGATCAGGTCTGTTTTGCAAGTGTCTCACTGAAAATGAAGTGAGTTTTAGACTTTCTTGCACAACAGCAAAACTGGTAGGAGGTTGTGTTAGTATATTTAGATTTACCGGTTCATTGAATGAGGAAGAACTTGCAGAGTCACACCCCATGCAATATTCATCCTGTTATTTGTTACTTTTATTTTTTTGTGGCAAAAACTTCAAAATATTCAATATTATTATCATTATTGTTTTATTTGGACATGTGTTGGTGCAATTCCAGTGCTTGACGTAGCATGCCTAGGATGTTATGTGAGTTAATATATTTGGTAATAGTTTGTCTCACCCATGTAGTCCTTGGCTGGTTATGTGATGTCTTTCTGTTTAGAAACTGCTGGTGAGACCAGACTAAATTCAGTGAAATAGACAGTTGGGCTCTCAAGAGCTTAATTAAGACATCTGCATGCGCCTACAACAAGGTTTAAGTGTGAAGAGAGCTCTACTGAAAGACTGGTACCATGGGACCCCCCCACCCCATTTTTGTCCCACTGGTACTGTAATTGCCTCAAACATGGCAGGCTTGTAACTGGCTGTGATTTGCCACAGTTGCATAACACAGTTTAAGAGTTTGACACAACTTTTTTTTTTTTTTCTTTTAGACACTTGCCTCCCATCACATTCAGATTAGATGTTAATGATATTAGGGACATTTTCCTGATCTTAAGCTAGACCTGGAAGGAGTAGTAAAGCTGTCGTCGTAATTTTATGCAGTGTTTTGTATGTTTGTCTGTGTTTGCCCAGGTTTGGTTCAGATGAGATCAAGAAAGAATTCCTTCTCCCTTCAGTCATGGGGGACAAAGTGGCCTGTCTGGGGGTCAGTGAAGTCGGAGCAGGCTCTGATGTCTCAAGTAAGTCTTTTCATCTTATATTTTCTAATAAATCTTTATCCTGTAATTTCTTCTTTTATAGTGTATTGCTTGCAGTATGAGGCCAATCACAGTTCTAAGATTTCAGCATTTCTTTGGATCAGTTGGTGTTGGTTTAGTGTAGGTAATCTACACGGTCTGTATTTTTTATTACAGCTGTAATCCTTACTGCTTAAATAGAAGGTTATCAGACTTCTTTTTCTTGGTTCCTACAAATAAAAGACCCCAAGCGACTGGTTCAGATATGTGGATCACATCTGGGTTAAAATCCAAAATGAAAAAGTGGAGGCCTTCACTGAACACATCAGCTCAGTAGGTAGCAATATCTGGTTGACATGGGAGGATATGAAAGACACACACTAACCACTGGAACTTAAACTGGCCATCATTAGCGCTCTTGAGCAGTTGACAAGATGCGTGGAAATAAAGAGAACACATATGCATCAACAAAGCATTTCAGATCTGTGGATATACTGTATATCCAAACTGGACCATTGTCAAGTCAGCTTAGAAGTCTGGAAAACACAACACAGCATCAAATAGAAAGGAAAAGAAAAACAGGTTAAATAATGTTCTCATTTAATGTGTGAAAGAGTGTCTGCAAAAATGAGAACAATCTCCAAACATAACATTCCTGAGCCCTTAAAACTCACCATTACCTCCAAACAAAAGCTGGTTCAACCAAGGATAAAACACACAACACAAACTGAGGTGAGTTGTATTTGCAGCCCATTACAGTAAAGAGTGTGCAGACCTTCATTTCGGAGATACTAAACCACTTCACACATGCATTGCATAATGCAAAAGAGCCAGCTCGTCAGATCAATGCTCAGTGGTCACCTACATCTCAAGGATGAGAAACAGCGTTAAGGATAGTAATATACACATTCTGGACCAAGAAGATGGACCGTTTGAGAAAAAAATTAAATGTTGTCATCAATATAAAGTGGGGGAAAAAAATCTCTTTTAAACAGCAGAGGTACATTCAGTTATCATCTGTCTAACACTTATACAACTTTGATGCTGTCCCCATGCAGTTCCACAATCATTCCACCTTTAATCTTGTGACAAAAACATCACGCATGATTGTCAGGAAGGTAAAAGACACACAGGAGATTGTGACTAAGGTGATGTACAGGTGGATCAGTGACATAACAGGTGATTCTAACAACTCTCAAAAGCACAAATGTCTGAGCTTAACTGCTTCCCAGTGATTAGTCAAAACTGATGTGTGTCATATAAGTGCTGGAACATGTTCAGGAACAAAGGAAAGAAGTCAATTTGCCCTCTATCCACACACATAGGATGACTATGGAATGGCTGGATGACAGAATCTACACAAACATAATTTTACTGTAGTAATGCATAAACTGTAGAGCTGATGTAATTACTTCCACCAAGAATATTACAGTGTTTCCCCTTGGCGGCTAAAAGACAGCAGCTGCTGTCAAATGGTGGCAGTGGCAAGGTGGGACAGGGGTAATATCACTCTGCGGATAGGAGAGGATAAAATGAACTTGACCTTTATTGGGAATGCGGGGCATGTGGTTGAAAACTTTACTAGAGATGGGACATAACATAACTTAGAAGTGATTGGTGAAACGATTGTGTTTTATTTTAAGTCATAATTGTGACGCTTCATCTGTTTACCTATAGAAAGGCTTAATACAGCTTTCTGTCCTCAGTTTAATCTTTTTCAACTTTCTCCTACTCTGTAATCCAGGTATTATGACCAAAGCAGTGAGGAAGGGGGATGAATATGTGATAAATGGAGGAAAGATGTGGACCACCAACGGTACACAGGCTGACTGGATGTGTCTCCTCGCCAACACCAGCGATGGACCCCCACACAGGAACAAATCTCTTATCTGTTTGCCCATGAACCTTCCAGGTAGGATCAGTCTGCTAGGTAATACTTTTCCTAAAGTCTTGCTAAAAACGGTCTGTCATAGTGAACGTATATAATTCACAAATCATGTACATCAAGAAACAATCCTCAAATATGAATTCTGCTTGTTTTTGAGTTCTTATAAAATGGGATTTGCTATTTCGTAATAATGTACAAGTGTTTGTGTAAATGTTCATTCTGTTTTGTGTCCTTCCCAACGTAGGGGTGCACATTGCCCGGAAGATTGATAAACTGGGTATGTGGTCATCAGACACGGCTGAAGTGTTTTTTGATGACGTCCACGTGCCTTGCAAGAACCTCATCGGCCAGGAAGGCATGGGCTTCACCTATCAGATGCTTCAGTTCCAGGAAGAGAGGCTCTGGGCAGTGGCCAATAGTGAGTGAAAAGTACTTTTGAAATTTAATCACTCCCTCTACCCAAGAAATATCCACTCATCAAATATAAGCTCCTCAGTTTTAAGCAGTTTTCTTTTTTTGAACATTTATCTTTAACCATCAATTTATCTTCCTCCTTGGTGTTGATTTAAGGTCACATGGTTCGAGCTGTTAAACTTTGTAAAATAGTTGTTTATCTTGGATTTTAATCAACAAGTATGACTTGGTGTTTCAGGGGAAGATGGTCTGAGAAACTTTTTAAAAGTGAAGTCAACCAAACTGCTTTTACTGACTCTGATGATCAAATATCAGGCTGTCCGGTCCAGTTAATGACATCTTGCACAATTTAAATTGGCAATACTTTCAGATACCAAGTGATGCATTCATTGAAGATACACTACCCTGAATTACCTTTGATTCTCAATTTTTACTCCCCCAGTTGTGACCACAATGGAAAACATCATCCAGGAGACCATTAAGTACACGCGTCAGAGGAAGATCTTCAAGCTACCTGTACTTTACCACCAGACAGTTCATTTCAGGTTGGCTGAGCTTCAAACGGAGGTTGAGCTGCTCCGCTCCCTCCTCTATCATGCTACAGGTAAAGGTGTTTGGTAGAGATAAGAAGTTGGATGTTAATGTCAGCTCGGTAGCATAAACAACATCCTAATCACTGTATTCCCTCATAATGCCTTTTTGTGCATAGTATGGAGACACAGAGTTAACAGATTGAAAAAGCTGTTACTGTGTTTTAAATGACTAGAAACACCATCTGGTGGTAACATTGTGTTGATTTAATTTATGAAATAACATTTATTCTTAAATGATGCTGTAAGACTGAAATTATGACCAATCAGGCTCCAAATCATTTTGTAGTGAGATGACCATCCCAAACATGTTGCATGAGCCACTAGGTTGTACCCTTAGCAACAAGAACAGGCAGTTCTTTAACAACTGATGCTTTCCTCCTTTCTCTATGTTGTGCCTCTTCATATCCTTTTTCCTTCATCCTGTTCCCCATGACCCCAAAATCAATATTAGCACGCCATCTTGATAGATGTGGGAATTTGTAAGTGCATCTCAAGGACAGAAAAGTAATGAAGGTTGTAGAAGGAGCTGTTGGCAATGACACACAGGCATATCCTGTGCATAAGTGATTTTGGCACGCACGGTGTGTAAAAGGGGCGTAATGCAAGTTTTAACCAACAATATAGAAGTTGTCATGAATGCTGTTGCACTCATCTGACAGATGTAAAATGCAGCAATGGGTTAAAAAAAACAGCAGATGGTACAGTTGAGCCTCTGGTCATCAACATCAGTTGAAAAATAAGTTTTTTCTCATGTCTCTTCGCATTGTATGTGATTCAAACCAACAAACACAACATTCACAATGTGCTTGTTTGTTGTTTTTATTTATAATCACAGAATTTTCATGTATGATTACTCCTGATTAAAATATGTACCCAGCTGGTCTATTAGTCTGAGGAGATTGAAGCCACAAGACTTAAAAGTTCCTCACAATGCACCCTAAGCTCAGCACCCCGAGTCTGTAAACTAATAGAGGGTGAGGCTGGGGGCTAGTGGGTGTCAGAGCCACTATCCAAGATGAAGCAATGAAGATCGACAGCTACATCAGGAAGATAGCCCCCAGTGAAGAACTGCTCAATTCCTCAGGCGACTAAAAATCTGCATGGAAGAGGAAGGAGTGGATGAAAAATCATGGAAGCATAAACCCCTGCATGACATGTACCACTGACCTGACCAGTGGCTAGAGAATTCTGGTCTGAAAGACAGCGCAGAGGCACTGATGCATGGCCGCACAAAAACAGGCACTGAGCACAAGAGCAATAGAGGGTCTACCACACCACACAGGACCCTAAATGCAGGCTGTGCAAGCTCCCTCTGAGAGAGTCCAGCACATATGTAGAGTATTATATACTTTTATTCACTTTGATTAACCGGTTCTTTTTGTTCTGATAAATTCTTAGATTTGGATGTGCAGTACTGTAGACACATTTTTCCCCAGTGAATGCATGTAGTTGTCCTTATGACCCACAATACCAAAGATAAGACTGAGGCAGTTGACACAGCTGACTCAGCTCTGCAAGAATGTAAACTTAGAACTAGCCGTGATTAATTGTTCCCTGTAAAATCTCTGTGTAAAGATGGGGCATGAAGCCAACCGCAGAGCATCATAGTAACTTCTTACTGTTACTGAAAGATACGGCACAGAGCTGTTTCAGAAGTCATCCCGTGTGCATGATATGAATGTGTGGATGCATCCAGCAGGTGGGAATACAAGATCTTGTAATAGTCTTGCTCTGTAAATAACCTCGCTAGTGGCTTACGGCTATGCATGAATTTGTCTACTGTAGCTTGGAACAGATCAGTGTGCCCATAAATCAAAGCCTTTGCATTTGTTTGGTACAGGTAGATAAGCATGCACCAAGCCACAAAACACTTAAGCAGGAAATACCATGCAGCACACATGTCCCTCTGGAAGAGTACCCACAAAAGAGGCACTCACCAATTCACAAAGCCTTGAATGGGTGAACAGCAGTAGATCAAAGCCAGGCATTTTTAACTCTGAAGCTAAACTTGAATTTGTATCCTCCTCTTACATAATCTTCCTTGCTTTTATCCCCCCCCCCCCCCCCCCCCCTTTTACTTCTTATTTTTCTTTTTCCTGCAGCACTTTACATCAAAGGCAACGATGTCACCAAGCTGGCATCTATGGCCAAATTAAAGGGGGGCCGCCTGGCCAGAGAACTGAGCGACAGCTGTCTCCAGTTCTGGGGAGGGATGGGCTTCACCAGTGATGTGTCAGTTAGCAGATTTTACAGGTAAGTCTAAAATAGCAACAAAAGTACTATAATAGTTTTTCACTTAAGCTTTCAAATAGACAGATTATTAGTAATTATGGATGCCGATGACCGATATTTAGAGCCGATATTCATTTGAAGTAAAAATTAAACTCTTGACTAAAATCTTGAACTTTTGAATTACAAAAACTCCAAAATTTCAATTGGTTTAAATGCTGTTCAACATTTTTATTTGTCATTCAGCAATTGAAGGAAACTCCCGGGGAATTTGACTGAACATTTAAATGAATAAATAAATAAATAAATAGCTCTATGTACTTTTATCAAGTGAATGAAATACTCAAAAAACAAATATAACCGATTTGGGTAACACTGGCAGTATTAGTATTGATATTACACAATAGTAAATAAAACTGTCCTGCTAAATAGGTAAATAAATAATCTCGCTAATCATTGCTACAATAGTCTGCTGACTGTCTTCTAGTAGAGACAGGTTGTTGGCACTGTAGTAGCGGTTGAATCTCTTTTAGTTCGGGAGGCTCTCTCCCCCATTATCCCTCCCTGTGGGGGTGGAAATGCCAAATACCTGCACTGATAATCAGTCTATCCCTACTTTCAAAACTACCTTTCCTATTTTGATATATCTGAATATTTAGTTACAGGATCCCACACCGCAAATATATATATAACTTAAGCCGGTCACAAGTTATCTGTGTGTAAATAAATAAAGTGCTACATCTATCATTTGGGGCTATGTGTGTGTGAATTAGATATGAAGCACGCAGCCTCTGATTTTTTCCTCCAGTGCAGTCACCTTGTCTCATTCCAAAAAACATATTGAATCTGACCACCAAGCCGACAGTCACTAGCACACCAACTATTGTCATATGGATAACAGCAATACGGCTATATAGGGGAGTAGTGTCCATGGTAACAGAGCATCCTCTTAAAATGCATTTTAATGCTTGTGATCGTTTTGATTTTACTTGATTATTAAAAATAGTTCTTTTAATGATGTTCCGACATCTTGTGAATCAAATTTCTTTTTTTTACATTTTCCAATTAGTGACGGTAAAAGCTTGAACAATAATTGGATGCTGCCTAATCTTCTGAAAATGTATTTTCTGCAGGGATTCCAGGTTAATGTCGATTGGGGCAGGAGCTGATGAAGTGATGCTTGGAATCATCTGCAAGTATATGGACACAATACCCAAGAAGTGATGTCATCAACACCCCCCCCCCACCTCAGGGTCTGATGCCATAACTACCCTGATGGTGTACTAATGATTAAAACAAGAGGAAATTAAAAAAAAAAATCACCTAAGTGCAATTCTGACATTTTGACCTTTGTAGCAAAGTAGTATGTTTTTAAATGTGCTTTTAAAAAAAGCTGATTCTGCATGTGATCATGATATGCTTGTGCTCAAGCACTTAAAGAATGCTGTTGGTTCTTGCCTTCTTTAGATCATCTAAACAGTGATCTTACTTGGAGAATGACCCTATTTTTTGTAGAATAAAGCAAAGTAATGTACAAAAGCTTGTCTTTGTCACTGAATTTATAAATGCGTGCAAATGGAACACTTAACATTGGCCAATTCAGAGCATAAAATTTTTATTTACATTAACAACATTTTTACAAAGTTGAAACATGAATGTCAGATAACGTGACACAACTATTCATTCCTGAACACAAATACTAGATCAAGGACTCAGGGTATCATTCTTACACTTTAACATTAGTGCTGTATGCCAGCTATCCCACAGCTGTTGATCCTTCAAACATCTCAATGCTGCATTAGAATTCTTGACACACTGGTATCGCACACCATTGTAACCAGTTCAATTCTATGTGCTGACTTCTCAAATCAAGATAGATTAGCCTGTTATGAAGAACATACAAAATAAAAGTTTGCTTCAGGTATACAAATAGTATACAGGATCCTCTTCCTGGTCAATCATTTGAGACTGTCTCTACATTATTAAATCAGTATCGGATTAGGAGTCCTTTCACAACACAAATTGGCATCGTTCTTTGAACTGCTCAGACACTAGGGCATGAAAAGCTCAGTCGTTAAAAATTCCCCGCCTTATATCATCATCTAGTTTAAGGATGCATCAAGACTGGTAATGGAGATGTGGCAGAAGAGGGTGAAGTCCAAGAGGATGTTCTTATCACCTCAATTTGATGAACCAGTACAGGACAAAGAAGACAAAACAGCAGAAGAGCAGCATGTAGCACAGTAGTTTGGTCTGACTGCCTCTGGACAGTTTCTTGACTCTGCCAATGGTGGCACCGAGCAGTCCGCCCGTTGAGTCAAAATCTGAGTCCTGTAGTGGGAGAGGTTTGACAGTCAAGTCTCAGCAGGTAGACCACAAATAACATTAAAATCCATGAAGAAATTCCCAGTTTGAAGTGGTACTAACCTACTATGCAACTCAATTCAGCTTGTTTTTAAAATCCAACTACAAGTAACTGATAAAGCCTAAATACCCCTGCCTTTAATATGTCATTGTGTTAACCCAAGAAACTCACCATGTCATCCAGCATGTTGTTCTGATATTTGACTTCCGTTCCAATGTCAATGGACAACTGTGAATTTCAAGTATCAATAAATAGTTGTCAATATATAACAAACACTATAATTCAGAACATTTTATCTATATAAAAACTACACTAAAAGAGATATTTATGTACAAGATGTCAACAACTACATCAATTACTAAAAAACACAACACATAATTCATTATTCGAATCCCCTTCCCCTCTTCATCATATTGTAAACATTGTCATCAGTACTTACACTTTTCAAAGCGTTGACTTTAGCTCTAAGTCCCTCCTGTAGATGTTCATTTTCCTCCTCATACACACTGTATCCACTTGCTACATACTGTCCAGAGCCTCCTTCACCTGTATGAAAAGAGCATTAATATGCTGTAACTGAGTTTTCCTTGCAATACCCCAGTCTTGTTATTTAACGGTATAAACTCGAGCGTGGACTCCACAACATCGTATATTTATTTAGACTGTCAAAGCATTTGCTAAGGCTAGTCAGCTAACTAGCAATCAAGCTAAGTATGAATTCATAAACCACAGAAGTAAGTTCTTACCCAGTCCGCTGCGTCTCATCTCGACTCACTGAAGCGAACTCTGTCCAATATTTATGAAATGTGGACGAAAACAATAATGACTGAAAAGCTGAATTTAGCTCTAACTCGGTACAGGAAGCAAATGTGTACGTAGAAGGAAACGCCACGTCATCATACGGTGGCCGAAGAGGACATTTATTTACTGGTTCAAAAAAAGGGATGGGGGAATTAACAGGAATTAGGGGTCAGTTTCAGCTGAGATGCATTACCATGTCTACTTGTTCTCCAAGATAAGAGATCAACACATGCAATAATGATAATAATAATAATAATAATAATAATAATAATAATAATAATAATAATAATAATAATAATAATAATAATAATGATGATGATGATGATGATAATAATAATAAAATAAAAAATTGAAACAAATAATAATAATAATAATAATAATGCACATTGGGACGCCTCAGTTTGACTCAAAGTTTAATATCAACTCTGCTGTTTGACTTGTTTTAATCTTCATGATACATCAGCAGAAGAAAATACTTTAAACTGAGACTGAGTAGCTACTCCAGTTTTTTTCCTGTTGACATTTAAAAGAATTGAAATTTACTGTTTGCAGTAACCCAGTTATGGATTACTCAAAGACAGACTTCAGCCTTTGTTTTGATAAGCATTATTTATTACAATCATACCTGAATTGTAAATAATTCATCTTCTTTTTTTTCCAAAGGTGAGTATGCAGTGTGTCAAACTTGCCAAATTGCATCAAAAGATGTCATAATCATATTTACAATCATCTCATTAAATGCTTTAATTAAACTGGGCTTTTTATAATCATTTAATCAAAGCCCTTTAATTTACCAATTACCACCTTCAATTGGCAGCAAAATGTGAAAATATGTGGGTGTGAGTATGTGGGAACAAGAAGCAAAGGTATTTTCAAGCCCTAAAGGTTTGTCAAGGCGACCCTGCCTAAGGTGTAGCCTACTTCCTTGTCTCTTTTCCAATAATTCCCAAAATGAACATTGAAGCTGTGTTAAAACAAATGTAAAACTATGGTCACTGAGACCATACATTTTTTTTAGGCCCTTTAAATTTCATCATAGAAGAACCCTTATGGCTAATAGCACTTCTCTACTGGCTAGATCTAAGGAGATCATGTTTTCAAGCAAATTATCGTTGTGTAACCTTGACTTTTCACAATGTTCGTACAGATTTATACTGTGAACATAAATTCACAAAGCACAGCTCTACATGTATTTGCTTTGGCTTTAATCTTAGATTTATGATTCTGGTCTTGCTCTACTTCTTACTAATTGTTTAGAACCATTGGAATAATTGCCTGTGCTAAACAAAAGGAAATACTAATCACCCTGAGGAAAACACTAAGATACAATGAACAATGTTTTTGCTTTGATTAAAGGAGCATTTCATGAGTTGCCCTTATTTAACTTCTTTTTATTTCACTAATACATTATTTGTATCATGATCAGCTGATACAGCCTTACACATACAAACTCCACCTACAATTGCACCTTACTCTGCTCTGTTATAATAGTGTTAGTGGACTTGAATAGATTTTTAAATGTATTTATTTTGTGCTAAATTGATTTTAATTAAATTATGACTTCATGACTCATAATCCAAACTCTGTGATAGCTAAAGAGTCTCTTCTCTTACAAAAATTGATACAAAAAAGACTAACAAAACACTGAAAAAACACTGCAAGTTCCATAATGTAACCACTTCTTCCATTAAATCCTGTCTCTTGCATAGCCTAAATTTAAGACTTGGAGCCAAGTTAAAGTCGCACACTCAGTTGTGGACAACTGTTTCCAAGCCTCAAATTTGATATGTGATTTGATATTTTTGAGACAGAAATAAGATCACTTGGACAAGAAAATGGAGTTTAAAAGTGATAGTTTGGTAAAAATATATATACAAGACCAATAGTAGAAAATATCATGAGGTTGGCTTTTTGTGGAGAGACTTGTTTGTTTGACTGAATCCTCCCCACACCCAGCAGAAATTATTTGGTTTTCATGTGTGAGAAACATCTTATGAGAGTCACTCTATAGCAGATCTGCAAAAAGACCCTGGGGGGCCTTGGACGTAGCAAGCTCTCTCTGTGCATGAGTTTTTGAAAGTGATCTGGTTTCCTTCCACATCATCTTACATTAACTGGTGATTCTAAATTGACTGCGATGAACTGGCAACTTGTCAAGCGTGAACCCCACCTCTCACCCTCTGACTGCTCAAGTCTCCACTTCCTGATTATTAACAGGATAAAGCAATTATAGAAAATAGATGGATGGATGTTTGCATTGCATCCCCTTGAAAATCTTTCCCTGTAGGCAGCAAGAGCAGATAAATGCATGCAAACTAATAATGCCCGTCAAACAACATCACTGATCATATTGATTTAGACCAATAGAATGAAGTAAACAGAATCTATATGTGTCTCCTCCAGTGTTTTTCTGGAGTTAATGGTCAAGTGTCTAAAATAAGGTTTTTGGATGCCATGGAAATCCCTGCAGAAATATGAATGAGAAGGTGACAAAGCCACTAACAAAAACAAACTGCATTCATCAGTGAACTCATCACCATCCATCTTTATTGGCTATGCCTCATATGTATTCTGAACTAACATTATGGCATAAGTGGGGATTGAGATTTTATCATTTTATGGAGCAAGAGTAAACATTGTGCTACCCCATCCAATTAAAATGACAATTCTGATTACTGGGAGCCTTTCTCTTTAGCGGTCATGAGTTTTGTTTTCATTACCATGACAATGAGTCAAAACCTGATCATTTTGAAACTATCCATATCCAAATGTGACTAAATTTTGGCAACATTTTTGGGTGTTTTTTTGTGTCTGTTTGTGCATCTGTGTGGGTAATGAATCTATTTAGCAGGAAAAGCTGGAAAAAGCTGGGAAAAAAAGACAAAATAACTCATTGTTAATTCCACCCACCCACCCCCCACCCCAATAAAAGCTGATAAAAGGCAAAACCACACCAATTTTTGCATCTTACACTAATCTTTGAAGGAAAACAGGTCTCAAAGTGATGAATATCTGTGGGTTAATCTCGCTTCAGTAGCAGAACATATGATTATCAGGAGAAGATTGCTATGATGCCCTTTTTAGATGCAGACCGATTATTTCCTCTGAGCATTTTGAAATGCGATCACCATAAAATAGAGACAAATATTCTTTGCGGGTTCAACATGAGGCCGTGCTGGCAGATCCATCTGCATTGTACAAGACCAAAAGGAGTCTCTCGATATTTCCAAAATCCTATAAGTGCTGTTTAGCAGCGATTAGCTTTCCTTCTCCCCTCACCTAGCCTTGTGCCAATACAGCAAGAGACAGCAAATCTGATTTAAAAGATTAAAATGACTTTCAGGATGTTAATTTATTCCCATCCAGTATCGTATAAGCATACAGATCTAAGCTCCAATATATATTGATGTATCTGTCTGCCCCAGCTGTCGTCTCTTTATGTCTCAAGAAAAGACTCTGCTGTTCGCATGACCTTGATATGAGTGGCAAAGAAACAGAAGATATTGATTGGAAAGTGTTTGTGCATCTCAGCTGTCTTTGTAGATCTATAAGGGCAGGATTTATTGAAAAAGTCTTTAGAGTGAAGAAAGATACTGTTGTTTGAAAGTTTGTCTTTGTCCTTATTGAAATATGTGGTTCCAGGACAGTGATAAAACTGTGATCAACACTTGCACTACCTGAGGGGTTGTTCACATACAGATTCTATCCCAAAAGATATTCTATATATGTTTATATTTTGATGATTAAAGTTACGGAAATGACTCCAAATTTGAATCTTATGCACAAAGAGCATCTGGGTTTGTTCTGCAGTAATGACATATGCATGTGCATATGCATATTTTACAGCTCAACAGTCCACAATTCCTTAAACATACACATCTGTCTCAGAGACAGTAATCATGAAGTGAGTTTAATTGTTTGAACTTTGGGGAACTTTAGTATCTGTCCTGCATGTGCATGAAAAAACTTGAAGCATCCTTAATTCTGTACAGTGCATATGAAGTTAATTAAAACAGGAGAGTGCAGCTAGATTGACTCACTGAATATGAAAAAGAAACACCATGTCATACTGCATAATTTCAGTGTTATATTTAACCTCTGGGGAATCATTTAAGAGACTAGCCTCTGCCTGCGTGCAGGATGTCATAAATGCCAACTATGTTTGTGTGCTTTGTCCCAACTATAGACTTGTCAGAGTCAACTAAAGTTAATATTAAACTATATATGATTATTACTGCTTATGATCAGACACTACACTATCTGAACTATTCCTTCACTGAGCAGTTGCAAGCTGTACTCTACAAAGCTGCTACTTTACAACAATAAAGGGAAAAAAAATCAGAACCATGGAGAAACAAGCAATTATGCACTAGCTATGCTGCATATAATGTGAAGGATATAATTCATGCAATGTCTCCATAAGTCATCACTGACTACATGAGATCAGTTGAGTTTAAGCCATTTTCTGAGACAGGACCAAAATTAGCTGAAAATGAGAATTGCTAAACAATATCTGTGCTGAACCTCTGCTGGTGCTTAACAACATTTCACTCACCCCGATTAGCATGATTTCCCTGGAGTGCAGAAATGAATGAGTCAGATGACAGAACAGGAGAAATGTAGAGGAAAGCATGCCAAAGGTAAGCTCAAAATGACATTTTTATGCTTCTTACTGTTTGTCTCAAGAGTGAGAATTTTGTTTCTCACATGATGATAATATGAACAACAGTTAAAGGGACTCTGCTGACCCTGTTGTCATGACTTGCTAATCTTTGGCTTGTAAATTGTTTTATATGAGATTGTGTTAGTAAGTGGTCATGCTTTAAGGTGTGGCCTGAATACTTATAGTCGTCAGTAGCCAAAAAGTGCTGTAAGGATGTGATTTCAAGATTATATATTATCATTCAAGAACAGGTTTAACATGAGGGAACCAAAATATGATCCACTGGATCAGCAGTGAGGCATAGATATTTAAAAAAGAAAAAGACAAACACAAACAAGACAACAAATATATTGAACGTAGGAAAAGAAGTAAAATAGATCAAAATAAATTTACAAAGAAAGTTGTGAGTAGTTGTGGTAAAGGGAATGTAATGTCAGCAGATTATTGGACAGTCAGGTGGTACAGCAAAATATTGCCCATATGATAATGCAGCTTGCACATAGTGGTATGATATTAGCATTATTGCACATTATCCTAATAAACAGCAGTACACAACTTAGACTGTTATCCAAGTTGTCACTTGAGTTTTACAGCATCTGGGTTCCTATTGAATTTGGTGGTTCTGGCTCTGATGCCTTGCAGCTTCCTGCCTGATGGGAGGTAGACAAACAAGCTCCTGAAGCTGTGAATGTCACACACTATGGGTAGGCTGCTGCTGGTGATCCTCTGTGCAGATTTCGCTGCTCTCTCTGGGCATTTCTGTCTGCAGCTGAGCAGTTGCTGTACCATACAGTGATAGGGAAGGTCAAGACACTTCCCACAGCACTCTGGTAGAAAGCTGTCAGGA
Source organism: Leptatherina wallacei (assembly GCA_028567055.1). NCBI lineage: Eukaryota > Metazoa > Chordata > Actinopteri > Atheriniformes > Atherinidae > Leptatherina > Leptatherina wallacei. The sequence continues at coordinate 11,558,639 of JAOXYM010000018.1, forward strand.
CTGACTTGTTCACCCCTGCCCACTTTGACCTCCATAGAAGGAAGAGATTCCTTAAAAAAATACACAATGTGATGTGCAAAACCCATGATGCCATACTGGCAGGGTAATGTTGCAAAATATTGAACAAAATAGATTGCATTACAATCATTTTCAACACAAACCTTCACCGCCTGTTTCATAAAAAAAAGCAACACAAAATGATAATACATTGAGGGCTCCATGAGAGTTCCCTGGAAGTTATACTTTCTCACAACCTCCCCAGGTTAAATTTGTGAAGCTTCAAGAAATGTTTTGTTAATTTTTCTTTAAAAGACCTTTAAAGGTTGCAATTATAGTGTTGAGAGAATCTCAAGGGACAATTTGCTACCAGCTACACAAAATCCTCTTTAGAGAATAATCCTGAAACTAAGTTCCTATAATGATTTTACAATATAACTTCAAGGATTCCTAAAGATCCTTGAACAGCTTTATAAAAAATAACCTTCAGGGAACTTTGAAAAGGTTATCAAAAAAGAAAAAAAAAGGCTTCAAAAATCATTCCTTAAGTGGTCATTAAAGGTATGCAAAAAACATTTGTTACTGCATGATGTTGAAGCAGATTTCTTGTTTGGACACTGAGTCATAAGACTCATGTAGCATTTGAAAACAGGGCTTTGTGCTTATATTTGCTACCAAGTGGTTTATTCTAAATTACTTTTATACTTTTATATTTTTTTATACTTATTTACTTTTATTACTTATAAATAAAACTGATACTGTGTAATGACAATTAATTTGGGTTTCTCAGTCATTTGACGGATTTCAGGGTTCATGTATACAAATGAGTGACAAACAGGAAAAAAAAAACAGAACCTTTGATCCCTACAGAAGAAGTCCAGTGTCTCTGTTATGCTCTGGTGATATTGGAACACATATCCCCTTGGGGAGAATGGTCTTTGCAATCAATTCAAAGTTGTTCTGAGTGATTATCTTTTTGCTTTAATTAAACCTTTCTTTGCAGATAGAAGTGGTCAGTACAGTTTTTATTGACCACTAGACCATTAGGCCACACTGGAAGTGGTGCCTTCCAGGATGGAAACGCTTCCACCCATACCCCACAAAGCTTTATTGAATCACATGCTGTGACCAGAGCCACACTAAACTGATCACCTAAAGGAAATTTTGCAACAACTTGTAATATTGCATTCACCACCACCATTACCAAAACCCCAAGAAAAGAATTAATTCAGGAAGAACAGCACTCAATCCCTTTCACAGAAGCTAGAGAAATATATTAAGGAAAGACTTAAGCCCCCCCCTTTGTGTTGTTGAAATGTCACCACGGGGCTCCAAGCTGAAAAACGCAGTTTTCACTCTTATTCAGTGTGGCAATCTGAATAGGGCTGACAAACTTTTGCAGTGACTACCAGAAGCCTAATTAATGTTGTGAAATCTGTGCAATGTGCACATGAAGCACAATGTTCGGAAGCATCCTAAATGTCAGATTGCTTATCTTTGAAAAAAAGAAGATAGAAAACTTAGAGACGCTATCTCTTAATATAGAACCACATCTGTCATCATACTGGTGAGAACACAGCCTTGTGTTAATTTCCCTAATAACCTTGACTATAAATGACCTGACCCAGAGGTGTAAATAGAGTGTGTGCTATTTGTGTGCAAATGTACATAAATGGTGTTCTTTATCATGCCATCATTATCCTATTTTATCACAGTTAGAATGGCAACAACTTTTTATGCAAATAAAACAAAAGTGAAATTGGAATTTAATGGTGTAAAAGATAAGATGAAGAGGGGAAAAAGAGGTCAGGCAGTTTCTCAAAGTCTACTATCTAAAAGCTTGCATTTTAGCTTCATGGTTCTCTGACGCTGCTGACTTCCTTCCTTCCTTGTGTTTGTGAGGGTTGTTTTTGTGTGACTGTGGGTCTACATCTACAACCGTATAATTCCCCTGAATCCTGCAGAAATGCATAAAAAATTATTTGTTAAGAAAAGCTGGAATGTAAACATTTCTTTTACTATAGTCAAAATGTAGCCTTGACCACTGATTGACACCAGAACAAATTGTCTTGACAAAGGCGGATCAACACTATTTACGACTGAATTGCAGTATTGATTTACTATTGCACTGCAAGCTTTAGACTGACTGTGATGTGCACAGGACTGTTCAGTTCCCTCTAACTTGTGACTTTTTAATCAATAAATGCCAAATGACTTCCTTTTTACATAATTCCCAAAAGCCTTTCATTTAGCTCAACTGCAACAACAGGACCAGCCCTACGTAAATGTCTCAAACTGATGAAATTCCATCACTGGTAAACAAGCCATGTTGTGGTGTTTTTCCTCTCAGAATTTTTTGATGAAAGTATTTTCTGAGCTTATGAGTTCTGGGACAGTGCTCTCTGCATGCAAAAAAGCCAAACTTATAAGGTAGCCAGCTTTCTTGGGGTTCACAATTCATATGGCTGATATTAATGGCAAACAACGATTGCTTGTCAATGCCATGAGTGAATATCTAAACAAGATATTCCAAATTGTAAGACAAGGCGAATCACTCTACAGATCATGCAATTTGGGGCTGAATCCCTTTTGCATGTACAGTATATATGCTCCACAGATACTCCACAGTTCCATACAGTACACAAAAGATAGAAAAACCTTGTAACAACAAAGAATAACCTCAAGGGAAGCCATGCATCTCTGTGTAAAAGACAAGAGAGTTTGAGTGTATATTAATACAGCCGAAATTTCAATAAAGCACCTTTTATTGACATGTTTTCTGTTTGTTATGCTTTAATAAAATCCAGATTTTATGAATCCAGTGCCATCTGACAAAAATCACACCATTTAAGTGATTTAACATGGTACTACTGAACTTTGCATCACTTTACGAAGGCTAATTCAACATCTGTCTTGCATCCTGTCTCTTCTCTGAGCTCTCTCCAGCTATTAAAAGCCAGTCCAATGTTGACTCTTGTCTCATCTTTGTCACTTTTACGAAGTTTCCTTTTCCCTGCTCCCCCCAATGATGTCCTCTTGGGTTTCTTTGCTGGAACAGCCATGGTCTGTGTTCAGCCATTGTGGTGATTTGTAGTTGTTGTGACACTGTGTCATGAAGTAAATTGGAGCTGTCATGTGATCATTTGGGCTGAAAGACAACATTGTGAAGTGCAGCTTGTCAGATGCTGCAGGGCAATGCACAGCCCCAGGAATGTTCATAAAGAATGCCACTGTACCATCAAATTGAGAAACACGGAGTACCAAAAATGTATATGTACAATGATTTCGCAAAAAGAAAGTAAGTAGTAGCAGAACATTTGATTTTTTTTTTTTTACATTGTCCACAGCACAGGGTTGTTTGACATACTTCAGCCGGTTACTCAACTCCCCTTCTGTGCATGCACAAGGACACTGATCCAATTAAAAGACCAGGTTGAACTTTTACTTCAACTGTTGTCAGTGTATGAATGCATCTGAAAGTGCTGACTCATAATTGTTATGCATTCATATTAGGACACAAACACAAAATCTGTATTATACTATCAATTATAGTCTTTTTTTTCCTTATCTAATCATCAACTTTTTAGACTTATTTTAACTTATTTAACTGTTATAACGACCATTTCTATTTATTCATTGTAATTTCATTTATTTATTTTAACTTTATTTTAGTTCATCATTTTTATGAGTTTTTTTTATCTGTAATTTAAATTTTCGTTGCTCTTATCTGTTGTCTTTTACTTTTTTTACTCCAGTGGTTTCCTCAGGGGGTCCTCCACACCGGAGGCTTTGCCTGCTTGGTTGGCAGGGTCGATACCATGGTGACTGTTCTTGCCTGGGTGGCTGAGGGTCCCTTGCTGCAGCCATATGGCTGTGGTGGGACCCTGGCCTGCCCTGATCTGGGTGGTCCTGTGGTGGCACCCTCTGTGGTCCTGGCTGGCTCTATATATATATATATATATATATATATATATATATATATATATATATATATATATTTTTTTTTTTTTCTTT
>JAOXYM010000018.1:11562754-11587431 GCA_028567055.1 Leptatherina wallacei
CATATATATATACATCTATATATAGATGTTTATATATATATATAGTAAATATGATAATACAATTGTCAAAAATATTACACAGCCAAAAAACAAACTCATTACAAAAGAAATTGCCCTGCAGTAAATTAATACTTTCTAAAAAAGACTTTGACTCAGATTATTTGGCAACATCAGCTACTTTTATACCAAACAGAAAGCCCTAATGTCTCTAAAATCTGGTATTTACGACTCTGTAGTTGTCCAAATTTTTCTTTTTTCTTTCTTTTTTTTTTTAAGGTGCTTTTGAACTACAGGTTCAGTGTTGTGGTCTGATGTTAACCATCTTGCTAAGCATTACCTAACAACTTTCTTTGTTATTTCCTTGATTCAGACAAACACTTGTCTCAGGATGTTTGATTATACTGCTTCTGGTATTCAAACTGTTTCATTTGTTTCCAAGAATTAATTTGGTCCACTGCTTCATGCTGAGAGAGATAGATACTCTAGAATTTTAGATTTATTATTAAATGGGTTGCTTACATAAGCTAGCCAAGTAAATGTAGCCTATAACAACAGTGATAAGTTTCATTAAAAAGAAAAAGAAAGAATAAAAAGACAGAAACAGCACAGAAAATGAATTGGAGCGTCTTGTTAACAAATGCTTGCTTTGGTACATATATACATGTGTGCAGAGAGATTTGTGTTTCTCAAGGGTTCCAAGTATTTGCTGCTCTTTTACTCTTGCATTTTCTTGAAGTCATGAACCACATTTATCTTTGCAATTCTTTTTTTCCCCCATTCAGGCTCTTTCAAGCATCTGCAGTCTTCCACCCAGCTGTTTTTTTTTTCAGAAGAAAACTAGTTCTTAAAGTATGACTTTAATAACTAGCTGCAGCGTAACACTTTCTCCCACAGTGATTGTGGCCTAATTTATTCTCTGCCTTCATGCTCTTGTACGAAATGCATTCTTGTCTGTTTCTTTTACTGCACCCACATATTTCAGTTGGAACCATGACAGAAAGCACAGTAAGTAACTCACAGCTGCATGGCTACACAGTGGTATTGGTAAAATGGCTTGCTCTGGCTGTAGAATCACACAGCTACATGTAGCTACTTGTCTTGTTTTGTTGAGCGTCATAACCCGACTTGTTTACAAAATCTAAGAAAAGAAAGACAGGTTTGGTAAAACTTTACCTAATCTAATAAAGTTGATATTTGTTTGCTGAAAAGGTTTTTTTTGTAGGTTACAAAGGTGTGAGAGTTCATCCATTCATTCTTTTAAATGCTCATCGTGTTCATTGTTGCACTAACAGATCATTAAAAGGCATTTATAGTATTAGTAGCTGCACTAATTAGCTTCTCCAGTATCAGCACTCGTAGGGGAAAAGTTTGCAAGCCAGGAAGACATAATTTAGCTGAGTGAGTCATAAACCATCTGGGAGCAGATTGAGCGTGTTGCCTTTGATCACACAAAGCAAACATGTCTGTCGTCTCTTCCTGAAGCCAAACTGGCTTCTTTCGTTTCCATGCAGTCAGACAGGAGTGTGTCTGTGGAATCTGCAGCTCTTTTCTTATTTTAATGTGGAATTTTAATTCTAATGGTAAATGTTGCTAAGTTGACCACATGGATGTGTTGAAACTATTACTCAACATGAATGGGAACAGTTTCTTTTCTTTTACTGTCAGCAAAATGACAAAACCAGAATGTCAAATGGTCCTGCGATGGACTGGCGACCTGTCCAGGATGTACCCTGCTTCTCGCCTGATAATTGCTGGGATAGGCTCCAGCCCACCCGTGACCCTGAATTGGATTAAGCGGTATAGAAAATGGATGGATGGATGGAGAATGTCAAATGACTAATCCTATAATCAAACAAACAAACCTATTTTGTAGATGCCACTAGTTAGTTAAACATAAAAGGAAACAGGATCACAATTCAATGCACTGCTGTGTCCTTTATGACACTTTTTATTTGCTGTATGATAAGCTTGGATAAGTAATTCATAGCTAGTTGTGTAGTCCTATGAGGTTTTACAACACTCTCACACCACCCTAGAGATGAAGCATAATGTCATATCTCCTGCTTGTTGTGTTTGTTGAATAATTATTGTGTGTAAAGATGGCCTGGTACAGGTACATTTTATGTATTCATGTCCATGCAGGAGTGTGTGTGGATGATATTTGGAGATGAATTCCCACTGCACTGTCAAGGCTTCTTCTACACAAGACTGTAGCAGCCATATGGTGGACATAATAAGGCTTGCTTAGCAATTTCACATGGGGAAAAGCGTAGTAATCTTCTCATATTTGGCAACATTTGCAAGTATATGAATTGAACTACAGCTAATTTATTTCAGTATATTATTCTCTTTTGCATAATGTGTAATTTTTGTCAGTAAGAGTAATTGTACATAAAGAGTATGTGCATATGACATTTACCTACTGCTCTCTTTTTACACTATGTTGAATGCTGATTTCCTTTTCTAATTTCTTAGCTTGCTACAGTTGCTCCAATTTTTAGGTCTGGCCAGATAGACACTTTATTCAAAATGACCATATTACAACCATTTACAAGTGAATAATTTTACCTAGTGGGTGTTCTGGGTTTACAATTTTTAAAACTAAAAATACCCATTATTTTCTATCATATTGTACATTGCTGCATCACCTCTTCATTATATGCCTGAAAATTAAAAAAATTGCTCCCATCTTTTTCAGGCCTTCCTCCCAAAAACCCCAATCCACTGTGATTGTTAACCTGATTAAAGAAAAACAGAGGTAAGCTAGCAGACATGGATCATTTGTGCAAACAGAGCTCAAAGCAGACACTTGACTGAATGGTGTAGTGCCTGTTTTGCATGCTAGCATGTTGCTTGTTCAGAACATTCAGACAGTTTGCATCTATTTGTGGCCATGTGCAAATATTCTTAAAGTTTTTGTTTGTTTGTTTTTTGTGGTAACATGTAGCAATTATGATGATTTAGTCTTACCTGCAGCAAACAGAAGTTAGGGTGCTCTCGGTTTAGAGAATCATAATGTTTCCTGCCAAGTAAACAGAGCTAGAGCTATGAATGAGGACACAGAAGACCACATTTTTCACCTTCTTAAAAAACTCATGTTGTTCAGGTGAATCTACTCTGGAGTACTGCTCTACTGTGGAGTTTAACACCATATCTATTATGTATTGGACAGACTGTGGACCATGTTTAGGACTTACAACACCACTTCAACAACATTTAATATTTAAGTGTAATGTTTCATAAGTATCACATAAGATTGGCAGCAATAAACCATAAATGACTGTTTGAATGTTATAAAGCAATAAGAGTTTTATTCAGATATTGTAAGTAGTCTTAATTGTTTCATTGGCCTTTGCTAGAATGGATTTTTAGTGTAAATTAGTGTTTACTATTTTTTGTAAAAATGATATGTCTCAGTAAGCAAATTGTGCACAAATCATACTAAAATGTCATTCAAGCTTCAAATTTTCTATTTGTGATAACAATGTTGGTATATTGGGGAACTTTCACCTTCACAAATTCATTTTAACATCTTTATGAAAATTCCTCCACCTGTTGAATTCAGTTACGTTATAGGGATATAGTGTAACTTTTGGCCCAAAAGTAGTTTCCCACAGGAAACTTCTAACTTCTAACAGGCCACATGACACTGTCCCAAAATTAAACAGTCTTCTCTTTCTGGCCTCCTCAGACACCTTTTCATCTGCTTACTTCGTTCAGCCATGACAAACTTTAGATCGAAGAAGAGGAAAAGCAGCACAAAGCAGAGCCCTCTGTGTTTAGGAGCCGTAAAGCGAAATGCTCCAAGTCACCTGATCCCATGAGACACGGATCCTCTCCTGCAGAGTTACAATGTCTGATTTCTGAAGAGGGCAGCCCCCTCAGAGCACCAACATGAGTCAAACACTGTATATTGACCCCAGAAATCATCATTATTACTCACATTAGGCTAATATTTGGGTAAAAAGTTACACAGTATCCCTTTAAAAACACTTCCAAATTTATTGCGGTGTTGACCACCTTTTATATGCTCAATGCAGTGATTAGGATTAGTAAGGTAAAAACCATCAGTATAGTATGCATTCTTATTACATCTACATAAGCTGACTGCTAGGGTTAGACCAATGTAATTCAAAATGCAGTGGTATAATTTTTTTTCAATCTAAATATGTAGGCAAACTTTGCTGTGCATATTATATCTGAACCATAACTAATTATTCCAGTTGAAATAAAACATAAAACAGATCTGTTATTTCTGAAGTTCACAACATCAACCTGTGAAAACTCGTGAAATCATCAAGGGAAGTGTGAATAAGTGTAGGAGGAGCAGCGAGCTCCCATGCTGCTGTTATCATCCCATAAAATCCTGACCCACTTTCCACCATAGAAAGTACAGTTTGACGATATAGACTGTAATCTGATTCTAAAAGCCAGCAAAGGTATTCGAGCCGCAACATTTTTACAAAAAGAATAAAAGTGTGAATAGCTGAAATTAGTCATACCCTGTGAGGCCATGATGTTGCAAATGAATGTCACAGAGTTTCTCGTGTATTGGTAACACTGTAAAGTCGGCAGCACCATCAAATTACTAGAATTGTTATACTGATCACGATCATAACTAATTGTTACTAAAATGGCACTTATCAAATCAATCCTAAAGTTATTTCATGTATTGTTTTCTTCAATAGCATTGAGAAAGAAGCACAGTAGCAATGCCACTTAGCTTAATGTATAAAGACAACAACAACAAAACCTTACACTTTAAAGGTGTTCACTTGCTTCTTTAGGTGAGCCAATAGGACTTTTATGTTAGGGCAAATGGTCTGTAGTCAGCAAAGATGGATGGATGAGATTTTTAAAGTATTGGAAGAATGCAAGATGTTTTCTAAAGCACAGGATTTTTTTCTGAATCAGGTTAATGTTAAGGATGTGTTGTACAATCCAATATAGTTGTTTTGCTCATGGAAGTTTTCAGAACTCTGTGGCTGACACCATCTGGACCAACTGGTCGAGACAGACAGGCTGGAGGGGAGGCAGAGGAGGTCTCAGTATGTTCTGATGTGGAGGGAGATGAGGCTGTGTTAAAGTCTATGACTGAGCTGCAGGGTGACAGGGTGGAGGTGTGACAGGAAAGCTGTGGGCTCACCGAGGGAAGTGTGGTCTGTTGGGATGAAAGGGGAGGGGAGTAGGGGGAGTAAATGCTGAAAGTTGTTTGAACATGTTCAGCTCATTTTCTCTGTCCAGACCTTCATCAGTCTGATTCCCTTTAACTAGAAGCTGGTGATCTTTTTCATTCCTCAACACACATCCCTCACAATATTCTGGCTGGCTTTTTAACTCTTTCCTGTAGTCATATTTACACTTCTTAATCTTTGTATCAAGTTGTTTTTGAGTTGTCTTCAATAACTACCTATCTCCATCCCTGAAGACTTTCTTTTTTATGTTTAGCAGCTTTTCAGATCATTGGTAGGGCTTGTTATTGGGAATGCATATCATTGGCCTTGCAGGGATGAGGCTTTTTAAACAGAAGTTAATGTAATCTGTCACACACTCAATCATGCCATTTATGCCATCTCCATGTGGCTCACATAGGACATTCCAGTCTGTGACCTAAAAGTTACCCCACAAAGTATCTTCAGCATCATTAGACCAGGTTTTAATAGTCTGTTTGATCACTGGTCGCTGCTAAACAATGGGTGTATAGGTGGAGGTGAGAAGAACCAGATTATGGTCTGATCTTACTAAAGGAGGCAGGGCAGAGGAGCTGTATGCCTCTTTAACATTTGCATCAAATAATCTAACATTGTGCTACATTACCATGTTGTGTTTGTAGTCAACAACTAAGCTGATGACATCACAGGTCACAACTAGACAAGGTAAATTACCAGAATAACAAATGAAAACTCTCTGGATAGATGATATGATTGTCTTCTTTCAATGATAACACCATCTGTTGTTGTCAAGCACTGCAATGCCTCCACATTTACTTTTATTTTCTCTGACATCATTCCTGAAATAAAAAAAAGAAAAACTCCCCACCAGTGATTCATTGTAATACTGTCAGGGAGAGAAAAGAAAAGTGGAAAAGAAACATGAATCTGTGAAAAGCCTAGTTTTTACTTTGTCTGTCGTCATAATTTGAGACAACACGAGTTGACATGCATGAGTGTGAATACTCCTGTTTTGCTGCAATGAATTGCAGAATTTTGAATGGAAGCTTTCAGCCCAAATTTCTTTCCTCCTTTTTTTTTATAGATGCAAAACTTAATATAAGCCATTTTCTCAGTGATGCACCCACTATTGACAGCTAATTTAGCATCCAACTTGCATCCTACCTGTACTGTGAGCTCTCTCCAAACTAAAAACCAGCCTTATCTTGATTCTTGTCTTATCTCTTGCTCTGTCTCTCTTTTGTTTCCTCCTTTCCTCCGATAATGTCTCCTAATGTTTCTTTGCCGAATCTGCCACGGTGCGCGTTCAAAATGGCCAGTTTGTTTAAATCAGCTTGCTAGCGTGGAACACATACGCAGAGTGCAACTCTGCAACGGTCTGCACGTTTGCAAAGTTGTGTAATTTCACAGCTGCTGGACACTGCTAGGCCGCGACGGCTCTAGAAATGCACATAACAGATGTCACTGTGTCATCAAATGAGTCTGGACAGCAGAGTTTTAAATTTGAAAAGTTAAGGAATGGGCCTTTAACGGCTCAAAGTTGATTTCAAAACTGATCAGCTACCTCCTGACTGTCTTGTCATATCGTTGAATGATTGGATGTGGCATAGCCATGTAGCCTACTGTATCGGTTAGAATTAAATAGCTTGTTGCTGGCTGAAATATACTGCAGGCTGTTACTTATTGTGGCCAGGTGGTGTGATCATATGGTTCTAGGCTTCATCTTCCATAAAAAAAATACATTTTGGGGGGGTGGATTGTTTTAATTGTTTGCTAGTGTCTCAAGATACGGCAGCAGTTGATTATTGATCGTATTGTAGATGGTTGCTCTTCTTAATCTGACCAATTGTTCCATATTCCCATTTAGTTTTTATTATGAATTAAAAAACAATTCCTGAATTTCCTGAGACATATAAACAAAATTAGAACATACAGCATAAAGGACCATCAGTATCACATCATAATCTTTTGTATTTTTTTCATCAAAATGTCTGAACCAACCGAGAAAAAGTCCCAGGGAAAGAGCCCTTTGAAGTGAAAAGTGTGGCTGTGGTAGAATGAATAAAAGATAAGAATATCTATAATCCACATGTTCATCACCCTTTCAGTTTGTTGGAGGGCTTTTATATAGCCCAGGGACATTTTTCCAGAGTGTTATTTCAGCAAAGAACTACAGTATAATCTTTTATCATTGTGCTTCAGATTATATTTCACTCTCTACTTTCCTTTTGAGCATTTTTTTTTCAGCCTGTATTGAAAAGTTTGATTTATGCAGATTGGAGTGTACTTCAAGGAAACGGTGCTCTTACAAATGAAAGTAAATCTAAGGTCAACATAGAAAGATTTACACATCTCTTTTGGCCTGCAGGCAGTCAAACCATATTGTCAATTTTCAGCTCATAGCGACTAAACTTAACACATTCGCCGAAATCTGCTTAAGAGTGTCTGAAGTCCATAAAAGGAGAAAGACCTTTAGACATGATCAGATTATAAAGTTGTGTGTTATATGAATTTCTTATTGGAGCCTAACAGAAGGAATGTCTTTTTCTTTTTTTTTAATCCTTCACAAAATGCTTAAATTCAGAGAAATGTTGGAAGTGATCCACACTGGAGATTTATGGCAACTTTTTTTTCTGCCTCTTTACACATAGGGCTACAAACAACAGCTTTACATTTAATTATGCATCTCAGTGCTCATGCCCTTAAATTCCCTTTACATGCCTCATTCCAGCTTCACTGTTCTCTACTAACTCAATCATGGGATTCAACTTCAATCCCAAACTGTCACTCTTATGTCCCAACATGACAATTTTAGATCTGCAGGCTCAAAGGCACCATCACAGCTCAGGAGAGCTCTGCGTTTAAATACAGAAGCAGCAGAGAGGAAATTTGAGGTGGATCTGTGGTCGAACGAATCTAAGGGAGATGGACTGTGGCATTAGAAAATAATGTGATGCTGTTATAGTAAAGTGTGAGAGAAAGTTCAATAGTTCAATCCAAAACCCCTTTCATATATTTACAGCAAAGCCACTTTATATAATCTTATATCCTTGACTCTTGGATTCATTCAGAGGATTGTCATTCAAATGAGCACAAGAATCCTCTCTTTGAAGTTAAACACATGGTAACATAACAAATGGACAATAACATGAAAGCAAAACAAATGATCAGCTGAACAAACGCCATTATAAAACTGCAAAATGCTTTATTGCATGGCCAAAGGCAAGACTTTAGTTTGGCTGGCTCTGATTGACAGAATAATCCTAGCTTTTTATGAAACACAGAGACAAGGATTTTAGAGTGATTAGTGACACTCCTGTGGGTTTCTGCAAATCTGTCACACAGTGTAGTCAGTCAGTGTGAAAATGTTTTTTTTCACTCCTGCTAAATTAAGACAAATGGAAGGAGTCCAATTCCAACCTGGTAATAGCATAAAGCCTAGGAAATCGTTTAACAGTGAGGTATTGTATTATTTGAACACAGAGCTGTTTGAAATAGACTCCTACTGTAGTCATTTTCAGTACAAGCAGTCTCATGAAATCGCTTTTGCTGTTCTGTTTTTGGAAGATATCATTCCAGCACCTTATCTTAGTTAACCAGGCTGTATCCATGTCAGAGCTTGATGTCAAACTTAGGTGAGTTTGCGGTACTGGTTACTGGATCTGTGCTGGATTCTGTGTTAGATCACTAAAAAATCTGGAGAACTATCATAATCACTGCAGCATGCTGGTTTGGGGGTGAAAACACATAAATAGCCCAGGTTCTGTCATCTGTTCATTGCACATGAGAAATGTAATGTTGAATACTGGTGGGGGAACCTCTGGACTTGTTTATGCTTGTATGTCATTTCCAGCCCCTACAGTGTGAAGGATTTACTGTATTTATCAATGGTATTGTGGTTAAAGCAGTGTTCCAAAAAACATTACAGTGGGAGATTAAGCTACACATAAAGCATATGCTGATTGGTTAAAAGCTACCTTAAGCTGGGAGAGACTAAATAAATAAATAAAATCACAGACTTCCACTTTACTGGACATTCGCAATTATCTTTACTGAGAAGCAGCTTTTAGCTGCTATGCTGCAAACAAGTGGAACAAACTTCCTGTGGAGATTAAACTTTCACCAAATGTAGAAACTTTTAAATCCAGGTTAGAAAACATTTCTGTTCTCATGTACTTGTGGATTAAATCTGCACAGTATTGAACTTATCTTGCTTTTAATCCATATTATTGGGATTTTAGATATTTGTTTAAGCAATTTGCTACTTTTAAATGCTTTCTTTGCACTATCTGTAATGCTTTTAATGTTTTATGTAAAGCACTTTGAATTGTCTTGAACAGAACATGTGCTATACAAATAAACTTGCCGGTTGTTGTCACATTCCTGTCTGATATTAGATTCAAATCACTCAATAGTCATACTTTGTGTTTCATGATTAGATATTTACAGTTTGTTGAAAGGTCTGGACTGTTGGCAGGTCAGCTATACTGTAAATACACTCCTTGGAAAATGCTTGATTTTTTAACCACTATTATCACAATGACTTGTGAATTAAATATGAGTGTTGGTGATGACAGCTGGGTTAGCAGGTGAGTGAGGAAAATGATCAGCAGAGGGAAAACTTGAATTAATTGTATATATCAGTGGGGCTCAGATTTGATCAACAAACCATGATGATGCATGAAAGTGAAACTCCATGCTGAAATTTTCAGTTTTTTATACAACAACCCAACAAGAAGCTGAGCAGAGGGTATGTTTAGGAAACACTTTTGATCATGTTTTCAAGCCCCATACTGAGAGTGAACACAGATTTTACATGTCAAAGCAACACTAATAACCTGGGCTATGGAATAGTCATGAATTCACAGTGAGCGAGTCAAGTGTTTGCATATTTTCAATCGTGCCATCAACGGGGAGGAAGTGGAAACAAACTTTCAGATTGTGTGGCCATAATGAAGCACACCTGTGTCTGCACTGGCAGGAATCTCTCTGCATGAAGCCACAGAACCGAAAGTCCCCACAAAGCACACATCTGTCTTCCTTAACACAATGAATTCACATAGAAGGCTAGAAGAGATGAAAACAATTGTAGATCATTCATGTCTACTGTATGTGATAGGGGATCATTTTCCTCAAAAGAAAAATATTTATATATCTATTTGGTGGAAATGTTTATCTAATTTGTTTTTTTTTGGGGGGGGGTTTATTGGGGGGGGTTCTCAAAAAGCAAAAGCCTCATGCTTAGCCACACACTATTCCCCCCTCCAAACGTTCTGTGTGCAATGGGAGAGGGGCAGCCATCCTGCAGCCACACCCCAGCCCGTCACGAATGGCTCTCTGCACCGGCCGGAGTTGGCTATCCGAGACCAACCAAAGTTCCTTGGCACTTCACTATCATTACGTCTAGGTGGGATTATGATTTAGAGGTGTTCAGTCATAATCCTGTAGATAGTAGCTTCGCACCATAGGCTCTTCAGCCAAGCACATACACCATATCTCTGTACTTGCGGTTCCTCATGTACTGAGCAGGATTACTATTGCAACAACACATCATCAGTATAAACTAACCTGTCTCACGACGGCTTGTTTAATTGGTTTGTCTTCACTTTTGGGATTGCTGTGAGTATCTGATGAATTTCTTTCAGTTTCTTTCAGGTTTTATTTGGCATTACTCATAACACCCCAAACAGCCAGCATTCTTTACACAAATTAGTAGGTTAAACTATGTAAAACCACAATGATAACCAAAGAAAACTTTACACTTGTCAAGCTACATTCATGAAACGACTTTAATATGCAGTCCTGGTTTCTTGAAGAGGAGATGTTAGACAAAACTGTAGACTGTCAGGCTTTTTTCACATCACTGCACTTTCACTTTCTCCAAGACTGATTGCTCTGTTTTTGACTGTATAAAGCACCAATGAATTACTGGATTGTTATTAAAGATAACAACAATCCAATCACTGTAGTAATAAGATTAAATTCTGGTGGTCATCAGGAAGACATGGTGGCCTCTCTGCACTGCTGTTTTCCTGTCTGTTAATTAGACAAACCCACCAAGCTGCCTATTATCCAGCACTTCAACTCGAATCTTCAGAGCCCCAAGAACACTTTATTCCTCCTCAAGGGCACATTTTGGTCAACTGAACCAATTATCATATGCATAATTTTCTATGTGTCCTGGTGGCCCATCTGTCTTTAGCTCACTGATCTGTGCCCGTCTCTTCCCTTGAGCTTGTCTAAGAAGTTCTGACACTTTTTAATACTAATCTTTATGTATGGGTGCTGTTGTGAGCATCTGACTGCATTTGAAATTCTAATGTATGCAGATCAAGCTTCCCTTTCCTCATCAAGTCTCCTGGTGACTCTCGAATGACTGAACGAGACCTTTAGTAAATACAGTTTGGCAGAGAGAGGAGAGGCAAACAAGGCACAGTATCGTTCATCACAATAGACTCAGGAGAGGATCTTTTAAAGAGAAGTGAATCAGAAGTAGATTAGATCTGACTCAGTTCACTTTGGTTTCAAAAGATATCTAACTGCATGCGTCATCTTTTTGTATATCAGTATCAATAAAGGCTATACTTCTCTTCCTGTAGGGAGTTTTGAAAAAGCAGCAATTCTGAACAATAAAAAGTGCATTGAAATTTTAATACCTTCCAAAGGAAACCCAGTGAGACATTGCACTGGTAACAATGCCATTAAAATAGTGTCAGTCAATGCCATGCTATTGTAACGAGAACCAGGGATGAAAGAATGAAAGTAAGAAAAGATTAACAGGGCAGCAAGGAATGGAGAGGTGCAGTAAGACTGATGCATTTATTAAGGCAAAACATCTCAATGGATAAAATATTATATTATTTCTTAATTTTCAGACATTGAAAACGACAAAAAAATTTCAGTTTGAGCTCATACGTGTTTTGAGCCTAACCACCGTGACATTCGGGCTTTAATACATATAGCTGCAGGTTTGGGTGATAGTCCTCTGGTGCTTTCATCAGAACAGGTTACTTTTAGTCATATTATCTTGTCAGCAAAAAAAATCTAAAGACTATGGAGATCTTTTAGAAATAAAAAACAGAGAAAGAAAACTCAAAATGCTTGGCTAGCTGTTTTTGTCATGCATTTCATGGTATGGATCATCATTCCTAAAAGTAAGAAAAGTAGAAATACATGGCAAAATAGGATGCTGTCCCTCCAAATATCCACAAGTCCTGTTTTCAGGGGAGCTCATGTCTTATTAAGAGGAGTTGAACTTCCTTAAGCGAGCACAGAAGCATTGTGAGAGGCTGCACAAAGTAGCAGTAGCTCAAAAGGGACAAACCTAGCACTCGACCAGAAAAGGGCATTTGCACTTTTTGCTACTAGTGTTCTTCCTTCTCAATAAGGAGAAGGTAAGGTAGGAGTACTCTGATTACTCAGATGTGCCAACATTTTGCATTTTGTACCTGTAAGTGATCAATATCAAACTGTTTTATAGATAACACAGTCTAATCGGTAAATCATTTACAGATCATTTTGGTGCTCTGCCTGTCATTCCACATCTTGAGCATCATCATCCACATCATCCATTACATGAGTAAAAAAAGAAGCAAAACATCTATTCTGCATGTTAGCCAGGTCACTATGTCCAGAAAGGTTTAATAATCTGGAAGAGTAGCTTGTTAACTTTGCAGAGAAATATTTGGAAGTGCCTTTTATTGGAGACATGAACTGGACTGTATCCATTAAGGCAGCCTGAGACAGAATGAAAATGTTCGATGCATCTTGACACAGAATGCAACCAGTAATGGAAAAGTCAGTGACATGATGAGTCAGGCTGTCTTGATATAGTTATTCTGTTCCAAACAAGATGCAGATAAGTGAGGTTACTGGCTTGATCCATCGTAGTTTATATAAAGTAAAGCGTTTAGATAGAAGAAGGTTGCAACTGTATTCTTCTAAGGGGTCGTTTTAACATACATAATACACCCGGTCATTTGGGTTGAAAATGGAGGGACGAGATTTTTATGTTTTCTGCAACCAGACACAATCACACATCATAGATATTTGGACTCATTTAAGTAATTAAACACAGAAAATAATGAAATCACCACAGCTATGATGGGAAGAAATTCCGTGCTAATGCTGAACTTGTTCTATACTGTTGAAGGCACTTAGTCTAGTTTCCACACAGAAACAGTATGAATCATGATTGTAGTTGTAGGAGTCTAGCTGTAAATATGTTACTTTTCATATGTGAAACCCTATACCTCCAAGCATAGTTTGCAAACAGAAGTCACAGCAACTCACACACAGCTTATTAACTGAACAGAGCATTAGAAATCAGCTTTTAATGGATTCATCAAAATTCTGTAAGAACTTGCTGATGCCTTTTGCATTTTAAAGGAGAGACATGCTTGTAGGTAAAACTGTGTGCAATGCAGTGGCACCCTCCAGTGGACAACATAAAACTGATTTCACCAGATGCGATTAAAAGTTTTATTTTAAATTTCCTGCAAGAATTAGTCATATGTTGGCAAAAAATAACATATTGACTCCATGTTGCATTGTTGGTGGAACTTAAAACTTACATACATACACAATATTACCAATATAGATTGCTGTAATTTGCTGCATCAATAATCCCAACGTGGCATACAGAAACTTCAGAGAAATCAGAGTAAGAAACTCAACTTGGGGAGTGGAATTCCTCCTCCTGAGATTTATTTATAGAGCATTTTTACCAGAAGAGGTTGCTGCAGTCTCATACATGACAGAGCAGGGAGAAAATTAGGATTGGTCCCATGAGGTCGGCTGTAGCCCTTACATTTTCTGTTCATGGAAACTATTTGTTTTAAGGCATAAAAAGAAGACAGAGAAGATCATTCAAAGGAATTCTTCAGACATGCTAGGATCATACTTAAAAACCTTTCTATTTGTTGATGTTTTAAAGGAAAATTGAATAGATGTTATATAATACTCATAGATAATTTACATAAATGTTAACCTCTTGCTTCTTTATTGGGCTCTTTACGGATTCTCTGCATTTATTTTAGGAGAGGCTCTAAACTTTTTTTTTTCCCCTCTTCGCTCTCCTTTTCCAGCAGATGGTCGGGGCGGGCCCTACAAAGGATTGTGGGAGGTGTTCAGACGCTTCACGTTTCTCACATTGTTGCCAGAAGCGTTTGAGGTAAAGTGTTGTGTATGTCTGAGTCTTTAAGATCGGTTTAAATGTTGTAATGAGTAGGTAGAGAGAGTTACAGTTTGACTATCACTATTGTAGCCTCATGGACCGACTACAGTCTACACATTGGAGACAGCATCTGTGTGATGAAGCATGTCTACTCTGTGCCATCTCGGAGCACGTGCTGTGTGTACATTTCAATATGATGAAACAAGAGAAAGATAAAGACAAGTTTTGTGTGTCAGATCTCAGCAGGATGCACTGGATTTGTTGTTGTCATAAGCTTGAGAGACACACTTTTTATTGTTTGCTCTTCTATATTTACATTCAATCCAGGAAGTGGATCCTTAATATGCTGAAAGTGTCACGTTCAGAAAATATCACCAGGCTTCCATCATCTTCTGTGCTCGTGTCAATATTTATCAGTTTCCTGAATTATAAGAAGACCATGCCAAAGAGCTTAGTAATGGTTTCCTCTTTTACCATCTTATTCTTTTTGTACTTTATACTTGTATTAATGTTTTAGGAATGAAAAAATGTATATATAGATTTACCCTCATGTGTAGTTTTTTTATGTACATTTTGAATTCCATATTTTTTTTGTCTGTCGTGTCTTGGTATGTCTGTACCATATGGGGGGATGGGAAGTGTTTCTTTACCTGCCATGCTGTAGAAGTGTTCTGTCTGTTTGGAGGACAACATGAAAATTGAATAATTTGAATATGCAATAAGTCAAAGAGGAGATTTAGTTTCTGTGATGTTCTTCTAGGAGCATCCTCCACCAGACCTTCCAATCCTTTGAAGGAGGCACCAGGATCTAGCTTCTGCTCTACGACAGCCCTATTAACCAGGAAGTGATTTATCACATGCCATCAAGCCCTGTGTATCCATAACACAGATATTTAGTGAATGGCAACAAGAAATCAGCTTTGTCACCTACCATGATGTCATCTTTAAAATGTAACATTACATGACAGATCTATACCAGAAGACAAGTAGGAAACATGAAAAAAAACTAATAATCAAATGGAGGACTGAACAGAAAGTATCTGTTAAAAGTGTTTAAAATGACTAATTAGAAGCACACATAAGATCCCTGATTGTGCATTAATAAGAAAAAAATTGCAGTAGTCAACAAGAGTCAATGTAAACCTTTATCAAATTCACCACAAAGCAGCGTTTGTTTGAAGAATCATATAGTCCTCCTGCCTGAGAATCTTTACAAAATGAGGGCGTATAGCTCAGTGAAAATGGCCTGTGACTGAAGCTCAGCAGCTGAAGCATCACTGCACCCTTCTTGCACCATTGTGTGGTCACTGAGGTGGCATTTAGAGTGCACTGGAAGCAAAGAGTGCACTGGAAGCAAGTCGACTGGCCTGACTCTCCCTGCAACAACCACATCATATAGCAACAGTGAGGGCTCTGCCAAGAGAGGAAGAGTGGATGAAGCAGAGAAAAATAGCTCAAAAGGAAGACAAGGCCCAAATAAATAAATAAAAAATCTCAGGGAATGAGGAAAAGAGGGAGGCTGAGAGATGAGAGGGAGGAGGAAAAGGACAGGAGAGACAACGTGGCAGGAGGTTTCCTCTGATGTAGACCTTGGAAAGGACGATGGGAGTCTGGGTTCATCTAAGGATGAGCAATGGTAGCTCTGTGCAGTTTGAGCTGCAACTAAACAGTCATTACCCTTCAAACCACTTGAGTATGTTTGCAATTCATCTGACATGGCTGGACTGAATCTTATAATTGAGTTTCACGTTACTGGTTTGAAATGAAATGCAAAAGTATTAGAGAATGGTGTGAGGTTTTAAAAGCATAACTTTATGTATTTCCTCACAGACAGACAGAATCGCAATAATCTGTTTGTCCTTTTAAAATTAAACTTCCTGTTAACCTTTTCAAAAGGACAGTTTGACTCGGGAATAAATTAGGAGCCTCTTCAAGGTCACAGAAAGCTGAATAAAATTGATGAATGAATGATGTCTCGGAAAACTGTGCAACCAAAGGTTGATTTAAGCATTGTTGCCTTTACGGTAGTACAAGTTTGAAGATTTGTTTTTTAAGCTTTAAATGCACTGTTTCTGACTTTGTCAATGTCAATAAGAGAACTAAGGATGTTTTCATAGTTGCTTGTCTAAAGTAAAGGGGAAAAAATGTTTCACTCAGATGGCATTTTTAAAGATTCATTCACTTCTAAAATGCTTCTAAAAACTTTTTGCACACTTGCAATGATATGCATTTCAACAAAAACAAAGAAACCAGTGCATGAAGTGAATTATACAGAGGTAATGCTGCAGAGCAGACAGTAGGTAATTGTGGGTTTCACCTCTTTGTGGCCCACCTTTCAATTTGACTCTTTATTGCTGTTGAAACAGGAGGAGGGGGGATTCACTCAACGTACAATCAAAGGCCATGTGCCGGTAAAGACCAGGTATGGCCGGCACACACACATTTTACAAAAGAAAATGTGGGGTTTACAGGTGTGTTTACAACAGCTTTCTGTAAAATGAAAGTTTTTACCTATGCATCCATAACTAATGGATCACTCCTTTTATTTAAGTGATTACACAAATTGTGACAGAATATCAGCAATAATGAGAAATTTAAATGGTTTGTTCCCCCTACAACTCCCACTACCATTTATCATAGTTATCTAATTATACTGTGGAGTGCCACATTATCCTTTTTAATTCACAGCTCCAGTTAAATACATGGTTACTGCTGTTTTTATTTTTTATTTTCTTATATTCTTATTAACTGAAACATTTGGTTATGTTTTAAACTCAATACAAATTGGGATAATGTCATTTTTTCCAAAACAGTTTACACATAATCCTCCATGATGGAAAACAAGAATTAATTTCCTGAGTTTATTGTTCATCTATTAAAGAAAAATATGTTGTGAAAGATGAAAATATACCATTAACACAAGCATTCAGACTTACTACTGAGCTCTGGGAAGCTGTAAGTGCTGTGCCTAATCAAATTCATTAGAGAGCATTAGGAAAGCCACCCATCTGTCCACATAAAGTCTCAAATCAGCTGGTGTGTGGGAGAGAGTGAAAATCAAGTCGTGACGTTGAGAAAATTGCCTGGTGGATTGCAAATAGGTAGAGATGTAGGTAGGAAAGGATGCCCCTACAGAACCTTTGTTATAACTAATAACAGACTCCCGAAATCTGGCGGCTCAGCCAAACTAAGCCATCAAGGATGAAAGGACTCAGACAGACAGGCAACCAACAAACCAAATGTCACAGTGATGACTGAGATCCAAAGTTGCTTTTTTGGACATTCAACCAATAAAACAGGGAAACATTAGCTGTCACCATGTCACACCAGACTGTGGGGATGTTTCTCTTCCAGAAAACTCAACGAAATACTCAGAGTAGTGAATCTGTAGTCTGGACCTGAACTGCTAGTATGTTTCACAGGACCTTAAAATGGCTGTACCCTGTCTCATCTAACGTAGTCCAGTTAAGCTTGAACGTTTAAGAAAAGAAATATGAGAGAAACAAGCCTGAAGAATCATTCTCAAGAGTGGCTGTTATGTCCAAAGATGCTTTAACCAAGTACCCAGTCAATGGAATAATTTGGTCTTTAATTTGCAATAGATTAAGGCCCTCCACATGAGAACACCACAGGACATTTATTTTTATATATATATAGATATAAATTTGTATATATCGGTATGTGTGTGTGTGTGTGTGTGTGTGTGTGTGTGTGTGTGTGTGTGTGTGTGTGTGTGTGTGTGTGCGAGCGCGTGTGTGTGCGCGCGTGTGTGTGTGTGTGTGTAGATCTTGTCATCCAGCTCTTTGCAAAATAGGGAGTAAATCCCCCTATTTTAAAACTGAATAGTTCAAGTGCAATACGTCTCATCCCATGATATCAGCTGTTAAACTCATCAGAATCCAATCAGAAGAGTGGAAGATGGCACAGAAAAGAAAAAGAGGGTGACGTGTTCGGAATGATTGTGTCCGGTTTGGACAGGGAGGTGTGAGGAAGGACGGGAATGAGAGAGAAGTCAGAACAAGGGAGGAGGGTGAGAAGTGGCTGTAAATGCAGGTTTCTGCCTCTCCTCCTTGTCTCCCTCCCTTCAGTGAAAGTAAATGCAGCCCATAAGAAAAGCCATCCGCCTCCTTTACCGCTTCCCCTCTGCCCGGAGGTGTGTTTACCTCCCTGAAGGTGTCATCTAGTGGACTCATTTGCCGACACTCGGCACACACCTGGGCAAGCTGCTCCCACCACCCCCTCTGGCCACCAGGTGAGGGGAGAGCGGAGATCCCACTCAACCTCTGTTCCTTCTGTATTTTTGCTCCAGTGTCACTGACAAACTGTAGGCTGAGACCATCCAGCAGGAGAAGCCTAAGCACAAAGACAGAGAGCGAGGGAGGAAAAGAAAGAGTGGGGGAAGGGAGAAGTTTGAACCTTTTAAGATGTCTGTGGAAAATGAATCATGGGGGCCGGCACAAGGGGAGATCCAGAGGAGAAACACATCTGGTTAGGGAAAAAAAATAGAGGTGAGGGCAGAGTTAAGAAGACTAAAGAGTAAAATAGTGTACTTTTTTGTTTCTCATCATCAAAAGTAAGATGCCATGAGCTTTTATCCAGCAAACAAAGACATTTAGGAGTGGGGGGGACACAAAAAACTGAGAGCTAGAAAACAGAGGGAGAATATAAAAAAGTAGAAATAGAGACTGTAAATTGTCTTTGAGGTTAATACTTTGTTATTCTAAACCCCTCCCTAAACACTGACTTCTCTCCATCATAGGCGAGCAGACTTTGGGAAACACAAGCCAATGCTGCCAACTCTCGATTCACTCTTGCCGCTATGGCTTGTCATTATGATTTTTTTCCCCCTCCATTCTCTTTTAGATCAGGAAAAATCCACAAGCAGCAGAGAGTCGGCAGTCTGACTCAGCCACGTCATCTACACGGAAAAGGACCAGTGTGCATCACATCATTAAGAAAAAAAAACCACACAAATTATATCGAAGGTGCAGAGGAGGGAATTTACAGTATACATTCCACAGTTTTTCTGAGCATTTTGTGATCCAGTTTTACACTTTTTTTTCACTTTCAAGTATCTTCAAAACTGTATCTGTCTTACTGTATTAAAGCTATTTGTTATACATAGTGACTAAAACAAAGCCAAGCATCCTAGCTTTTCACAATTAAACAATTGCCAAAAATTTTAAATAAAATCTAATTAGATTTGTCATTTTCACACATTTTGTGAATTTATAAGCTATTCTATATAAAAACAGAAAGGCATGCATGCTGTGAGCTTGTGGAGCATCAGTAACAGTAATGACAGTATACCATCTAGTGCACTCAGCAAGTTGTTAAGAGGTTAGGATTTGTTGATTATAACTGAGTTCAGAAGAAATGACTGTTTTTCAGATGTCAAATATACAAAGCCCCACATGTAGGTTTGCATTCAGAAATGCTTTCTCTCTTTTTTCCAACATGATTATTGCCACAGAGGGAGTGTCTACAGAGACGTGGAAAAGGAAAGGAGAAGAAGAAAAGAAAAAATCAGGAAAAATTCCAGACATGTTGGCAGAAAAGCTGGTTTGTGAGGCTGCAGGATGCAGATTGAGAGTTAATACTGGATTAAAGGAAGATTTTCTATTTTATGGCACTCAAAATCTTCAACAATGTCTCCACAAAACAGCAAAATTCAGGGACTATACGGAAAAAGCGCACAAGTCACACATGGTTTGGTAGTTTCCCGCTCCCTTCCTCGTCTTGCTGCACTATTCCATCAAAAGGGTTAAGATGGCGACAAAGTGTTGGTCATATAACTTGACAATTAGTCATATATGGGCTATAAAGGATATAAGTAATATAGCTCATTCCTTGAAAGAATGATTGAAATAGATCTGCTGGACACAGCTCTTAAGTTACGAAGAACAACAGCGAGAAGAAGATGCTGAATGAACACAGAAGGATGAAAATGGCTACGAGCAGATACAAAACAACTACAAAGAGACTCATATCTGCTATGAGACCAAAAATAACCACAGAAAGAAGTATGATAACCACAGAGACGTTATACTACTGCAACCTTGTGTCAAAGAGTTAAAACAACTTAATTACACAAAACATTAACAAAGTAACTTGAAATGAAAGCGAAGCACATAACGCCGAATACTCGTTTGTGTTTCTCCTGTAGTTGAGATCAGGGATCCTTTTTAAATCCGTCTGTATGAAGGGGCCACTGGTTGCAAAACCCATCCATGTCTTACGGATTAACGTTAATGATGAACCAGTGAAGCTTATTTCTGACTTTCTGAGAGCAAAGGAGGAACAATTGTGATAAGAGGAAGAATAAACACACAGTCACACACAGACATGCTGATAAAGAACTTTTTACATGAAAACTGCTGCTGCAGTATTGCACATGTGTGTCTCAGTGTGTGCTTGTGTGAAGAACTGTGTGTATTAGCCTGACAGCTCTCATGGGAGCAGTGAGAGGAAACGCCATTGATCCTGCTCAGTTTGGTCATCCTGTCTGACACGAGCTAAGAAAACACAGTAAAATGGACCCCTAACTAGCAGACATGCTCACCTGAGAGTGCCTGAACTCAGTATTTATTTGTGAAAGTGAGTGTTTTGATATATATGTGTACATATATAGCTTCAAAAAATGAACTTATCTTAAGACGTTGGATTCTGACTTGATAAGCAGAATTAGTGAAAGTCTGTCATGCTGATCAGCAGAGGTAATCCAGAAGCGTTACCATACTAAATGAATAAGGAATTCACTTAGCTCCGACCTAATCACTTTTCACATCTCTCATTTGTGGAGTGTCATAACAAGTAACCGACCTTCTCACAATCCATGACGCTTGAAATCAACTTGGGAATAGAAGAAGAAATGATGAAGCTCATTTGGATTCATAAGTTAAGGAAATTTATGGCATGACCAGATTTCTGTGAACAAGGCACTGAAGACAGGTTGAAATGATAATATAGTAAAAATCTCGACATTAAAGATGACGCCAAGCATCAGTGTGAGTGTCAGAAGTATTTTCTGCTGAGGATGATAACATAGTGCCATGTCTGTTTTTATGAAAAGCACTGCAGCTTCAAATTTGAATCCTTCATTAGGAAGAACAGACTGATTCAGAGCCCGAGGCTATTCCTGATTACAGACAGGCGTGCACCTTTTGATAAACAAATGTAGCTTTCTGACATTATTTCTAAGTTATACTTCCTATAATCTATAGTTTTTCTACACAGCTTGTTTTTTATTCTGAAAAGCATGAATGTCGCAAATGAAACTGCATCAAACAAAACCTCATGAAGCAGCATATGTAATGTTTTATTGGAAAATTAACAAAAAAAAAAGGAATGGACTTAAGAGTCTCACAGACAATAGATGCTGCTTCACCATGTAGACAGCAGACTTCTCTGTGTCAAGTGTCACACGGCAGCAGTGTGAGCTGTTTGCATGAGTGTTGTCTTTTGGTATTCTTTTAACCCTGTGCAGAGATCTCAGATGTTTGGTAGGTGGATCCTGATGAAGTTCTGGGTACCTGCTACAGGAACTTCTTGCCTTGAGCACTGAGAAGTGTCTCTGAGAATGGTCTGCATTGCCCCTCTGTGACAGTTCACAAGAACTTGTGCAGTTTCTGCTGTCTTAATCAAGGTGTGGTGAAGATAAGAAAAGCTGATTCTCAGGAACATAAACGTTTTTACTTGTACCTCAGCTCCAATTATGTTAGAGGATGTAACACATTATCTTGTTGATTCTGAACTGACCATGCGCATGCGTGTTAGCTATTGGCTGCATCCCCCACCACCCTCTACAGGATAAAGCAGGTATAGCTGGCAATTTGATGAATGCTGTCATGTTTTTAGATCTTTTGCTTACTTCAGGCTTAGAAGCATGCTAGTGATTCTACAAAGGAGAAAAACCCACCAGAGTGACTTTTTCTATTTTAAGATGACAGTGCAGGGGAAATCATACACAGGAGTATCAGCTATGTTTTCCAATGATCCATTTAATACATTACAAAAAAAAAAAACAGTGTTAGTAGCTGTGTTTGAATATGACAGATGATGAAGTCAGTATGCCCCTTTCTATGTCTCTCTATCTGACACCAGTCAGGGCCTGTCCACATCAGTTCAGTGTCTCTCTGTTCTCAAACCCTCCCAGGCAGACGAGCAACCCGCCTCTGCTTTCTCCTCCCCTCACTGTCTGGGTTACTCGGGTCACAGCAGCAAAGTAAGTTTGAAATGAGATTCTGACAAATCTGCCATGTTAAAAAAGATGCACTACATCAGTGGACGGATTTATGCTGTAAAGTGTTTTTATTCAACCCTTTCTTGCATATTTCCATTAATAAACAGGTTTTTTTTATGCTTTTGCCCTTGTCAGTTTATTCTGTTCATTCCTGCATAGACTCGTTTTCTTTTTTTGGGATGTCATAGCTAAAGTTTACAACCTTTACCTTTCCTTAAAGTACAACAGTTTATGTAATTAAGCGAAATGTTAAAAGTCTGCTGCAACATCTCCATTTTGAGTATATAAGCAAAGGGGGGAATTTACTTTGGACAATAAAAACCCACATTTCTAAATTTCAATTTTAACAAAGTAGAAGCATAAAAGCAGCGTTGATCTTTCTCCCCTCCTCCATCCGATCCTGCAGAGGACACGTGGAAGAATTCTCGGGTCATCATGTAGTTTTCAGCTCAGCTGGGTGGATATTAAAAAAAAGAAAGACAAAAAGCAGGAAAAAGAAATTCAGACTCCGCCTAAGCATTATGACTGGCTGCAGGAGATCATCTGGTCAACAAACTGGAATGGGAGAGAAGAAGAAGTGTGCACGCTCCCTGAAGTGTGTGGCATGTGTTTATGATCTGGAGATAGATGTAGTTGTAGAGATGAGCAGACAAAAAGGTGAATCAGTAAAGCACAAACAAAATAATTTAAATAAAAGCAAAATTCTGTATGTTTCCATAGAGGGAAGTGAAAAAGTAAAAATATTCAGAAGAAAAATAGGTTTAAGAGTTTTAACTAATTTAGGTTTGGTTTAGTAATTCAGAATCCATCAAATTAAGCTATAAAAGAAATATATATATACAAAGAGAAAAAAAAGTGCTGACTTTTATGACATAAAGAGAGATCGGAGGAAGAAACAAGCCCATACGTGTCCCATACTGCTCTTTGTAAACCCTGGAATGACAGAGTTAATGAGTTGGGACCACCACAATGTTTTGGTATATGTCTCACACAATTTTCTTTACCAGCATTATAAAGCTGTTGTTCAGCTTTCTGATGAGATCCGAGCTAAAAACCAAAACAAACAAACACAAACAAAATGTTTGAATAAAAACTGACCAAATGTTGTTTTTGTTGCTATAGTGCTAGATACAGCAGTGAAAGCTGCAAAATAATCAGATTGCAAGGTAAGTGTACACACTAACATGACTCACCTGGAGTAATCTGTGAGAATTTGCATGCCATTAATTCACCATCTGGAGGCTGAAAGGAAAAGTGTCTGCTGAGCCGTGTAGAAATGGTTCATTACTGTAAGTCATGGCAGCTCTAAGACTTTAAATCAGATTAAACTGTGAGACAGCAGTGGCACCAATGAAACACTAATTCACACCCCACTCAGGGAAAAAGTTTAAGTTTGCTTAGTTAACAATACAGTACGTTGGCTCCTTCTCTAAACTTAAAATTTTTAAATTTATGTGTCATTTTCCTGGTCTTAATCATTTATCTCCTCCGAGATTCATGAAATACATTTTTTTTCTGAACACCAACACTAGAACCTGTGGTGTGATTATAAAGACAATGAAACACTTTTCACTTTTCAACAGAAACAACTGGTTTTAAAATGCTTCAGTATTTGCTTCATATTAACCATTTCACATTTATTAAGAGAGCCAATTAATCTGAAACAAACCATTTCAATGTTAAAGAAACTGTTCAACATTTATGGGTCATTTTCTTACTGAGAATATCAATATTGGTTAAAGTAACTGATCTACTTACTTTTGAACAAACAAATAAAAGAAAGACAAATGTAAAGTTATTATATTTATAGCCGGCCAATGAAGAGAAATCACCTGAAAATATGTAACATAATTTATTGATGTGCAAAAGTTTAATTTGAAACCATTTTATTTGGAAATTAGACTGTGATCTCAGTGGAAGAGTGACATAAATGAAGGAAGGGGAGAAGGTACCTCTCTGGAGTTTCTTAGATTTGTGTTTTTTTCTTATCAAATCATGTCCTTCACTTTTAGATAAGAATAAGAATAAGAATGACTTTATTAATCCCGGAGGAAATTGTTGTGCCAGAGTGCGGTACAGAGGTCGTCAC
>JAOXYM010000018.1:11591216-11601308 GCA_028567055.1 Leptatherina wallacei
AGCTCTGCTCAAGTCTGCTAATTACCCACTGATTTGAGTCAGGTGTGTTTCAACAGGGACACTTCAAAAACCTGCATACACACCGGCCCTCGAGGAACAGGATTGAGGATCCCTGTGTTAGCGGACCAGATATTGTTAATTTAGTTGAACACATTTAATTGAAACCTTTGATGATTTGCAAAAGGTTCAATAACGAAAGCAAATATTCCCAACAGCATTTATCATTAAATCATGAGCTATAATGCTTGGCTAATTAACTGATATTAAGTCTCTTAATTGAATTCAACAGCAAACTTTAAATCTTGTGAGATTTATCATCTTACTGCTTTATCTCCCCTCTTCATCATCTCCCGAAGCTTTCTCTTTGTAAAGACTTTATGTGATGTGCTGGGTATTGTCCTTTAATCCTTGCCCACATTTTCTCCATCTAAACTACTCTTTGCAGGCTTGGGGCCTTGATTCTTGGGCTCGGAATATATCTTATAAATGAAAATTACCTGTCATGGGTTGAATCTTTGTGTGTGGAAAAAGTGATGTTTTGTTTTTATGCTGTGGGATCCGTTTTTTGTATTTGTTTTCTCCATGAGGAGAACTCTTTCATGACTACAATTGTTAAGATTTCCCACAACTGATCCTGACCTGAATGTCACAAGTCAAAATAAGTTGGTAAATGAATAAAGTTGCTCTTTATTTCACACGTGGAATCTTAAGCCATCACACAGCTGCAGACATGGTGATGTCACTCATTCAGTCATTCATTTAAAACCCAGCACTGTGTAACAAAAGCAACAAAAATTCTACATATAACAACTTTTGCACTGGAGAGGAGTCAAAACATTTGATGTACAGTTTAGTATCCATTCTTTACTTTATATTAGAATTGAGTTCAGTGGTTTTTTTGGATGAAAATATCCCCTTTAATTTGACTGGCAGTAAAGTGTTTTCCAATATAGCGTGCATTCAAAAATTACAGTGTCATATGGTATGACAAACAAATAATTATGTAATGTTGATGTTGGTCAATGGTTCCCAGTGTAAAACTGGAAATGTTTAGATATAGGAATGAAAGAATGTCCACTCTGTCAAGCTGAGTCACAGTGGATAGATGATCCCACGTAAAATCATATATGAACAGTGAAGTGGTTTGACATGTGATGTGTCACTGAACTGGTGCAAAAGCAACCTTACTACAGTGACAGAGAGCTTAATGTTTCTAAAAAGCTAAAACTAGGATTTTCTTTGATATTTTAAATGCACTGCCCTTTAAATGAAGCATCATTATTCACCACAACCTTCAAAATCAGTACTGATTTATTTCATTTACCTGTGTTGATGCGATTGGTATGTCATGACTGCAGAGTTTCAGAGTTTATCATTTTCATCCTTTCTTCTCTCCTTTTACTCTTTTTCTTTTGTGGAAATTAAACTTAACTAAAAAATGTTTGATAAATAATTAATTGGGCATAGGTTTGATGTTGCATGTTTCCAACTTGCCAACAGTAGTGTTACAGTCCTTGTTTTCCCCAAAAAAAGGAGTGAAGTCATTTTCAAGAGAGATAAATGCTTCAATGGGGTTCAGGTCTGGACTCCATGGTGGCCAATCCATGTGTGAAAATGATGCCTCGTGCTCCCTGAATCACTCTTTCACAATTTGAGCCCGATGAATCCTGGCATTGTCATCTTGGAGTATGCCTGTGCAATCAGGGAAGAAAATATCCACTGATGGAATGACCTGCTCATTCAGTGTATATTCAGGTAGTCAGCTGACCTCATTCTTTGAGCACATAATGTTGCTGAACCTAAACCTGACCATCTGCAGCAACCCCAGATCATAGCAGTGACCCCACAGGCTTGTACAGTAGGCACTAGGCATGATGGCTGCATCACTTCATCTGCCTCTCTTCTTACCCCGATGCACCCATCACTCTGGAACAGGGTAAATCTAGACTCATCAGACCACACGACCTTCTTCTGTTGCTCCAGAGTCCAATCTTTATGCTCCCTTGCAAAGTGAAGCCTTTTTTCTTATTAAGCTCACTGATTAGAGGTTTTCTTATGGCTACACAGCTGTTCAGTCCCAATCTCTTGAGTTCCCTTGACTTTGTGCGTATGGAAATGCTATTACTTTTATTATTAAACATAGCCCTGAGTTCTACTGTTGTTTTGTTTTTTCGATTTGATTTCACCAAACCTTTAAGTAATCACTGATCATTCAGGATTTTTTTCCATCCACATTTCTTCCTGGAAGACGATGGTTCCCCACTATACTTCCCGTTTTTAATGGGTTGTACAGATCTTAACCCAATTTTAGTAGTTTCTGCAATCTCCTTAGATGTTTTCTTTGCTTGATGCCAATGATTTGAACCTTCTTAAACAGACATATTTTCCTTGACCACTGGATCTGTCTTTCACCATGGTTGTTTAATAAATCAGAGGCTACTCATTGCATCAATCTTGTTGCCAGCTGAAAGATAATCATGCATGCAGTAATTATCCATCAGGAGGCCCTTACCTATTGGCTTAGTTAAGGTGGCAACTTTTTCTTTGGCGGCTTCAGGCAGTTTACTTTGAAATAGTTTTAAAAGCATCAACTTGCTCATCATGCTATTTTTTGTAGAGGAGTATTTTATTGGGGCCTTTATAATTTCTTCATGGTAACTGGATATTGATTTTCAAACAGTTTTTTTTTTGCACTGTGACATTTCTTTTCCAAGTTGTCATTGTGCGTGAAGACTCAGAAGTGTGCTTCCCTACCATTACAGGGAAGTTTCTGCTTTCCCAGGTGAAATGTTGCTCTGATTTATGATGACCACCATCTTTACAGGGACTGGTATTAATAAGGAAATCAAGACAACTACAAAAAAACCAAATACTACTTTGATTGGATGTAAGTTACACAAAATCCACCCTACTAACATAATGCCAAGATTGGCAAAAGTTCCTTTTTGTCTGACCGGTTATTCTGCTGTTGAAAATATGTCTTCCACTCCAAGTTGAGGCTTTCCTTTGCAGCCTCCCCCCTCCCACTGGCCGTGCGGGTGGAAAAAATGACACAGAAGCAGTCTCAAATGGAAGAGGTAGCGCTGCTCTCAGACAGAGAAATCGAATGCAGACAAATAATGTCAGGATCTAACATACATTTCCAGGATTTACTCAAAAAAGTACCACTGAGCTGGAATCAAAGATGAGAGACCATGACTTGAGTACAACGCAATGTTTGCGTGGTTACAATCAAGAACATATGGAACATGTTCAGCTGTGAAGACGGATGGATGGGGGTGATAGCATTCCCATCCCTCCTCTCACAAACACATACACTCTTTCTTCCCACCTCAAAGACGAGCAGTTTGCAGTTTTCTATTTGGCGGCTGTGTTAAACCACATGTTGCCATCAACTTCTGTTGCTCAGTTAGTTGTGATTTCATGCCCAATTAATTTATTTAACGATGTCTGAATCTCCGGAGATATTGGAGGTTTACAACAAAAGCACGTTAAGATCAATCAAATAGAGTAATAGAAACTAAAACAGTAGTTCCGTATCCTTCATACATCATCATATTTTTTTCTCTGAGCTGTTAAACATCTAAATTCAGACAAAACATTCAGCTGTGACAGTAGCTGTCTTTTTGTCCTCAGGCCACATTAGTTTACCACAAGCTTTGGAAGGTTTAAAGAGCTGACGACTCTCAGCAAGCATCCACCAGGTGTTTTATGTGGCAGGTGGAGGTTTGATTGGCAGCAGGTGGCAGTCAACAGCATTCATCCAGGTCTATAACCCAGCATGCTAGACTGTTGGTGGCCAACGATCTGCAGCTAAACCAGATTTGAAGGTCGCCAGAAATTAAACAGCTTTGCAAGAACATACAGAACAAATGTGCACCTGATAATCAAGAATGTGCACACATCTCTTAGATTTATAGCATTATCTCTGTTCAGCTTTAACTCCATCTGCAAGTTAAAATAAGGTTTACTTTGGACTGGATATGAGTTAAGAGAAAAAGCAAATGTCTTTCATTTTAAATTCATCAAAGCTGGATTTTAAGTTTAGAGAACAAGAAATTACACAATAATGACACATTCTATGTAAGAAGTTATTTTAATGCTCTACAATGGACTCTTACGTCTAGCCTCCAAAATGCCCCAGTTTCCTAAAGCATTTAAATTATTGCTGAAAATACTGATTCAAAAAAGAAGCAAAAAAAGATCACGGCCGATCAGAGCTTCACGCCGCAAAATGAAATAAGCCAAAAACTGTTCCTGCTGCAGCAGAAGCATTTTCTGACTTTACAAGATCCAACCGTTTTCTTCCTTCCCATCTGTGAAATCATTCAAGTGCGGAGGAGGTCTGGAGGAGTCATTTTACTTCCCTGTTGTCACAGTGACTGAAGCAGTCCGAAATTGAAGCCAAGGACCGAGATTCTCCTTCTTAAAATCTCACAGCCTTTATGAGCAAATCTATAAGCAATCAGTTCAAATAACCTTTCCACTGAAGAATATTTTTACCTGATTAAAACTCCTCAGCACATGGGAAGGACGATGCAAAAAAATGTAGACTTGCAATTTTTCACTTCTCAGTTTCCTTAGAAACATCCATACCTGGGTGCAGGCACTGGAGTTTGGTATTACCGTCAGTTTGGCTTTGATATAAGCCTGACACCACTCCTCTGTTCATTCGAAAATAGATAACTCATAATTGGGCTGATTGGTGAGAGAGGAATGGGGGGGAAAATGAAAGAAGATGAAAAAGTTTTTTTTTTCCAGGCTCTCCTTAAATACCTCCACTTTTCACAAGACATGGTAGATTTGAGGTCAGGCATGAGGGGCTGGCATATGTTGCTCTTCAAGCAGTCATGGAGAATTTTTTTTTCTCCTCCAACTTTGACCTCCTCTCTATAACTCATGTTTGCCACTTATTGTTGCTGCTGAAACCCCAATGCCTTTGTGTGTGGTTGTCTTGAGTAGCAACAGGAATAGAGAAGAAAAGATAAGAAACGGTAGCTTTCTTTTACATTTATCTAACTGTATCCAAAGGGAGGGCTATTCAGAAGTAGCTGGAATCATGGAGGCACTTTTTATTGTGGCATGTGGATCTGGAACTGTGGGGAAACAACACTTTCCACACAGGGGGAAAAAAACAGCAAAGTTTCCTCCCCCGTTGAAAACTCAGCCAGTCGACATCCATCATGCTAAAATAAAGCTGCAGCAACCAGAGCAATTTGAAAGAGGTGGAGTTAATAGAGAAAATGAATGGGAGGAGCTACAAAAATCTCCCAGTTCTTCTTTTTTCATCGTTTTTTGTTAATGTAAAAAAAGGTTTTTGACTGGCCACCAAAAGAACTGCAAACTTTGTTTTGTTCCCAGATCCTGCAGCAGTCAACATGCTTTGTTCTTTATTCATTGTGCTTCATTTCTGCTAACATTTCTTTCTACAGATTTTGGTGTCGGATGGAGCTTATTGTCTTTTCTTTCTCTGGTGTGTCATCCTGTGTGCATTTTGCCAGATGTGTAATGATATACAGCTGTGTTGAACTTGCCCATAACCAGCCAGAGAGAGAGAGAGAGAGAGAGAGAGACTCCAGACAGCTGAACTCACTTCAATGTGTTCCTCATGTGTGCTGTAATGTGGAAAAGATTTCAGAGCTCTCTCCTCCACTCACCATAACTGAGCTCAGCTTAACCCTTCAGCTGCCAGAAAATACCAGATCCACGGAGCAGGGTTAAAGCTGTTGCTGGTCGCAGCTCCTGTATCTTACATCCTGTCTGAGCTCTCCAGCTGCTTCCTTTAGCATGGCAATCCACTTACCCTCAAAGTTTCCTGTTAGCATGCTAACATCTTGATTAGCCATTTTGACCACATATGCAGTACACTAGCATGATATAAAGTATATTCTTCTATATTTGATAATAGAGCTACATGTAAAATTCCAATGCACTCTAAACTTTCAACAATTTACTTTCAAACTTGACTGGTTCTGTGTCACTGCAAGCCAATTACATGAAATAATGGGAAATATTTGTCCAAAACATTACAATTTTGCAATATGGGTTTAAAAATTACATTTTAAGATTTAATTTTCTTTGGCAGGTTGTCACAGACCCATTCACACAATCCCATTGGTTAATTTATGGCATGTGTGATCATACTATACTTAATCAGACACTTTGATTACTTTTTTGAAGCTCTGTGTCTCCGTTATGCTCTCTGGAACAATCTTTAGGAATAAACAAGCCTTACAAGCTAAGTAAAACTTAACCACAGAAAAAATGAATCCACAAATCAAACAAACCAAGTTCACGTCAGTAGATGATACTGACTGATGATTGTTTTCACATGGACGGCTGAACGGCATCAATTGGAGTTTATGGTCATACACTTTTTCTTCCACGACTCAACTTCTAGTTGATCTGAATAATTTAATATTTGGAAAGAATGCTATTAAAAATGTTATTAAAACTTCAAAGTTTTTATTTTCTTAAAGTGGACTTATGTGGTCTCAACCTGCTGTTTGTCCAGATGTTGTTTTTTTCAGATTATAATCACAAACTCAGTTCACGTGTTGTGGATTCCTCTGAAGAGTAGAACTTTGAAAGATAGATTTAACTTGCTTTATATTAATACTTTATGGAAAACAATAATCCAGATGACCAGATTTTACTCCAAAAGTTCAGGCCTCTGATGGCTTGATGACAACATTTCCCAGAGTTCATGGACACATGCAGGTTCCAAAACGTCCTCCATTTAGATATGTCTCCTAATGGCGTCTTGTAAAGTACCTAGAAACAGAATGAGGTATATTATAGTAAGGATAGAATGGTATAGTTTATATTGTTATTTAAGTCACTAAGTCCTAATAAAGGAGAAAGTTTGGGGTGGTTAGATGGAGCAGCTAAATGCTGCACCATCATCCATGGGTCATTGTGAGACGAGATTAAGACTAATAAACGTCATCAGTGGCATAAAACACTTGTCTCACTTCCTGGTTTGGTTTAAACAAAAAAACATCACTTTGGGGGAGTTAGAGAACAATCACAGTTTGGGCTAAAATATCTTATATTCAAATGTGACCATTAAAATGTGTGGATGTTACATATAAGCACATATCATTACAAGACTTTGGACATTTTCTGGTTGGCTTCATACTGTAACGTCGGGGGGTTAAGGGTTGGGAAAATGATCAAGGACATTATCTTACTCTTTACCTGCAGATTCACCACCATCAGACATCTCATATTGCAGGGTGGATGGGTACATTTTGGGGAGGACAGTCTCACTTGTTGTGTCCAATTATCTTTGCAGTCACTGTGCGTGCTACCTGTGATAGATTATATTTTGAAAGGAACTGTGGCCTCTGCAAAAAAATTCTTGGGAATGAGGCATCTTTGTTGATTGATGAAGTTTATTTCTTTAGAGGTTTATCTGTTTTTTAATCTCTGCTCCTGGGGAATTCAGCCTCAAAGTCCTCCTGTAGAAAAATCAGCCTGCATATTTGTGCGGCTTTTCAAAAGGAAGAAAAACTTTAAAATAAAAAGTTCATATGTGGACATTTGCTTGCTTACCCCTTGTAAGCTGGACTTTTTTTTCATCTCTGAAACCACGGCCCAGCTCTATCTAGCAATTAACTGCCTGCTGTGGACTCTGGTGACATTGTGTGGGGATATTTCTGTCACGTTTATTATGCGTTTGCTGACCAGACTGTGAGTCATGTGGACAGGGAGGCAATCTAACCAAGCATTGGATCCAGCCAAGGGAGGTGCCCTACTTTGATTTTTATCCCCTTCCATTTTTTTTTCTCAGTGATTCTCATGATTCTCACGTTCCTTCTCATCTCTTCAGCTCTCTAATTGGCAGAAAGGGTTTTTTGGGTGCAACTGGCTTTGTTTTAAAATCTTTCTTTCCTTCATCACAGTGTGGAAGATCCGTCCCCCTTGACTCAACATTTACACTTGCACTTCCTGACATGTATCTATACTCTCACCCCCTCCTCACACTCCCGCCTTCTCCCATTTCCTCACTCACATTAGACCAGCTCTTCAATAAACCTGCCTCCTTGCAACTAAACTCTAAATGCTCAAGAAATATATCTCAATGGAAACGGCCTGCGTATGTGACTGAGGGAGTAAAGACATACGAGGATGAAGAGACACGGAGACAAAGATAATAGTGAGGCATGAGGAGACTCTGAAATTACATGAAAAGTGTCAGGTAGCAGGGAATACAAGAAAAGCTTGAGAAGGAAGGGAGCATGCGTTATATACACAAAGACACGTCACAAACTTGGCTGGGTTGTTGTATAATTTGAGGTACTTAAAGTAAATGAGTGCTCCTTAAAAAATCCTGGTCTGTTTTTAACTGGTTCCCTCAGTCCCTTCCTCTCTGGGTGCTACATAGTCAGTCAGCCGGCTGAATAATGCCAGTGGCCTCAGCATGCTCATATGTGCTCGGACCTGTTGAGCCCAAGAGAAAATTGAATTCTTTGACCCAGAGTGCCTTCATCATCACACCTAAACAGTGCCTGCAGCTTTGTGACTATACCGTAGAAAATAAAGAATTTGGACCACAAAGAAATGAGTAAGATATGAAAAAAAGGAAAAAAGTGCTAAATTTGGATTCTACAACCTTTTGTTGTTTAATCTTGTTTTGTTAAAACCAAGAAATTCTCGAAATATTTTATTTTTATCATGCCTAAAATATGTAAAAGACTGCTTTGATTATTCAGCCTAGTAATTAAGATCAAGATTGATTGGACTCTAGTTACTTGGAACTATTTGTGTGACAAATATGAGACAAGAGCTGGATCATTTAGCTTAGCAAGTCTGGAAAATGGAGAGAAAACTAATTTAGTTTTGTTCAAGTTAACATAACTCATCACATCACAACTTTCTCCATTTCCTTTATACAAACTTATCAAACAAGATATTTTTGCTTTTACTTGCTGTTTTCCTTCTGCATCCAGTCTGGGTGGTGAACTAATGAGCTGCAGTTATTTTACTTCATGATGAAACACAGACTTGTCAGTATAGCTACAAAAATCAATACGGATGAGAAGGTGAAAAAAAATGTTGTGGCGGGATTTGAGAAATAAGAACTGACTGATAATTTTCATTTTACAATCCCCCAAAATATAAATGACCAAAAACATTTTGTCTCAGAGCATTCTCCTGTTCCTCTGGTATTCCAGAGAGGAAATTTTGTTGCAAGTCTTTAGTGCAGAGAAGGAATTGAAAAATCGGCCTGGAATACAGGCTATAATTTAGAAACCTCAGCCGCCCCTGCATGTCTGCTGGTGTGTGTGCACGCAGTGCCCTGTTTAATTAGTGCCTGTCTGAGAATTGTGTGTCTATATCAAAGAGGGCAGAGTGTCTGAACCGATTTATCCATCACTGCATGTTTCTTTCAAATTTAAACCATTTTTGGACCTTTTTTCACATCTGTTTTGCCTCTTTTTGCTTTAGTGTGAAAGTATCACACGTCCCTACCGGTAACTTTTCTGTCAGTGTTCAGTGGAAGACAGTCACTGGTTACCGGATTGTGCTTCGTTAGCTCCAGCTTCCACATGAACTTCAGTGGTATGTTGCAATATGAACAGCCAGGTGAAGTCATTTACTCATAAATGCCAATAATGAAGTTTTTAATCATTGAATGTGTGACATTTCTTTCCTGATGGGACATCTGTTCTTCAGCATCATGCAATGGCAAACAAAAACAGTTTGCCAATGAAGACTCAAAAATTTTAAAGTTACAAAATTTTTCCATCACATCTCCTTAATTGGTAACAGCTTTCCTATCACTACCTGATGTCACATTGACACGTCAATACTATGTTGATGATATTGATTCTCATTGTTTGATATCAACAAAATTCTCTAGGCCAAAAACCTCAGGTGTAAGGGGATAGTGGATGGTTACAATTACATAGTTAGGGTTTGATAAGTGCCTATTGTCATGGGGTTATACATTTTAATACTTATTTGTTGCAGGTTTCATCATGTGACATTAACCCTCCCCTATAAATACACTTGCCTTGCCTTGCCTTGCCTTGCCTTGCCTTGCCTTGCCTTGCCTTGCCTTGCCTTGCCTTGCCTTGCCTTGCC
>JAOXYM010000018.1:11601408-11624901 GCA_028567055.1 Leptatherina wallacei
TGCCTTGCCTTGCCTTGCCTTGCCTTGCCTTGCCTTGCCTTGCCTTGCCTTGCCTTGCCTTGCCTTGCCTTGCCTTGTCTATACAAAATGACTACCAGGGATATATGTTGCTATGAATCAAATCATAAAGGATCTCCTCAACAACTTGTTATCAAGCTCCCCCCAAGCCTGTTAATGTGAATCAGAGTCAAGGGTGTTGAAGCAGGAAACTACATCTACATTTTCTAAGCACTGCAGGGAAGCAGCCCTCAAGGGCTGGAAGTGGACATCCCTACTGGAGGGAGTCATTTTCTTACTGATGTGAAACTCAGTTTTTTTATGTGCCACATCCAAGCCTTGATATCATGTATACATTTGCTAGACACAACAGACATTTC
The DNA here is from genome assembly GCA_028567055.1 of Leptatherina wallacei. Taxonomy (NCBI): domain Eukaryota; kingdom Metazoa; phylum Chordata; class Actinopteri; order Atheriniformes; family Atherinidae; genus Leptatherina; species Leptatherina wallacei. The sequence continues at coordinate 11,601,786 of JAOXYM010000018.1, forward strand.
CCCATGGAAATGTTTAATTTCCAACTCCAATTAAAGGAATGGTGGGAATGTTTTCCAAGAGCATTTTTTACAACATTTCTTAAAATCCCCGTCACACCCCGATTGCAGCTAATTAATTAAATTATCTAACATAAAAATAACATATTTTAGTCACCTGTGGAACGGACAGGACTGAAAAAACACCATCCAATCATTTTAACCGGCCCGTTCTAAAAGATTGATGGTGATATGTCTATCAAACTCAACTGCTATTTGTCCCCCCCCCCCTCTTCGTGGAGGAATCGCATGGTCTCAGTGGCTTCAAGCATTTGTAAACAAAGGCAACAAAGTGAGATCCAGAGCTTGGCTAGCTACATTAGCTAGCATGCTACATCAAAATACGGTACACACTTAAACGTCAGGGACATTATGGCAGAAAAGGTGCCTATGTCAAGTCGAAAAAGGAAAACCGTTTCGGAGAAGGCTACTGCAAAGAAAAAAGCTGAAGGAGAGCAGAGAGTGCATCGTTAGCATTAACTGAATAAACAGAAAGGGCTGCAAAGTGATGCTATAGTGGCCCTATTTTACTTGATAAGTAAGATAACTGTTTTTCCAGAATCGCCTAATCTACCTTTAATAATCCTGCAGAGAACATTTGTGTGCAGTATATTAAAATATTTTATAATCTAGTTTTCCACATCTTGCTTCCAGCACATCTCTTGAAGTGTTACAATATAAAGTTAGATTTGATTCAAAGCCATGAGCTGATGTGATAACATCAGATATACGCTGGGGTTTTGCTATAAGACGTGAAAAAGTTTTCCATTGCTAATTTAATAGCAGAATGCAAAGGTAATCAGAATTTATCATTGCTCTTCATCAAGATAATCTCATGGATTTTGTGCTGTTGTTCCTGCCTGTTGGGTATAGCCTACAGCCACTTCTGACAAAAAATGTTCTCCACCCAGTCATTATTTACCACAATTTTATCTTTATTTAGTTTTATGGATAAAAGCTTAATAAAAAGAATAAACTTTTAGGGGAGGGATTTCTGTTTAGTAGATTTGACTCTGACCATGAAAGTTGGGAAAACTTGGAGACTACAATAGTAAGATTTGCTTTCCACATTTGAAACCTTTCAGAAGGGACATTTGAGTCAGTTTTAACTGCAAGGTTACAGATAGGCTGAATCAGCTGCTGGTCCCCCGTAGGAAATGTCTTCATCCCTAGGTTAGTCATACAATCTTGTTATAAGAGGATCAGGGTTCCTCATAGATGAATCCCAATTAAAGCATATGCAGACAGTTACTGGAATCATCAGTATTAATAAGCAGCTACACTGAATTAAAGTGTTTTTAACTTTTTATTTAATTACCAATGAAATATTACAAAGAAATATGAGAAAAATAGTGTCTTAAAGCTGCTGGTATTTCACAAGGAAAGCTCATAACTGGCTGTTTTTAGTGGAATCTCATTGAAAAAAGGGGGGGAAATCCTGGTGATGTGGAGCTTTGCAGCCTTCTTTAATTCCCTTCGCCGCCTATCTGGTCCTCTCCAGCTACTTGAAGGCTTCAACTCCTCAACAAACATGAGAATGTAGCTCTGCAGTGAGTGGGAGCTCTGCCATATTTAAAACACATTTAATCTCTTTTGCTCCACCTCTCTCTCTCTCTCTCTCTCTCTCTCTCTCTCTCTCTCTCTCTCTCTCAATCTGATGTATCTCTCTAGTTTGAATGGGGGAAAAAAAAATTTGGTGAAACTGTTGGGAGTGTCCACAAATTACTTTGCTTCTGGCGCAGAAGAAGAGGAAAGATAACAGGCCTGATTGTGGGTAGAAAGAAAAAGTTTTAGAATTATTTATGTGTATTTACAACTGATTGTTGAGCAGATAGAGCTTTAGAGTAAATTAGCATCATTCAGACATCATAGCAGCAAGGTGTGCAGTAGAGTTATTACTGCAAGCAGAATAAAAACACATTCAAGCTCAGTACAGTGGAAATGTGCTTCTGAAAGTACAGAACAGGATTTAAAGGTGACAATAATTGGGATTTTTTTCTCCCTTTTAGGTATGTGAAGAAATCCCAGCTTAGCAAAACACACATCTTTCATGTTCTTCTGTAATTTCAATGCACATTGGTCTGATTGATTTGATTGATCGATAATTAAAGATACCATTGATGAATCATGAAATTGTTTTATGCCATTTGAATTTAAGCCTGCATAGGTCCCATTTTGCACACAAGAATGGACAGTAATTGTGTGATAAAAAGTAGCATCAGACCCAGGCTGAGTTGTTGAGGTAGTAGTAGAGTGGATGGCATGTCTGATCATGTGGGCAGGTAAGAGCAGTTCAAAGAGAGAGCTGGAGTGGTTGAAACTAGATCTGTCCTCACACCTGCCTTCTGACAGTCTGAAACTTTCCTAGTATTGTGCTTGATAGACTTTTTGTTGAGTAAATACTAACTGATTTTGGCTAATTAGAAGGTAAAAGTGTGAGTAACTAACATGGAAACTCTCATGAAGCATGATGGAATTTTTCAGGAAATGCTTGGTGCATGTGTTCTGCACTTGTGTGGAAAAAATGACAAATTTATTTGGCAGTGTGAAGAAAATGGTTAGTTGACACATAACAAGATCAAAACAGAAAAATTGTCAATAGCATGTCTTCCAAAGCAATGAAAAATTTAGCCTCAGGCAGCATATTCTTTTGTAAATCCGTGCGTAAAAAGTCCATTCCATTCAAACCCCAACCGACTGGATTATCAATAATTAGACAGAAAACTCTAAACCTCTATTAAAACTTATATGACCTATGAAATCCAATGCAGAGAAGAAGGACCCAGGACCTCTCAGTGCCAAATAATGCCCACCGACGCGCTCAAAAACGGACACAATTTTACGCACGTAAAGTAAACCGAGCGCAGTCGGCCCGCGTCGGAGCACTGACACTCCGGATTCACTGCAGCCCGTAAGAAGAGAAAAACCGTAGGCCTTCATCTTCCTTTTAAACGTCGACGCTGTCCACGTCCTCAAAAAGAATGGATCTAATTAAACGTTGCACTCGTCATCATCGCCAAAGCTTTGCCAAACGCTGTCTGGTGGAGAGAAGGCAGGGAGATGCAGGACCACATGACTGCCTCCAAGCTGCAGAGGGATGGGAGTCAGATTGGGTTTCTCCTTTCCCATTGGCCGGTGGGCTGACTTTTGACACGCAGACCAGGGACCCTCCTGCCGTATAAATAGGCCTGATAGAACTTTATTATTCTAGCATCACGGCAGCAGGTTTCTGCTAAGTTTGGAGTTATTCGTGTCACCACAACTGTATGCCTGCTTGACGGTGGTTTAAAAACAGGGGCTCAGCGGCACAAGGAGTCTGCATGTCTGTTTAGACATGCTCAGCTTTGTGGATACCCGGATTCTGTTGCTGCTTGCAGTAACTTCATACCTAGCATCATGTCAATGTAAGTTTGAATGTCTGCTCTTTCTCTGTGATGGATATTTTTCCCCCATTGCTTGAGGATCCTTTCGCTTGGCTTTTGCTTGGGACTTACATGATGGCCAACCAGAAGACAGCTCGAAACACTGCTGAATAAAACTCAACGGATTGAGCTCAAGCAGAGGATTCTTCACTCTTTATTTTTCCAAGGATACAATTTATGATGATTAGTTTCCGAGAGGGAGAAGTTGCGCTGCTGAAAAAAAAAGAAAGGAAAAACTTTTTTTTTTGCTTTTAGGGAGACTTTTATCCTGTCGGCTCATGGTCTTTTAGTAACTTTTAATGCGTGTGTAGTTATTTAAATTACCTTAATTTGTCTTTTTTTGGTGGTAGGATGAAAAGTTTTGTGGGGCGTTGTACACATTGTTCCATCCAGACGTCCAGGGAATCCAGCTCTGTTTTATGAGGATGTAATGTCTCCCCCTGGTGGCCATGGATGCAAACATCTACTTGGCATTATATTTAATTTCTTCGTAATTAAAACACATACATCTTTCTTCATTAAAAAAAGGACATAGAAATTACACTAAATTAGAGTACAGTTTATTTAAATTTGTAGTCTTTTTAAAGCGTTGTCTGTTTCTTCCTTTATATCCAATGCTAGTAAAGAGGAGCATCTTTCAAACCACAGAAACATTAGAAGTTAACAGTACAGTTTAGGCAATTAAGTTAAAGCTTAACAAAAGAGAAATTGAGAAATTACAAGACTTACATCAGTTTTAGCATCCAATTGCACCACCTTGTGGACTAGAGGGACATAACATGTCATGAGTTCACAGGGAGGTCCCAACTGTGCAAATCCCAGCCATGACCAGCTGGTCCAGAGGCATCTGGGGCAGGTGATTCTAGCCTGCAACATACAACAGATGACAGATACAAACATCAGCCCCCCCAAAGGGGAAAACTCTTATTATGCTTTAGTAAAAATCTCTAATTTAAAACAGTTCTGTCACAAAATGCTCAACAGTATAACCAAATTTGTATGGTAGCAAAAGCAGGTGCCATCAAAAATTATCTACAACTTTTCTTGTTTCTACCAGCAGGCCAACTGTTCCATGCCCAAAGGCGTAAATGACCTGTTCAGGCCTGTTAGCAGCTGAAGCTTTAATACCTGGAATGCTGGTGCACCTAGATCCACATTCATTACAGAGTTAATCTGATGAGGGTTTCAGTGATTCACAAGCTGTGTAAAGTAGACATGGCCCTCGGCTACACTTTTAGCTAAGGCATGTTTGACTGCAAGCAGGATATTAGCAAATAGTATATGGGAAATCTAGGTTTTAAAGCTAGTCTTTGTGTGTTATACCATGATGAGGAATTTATTCCAAATTTCCAGAAGCAGGCAAAGACTGCCGTTTAAAATGATTGGTTTAAAGGTTATAGACAACAGAACACACAAAAGACCAGCTTTGAGTTTTGCATGAAATACAACATCCCTGCAGTATGTTGCTGTATGATTTACTAAAGTCACCAGTATGTTTAATTTCCTTAATGAAAGGCAGAAAGCAGTCACCCTGCGGCCACAATGTTTCCTTTTACAGGCTTTTTTTTTCTTTCTTCTTTTTTTGCCAAGCAAAGGACAATATGACACTTATAGAAGAACTTAACACACTGAACAAGAGTATAGATGGATGGAAATGTTTTATGTTCTAACGGAGTATTCCCTTTTCTCTCCCTGCCCTCCTCTTCTGCCTCTTCCATCTCATCATCTTCATCATCATCATTTCTACCATGTCACAGTGACGGTTAGTACTCCTGCATGCTACCGTGAAAACAATATACCTTAAAAATAGTATTACCTTGTCAAGTTGCCTATTTTGTCTTCCAAAACCTGTGAATCATCCCAGGAAAAAAAGGTCTTGATTATTCTTGACCAATCTGATCAATCTCAACCGTGGCAGAGCATTTCATGGAGGGATTTCTTCCTCTGAAGAGAGTTATTTTCTGCAGTTTTCTCCCATCCTGTTCATGAATAGGTGAGGGTCTTATTGGCTAAAGACTGTGTCAATGAAAGCTAAAACCACATTGCTGAGGCACCCGTGGGGCCTGGCACAAAGGATCCTTTCTGAGGACAGCAGAGAGGGAGCAGAGGGAGGTTTGCCCCTAAAAGCTGACTTTGGATCAGTTTGGAGTTCTCATCTGCTCCTTGATTTGGATAGATTTAGAGATATACACCTGGTCTCAGACCGGTGAGTCAAGACTGAAACTGTTAACTTGGATTAAAACACACAGGCATCTTTTTTTTTAAAAAGAAAAAGAAAGAAATATGAATAATTATTGGTTTGAATTATTCAGCTTGTAAAATACATTGTCTAAATTCAAACAACTGTTGATAGCTTGGTGTTTTCAGCCTCAGCAGCAGCATTTTAAGATGCACCATGGTACTGTGTCAGGATGTAACCTATCCCATGCAATGATGTGCTCTGACTGCCAAGAGATTGTTGAGTTTGGTTTGGGATTACATTTATCATGTTGCTTTTCTGTAACTCTGTGCACATGCTGATTATTCATATCACATGCACTTTGTTCCCACTGTATCTGTATGAGCCTGCTTTATATATAGTATCATTGTCACAGAATTGTTCATTATTATTATTGGGGGGTTTTTTGTTTAGTTTTTTAATAGCAACTCATTATTATGCTTATGCATGAGACAAGGAAGCAATAAGTTGTACCAAACCCTGAAGAGACTATTTACTATTTATCTTCCTTTCTACTGAGGAAAAGGTCAAGGTTACAAACTAATGTTTAATACCAGACGGGTTGCATTTAAGACAAATGAAAGATTTAGATAAGAAATAGTGGAGGCATCTTTAATTATTTCTTGTTAAATCACAGAAAATTCAAATAGGTCATCTGAATATGATTTAAACCTGGTGTTTGATTGCTGCAGGGGCTTGCTTTGCTAAAGTGACTGTTTGAAGCTGACATGATGCTAAAAGTATTTAGCAGAGCCATCTGTTGTGTGTTGTGGTCTAACTGAGCAATTTCTGTGGCACAGGGTCCCAGAGGAGACAAAGGACCTCGAGGTGACAGGGTAAGCTGAAATGCAACTCTGTTGCTTTTGATCTAACAAGCAATGTAATTACAGTATTCAGGAAGGCACGTTTACAAAGCATCTTTGGCCAAGTGTTTGCTGATGTCATCTGACCTGTTAACCTCTACTGGCCACACCCCTTTGTTTACATCATCAGTAGCACCATAGCCTTGGTCACTAAAATTATTTCAACAGTTATTTATATTTTTTTTATCAAACTACCCCCACTTACTATGACTTACAGAAAAGTAATTTCAATCCAACATTTTTTTAGATATATCTTTTTCCTTCATTGACAGTTAAAAGTATTCATTATAGATAAGCCTTTTAGCTCCTGAAGGATTTCCATGCTGCATCCTTAAACAAACATCACCAGCTGGACTTTAAATCCCAACATTTCCTCACTCATGTCATCTGTCTTTTCCAGGGTCTTCCTGGCCCTCGTGGAAAGGACGGCATACCCGGAGTACCTGGCCCCGCTGGCCTTCCTGGCCCCCCTGGACTTGGAGGAGTAAGTCTACTGTTCATACCCTTTAAATAAACAGTGTGCTTTAGTAATGTTTCTTAAAAATTGGGTTAGAAAATATTCAAAGGGCTGCATTGGCTCTGAAATGTGTATTTCTTACACTCCAAACTATGCCGTATGAAGCAGTGAAAAAAGGCCTAAATCTGACCTGTATTTGGCATTCTGCTGTGTCAAGTCCAATAAAACACATACCTGCCTTTATTCATTGAATTCTGATGACCTCACTGCCTCATTAACAATGTGATAAAGAGCAACTTTTAACATTTTGTTGTTTACGCGACTGAACCAAAAGCCTTCTAAAAGACACCACACGAATGTGGCAGAATTACGTCAACAGTGTACCATTTAAAGCAAATTTTAGTTTAAAAATTGTTGCAGTTCGTTGTAAATAACTTTTCTAGTGAAAAAGAATAAGTATTAAAGAAATTTCATATGACTGTGTGTTTGCAAGACTTCATAGACCAGATACTGTGATCATTGTTAGAGATTCGTTATGTTTAAACTATGCTTTACTTGTTTAACTGTCCTGATAACTCAGTTCAGCAAAGGCTTATAAACTCCCACACATATTAATTAATGTATTTAATCCTGTTCAACAGAACTTTGCTGCTCAGTATGATGGCGCAAAAGCCCCTGATCCCGGCCCTGGACCCATGGTAAAGATCCTTCTTTTTTTCCCAACACAACAACACCATGACCCACATTTTCACATAACCACAATGATCCATGTCAAGAAGTGTCATTATTTATATTATTATTACTTACTCAATTATAATTATGGTGTACGGATAATTTCTGGATATGTCTCACATTGAAAGTCTACTTTTGATACAATACAAAACAAAACAATAAAGTTTTTTCAGATTTATCTTGGAGGATGAAGATTGATAGCTAACTTTTTGTCTGATTTTCAGGGTATGATGGGAGCTAGAGGCCCACCCGGACCTCCCGGACCCCCAGTAAGTGCCAAAAACCTACTGAAATTGAACCTGTTTATAAACCTATTAAATTCTCAGTACATTATGACCAATGGCTGGATCTCTTCTTATTTAATAGGGACCTCAGGGACACACTGGACACCCTGGTGAGCCTGGTGAGCCTGGACAAGCTGTAAGTATCCTCAACTCTCCTGTTTATCATGTTTTAATGAAAATAATTGTGATTTGGGATGAGTGTAGATGCCAACTTCATTTGATGTTTTTACTCTCATTCCCAGGGTGCCCTTGGTCCTCGTGGCCCCCCAGGACCTCCTGGCAAAGCTGGAGAAGATGTATGTATGCAATTCTTTTCATAACCTTTTTTTAAAACTCATTTTGAGCTGTAGAAATTTTTTTTTTCTTATTGCTTATGTATCAAATATTAAAGTCTCTTCTGTTGACTCGCAGGGTAACAACGGCAGACCTGGCAAGCCTGGAGACAGAGGTGCCCCCGGCCCTCAGGTAAGACGTTATTACCAAGACATGGAGAATCATACACACACTGCTGTCAGATAGTTAGATTGCAAATATGAAATGTTTATGATGTTTTTTGCTTTTGAATCGCAGGGTGCTCGTGGATTCCCCGGAACCCCTGGACTTCCAGGAATGAAGGGACACAGAGTGAGTGTGTTGAGCTGAACTTCACCTTCTCCTCTTCTCCTTCCTCCACACCTGGGTCCTTAACACTCGGGGGGAAAAATTCTCCAAAGCAGAAAGCAGTTGAGGAATGGGCACACCTGCACTGTGTGGAAAATGGATCTGAGTTGTACAGAAGATCATACCCCTTAATGAGCACCACTGGTAGTGATTACAGAGCTATCCTCGTTCCCTCTGGTCTTCTTGAAAATTACTGGATTGCCTTAAAGGAAAAAGCTTCCCTATGAGTGGTGTTGAAAGCACCTTCCATATTAAAGCCAGAAGTAAAGCTTCCTTTGAAACAATATTAAAGGGCAGAAAAGCATCTTTGATAACTCACATGAAGTTTTGAATGTCCCTTCTCCCACATGGATGAAGCATATCTTATTTATGCCTTTAGAACCTGGTTTTTTCTATAACTTTGATCCCATTTCTACTCTCTTTTTATTTGTTTATCACCATTTCAATAAACATTCACTTATGTATTCCCTTAGATATGATCTCTCAACATAACTGTGCTTCTGTATTTTAGGGTTACACTGGTCTGGATGGACGTAAAGGAGAGCCCGGTTCTGCTGGCCCCAAGGTAAAAACCCAACTAACCTCCATGCGATAGCTCCAGCAAAGATTTCCAGTTACTTACTTTTTATTAATTTCAATTGTTAGTCTCTTTCTTTATGTAGATTTCTCTGCTTCCCATGCAAACATGTGACCCAAAAACAAGTGAATATTTTACTATACATTTGTCTTACCTCTCCAATAGGGTGAGACTGGTGCCCACGGAGCTCCTGGAAGTCCTGGAATGGCAGTAAGTTTCTGATAATAATTTTTTAATTTTTTTTTCTAAGCTAAATTACATCCTTACAACAGTTCCCAGCATTCACTAACATGCTCAGCTAGTGTTGAATCATGGGAGTACAGCATTGCAGTGAAGGTAATGTATGTCTTGTCTTCAGGGATCACGTGGTATGCCTGGTGAGAGAGGTCGTCCTGGCCCTGCTGGCTCTGCTGGGGCTCGTGGTGCTGATGGCAATGTTGGACCTGCTGGCCCTGCTGTGAGTAAAATTTTATTTTAGATTTCTGTATAATAAGTATATATGATATATAATAAGTAATGGAAAACTGAAGCTGCACCATTGTCAGAATAACTAGATATGAACTTAAACTTGTTGACACGTATCCTGACATCACATTTGCTCCTCTTTAATCTAGGGACCCTTGGGTGCTGCTGGTCCCCCAGGCTTCCCCGGTGGCCCCGGCCCTAAGGTGAGTGTTATTATTCCTGTTGAATCCGTTTATGAAGACTTTCACATATAGGTTCACATAAAAAAGCCAACCTTGATGTCCAAAAATTTTAATCCATCCCCAATTTCTTCTTACACCACATCCCCGGGGGAATCAACATGTGCAATATTCATCAAATATTTGACCACATTTCATTTCTATCAGTAATTTCCAGGTGATATTGGTGCATTGTTTGATTGTGAGCATATTTTTGTCATTTACAGGGAGAGGTTGGACCTGCTGGAGCCAGTGGCCCGTCTGGACCTCAGGGATCTAGAGGAGAGCCTGGACCCAATGGTGCCGTTGGCCCTGTTGGACCCCCTGTAAGTAAACAAAGATGCCCAATTTCTTCTAATAACAATTAGCTCTTGAGTTTGTGTGATTTAGTGTTGATCTGAGAAAGATGGTTGTGGTGCTAAAGACTAGAATGATCAGTTGCTAAAGTCTCTCCTGCCTCACTGAAATGACTTACTTCTGTGAAGAGTACTTCATGGAATACTTAGATAGGAATATTTACATTTAATATTCTATTGTTAAAACAAAAAAAAAGGTATTTTCTTATCCAAGTTCTTCACCAAAAAATCCTGATTTATGTGTACTTTTTAATGTGATAGTTTTAGATGCATTGCATATTTGAATCTTATATATTCTTCTAATTTCTTGTGATTTCCCTGCAGGGTAACCCTGGTTCTAATGGCCTGAATGGACCTAAGGGAGCTGCTGTAAGTATCTAAGTTGTAATAGAAGTTACTATGAGCTGAAACTGTTATGTACACAACACACAAATAGAAACCATTTAACAGTGGGACCATGCCTAGTGTGATGCCCACACCAGTCACGGATAGCTTAGACGTTAGATACACAAAGCCTAACTCATAGTTGCTGTTACAAAATGGCATAAAGTGGGAAACATTTGGCACCCATGACTCAAACATCCAAAAGCCAGACTACATTGATTTTCAAACCACTTTAGATACACCATAATACTCCTTTTGGCTAATGACACACATAAACACACAGATGTGGACCAGCTTTTGTATCACTACAGATGGCTGGAGTTTTTCTTTTGATGATTTAACTAACTGTCATGCCTGTTGCTCAGGGCACCCCTGGTGCTGCTGGAGCTCCTGGCTTCCCTGGACCAAGAGGAGGACCTGGACCTCAGGGACCTCAGGGTGCTACTGGACCAAGAGGCCTTGCTGTGAGTAACACAAATCAAAACTCTTAAAGTAGAGTAATTGAACATATGATTGCCACTAAGATTATTAAGATGTATTTGTTTTCTTTTTTTACTTTAGGGTGATCCTGGTCCTCAGGGTGTTAAGGGAGATGGTGGTTCCAAGGGAGAGCCTGTAAGTTCATATCCTGATCAATTTAAAATTTCACCAAAATGGATTTGAAAACCTTTTCATGCATTTCTGACCTCCATCGCCTCTCTTTCCTTCCTCAGGGTAACTCTGGACCTCAGGGAGCCCCTGGACCTCAAGGTGAGGAGGGCAAAAGAGGACCCACTGGTGAGCTCGGTGCCACTGGACCTGTTGGCAACCGTGGAGCTAGAGTGAGTACCACCTCATCATTACAAATGGCTCACCTATAGCATCCACAGATGTGTCACTGGAATTAACTGTTAACCCCTGCCTGTGACTTTTAGGGCGCTTCAGGCAGCCGTGGTTTGCCTGGTTCTGAGGGAAGAACTGGCCCCATTGTGAGTATAGCATCCCACTATGGGTAACTTTTAGTCATGTAGTGAAGTTTTTTCCTCTAAACTTGTCACTTCTATCCTTCTCATAGGGTATGCCTGGTGCTCGTGGTTCCACTGGATCTGCTGGACCTCGTGGACCCCCTGGAGATGCTGGCCGTGCTGGTGAGCCTGGCCCAGCTGGTCTCAGGGTGAGTATTTTGCTAAATGCTGTTTTTGAACAGAAGGAAACCCAGACACCTCAAAGGAAGAACAGACTTGTAGGTAAATGACAACTTAAAGTAGTGGTTTCCAAAATGGAGGTCAGGACCCCACTGCGGGTCATGAGAGGGGAAGTTGGTTTGGAGATAAAGTCCAAAAATCACATTAGATTTAAAACATGAAGATAAAGTATTTCTCCATGACTGTGAAAAGAGTTTTTTTTTAAATAGTTGGTAAAAATAGTTTAAACAGTATTGTGCTTGTTGTTTATGCTGCCAAAGTTTTAATTTGCTTATGAGCAATATTTGCCCACTTTAACCAGTGATAGTGGGGGTCATAAGTCTCTCCCATTGTTATTTTGTCAGTTGAAAGCTTTAAAGTGTGGGATAGCCATAAAAGGAATAACATGTGACCTAAAAGTTTGATTTTAAAGGTGTTAAATCAGATGATGAATGACAGTACATTATTGCCTGACTGGTATGTGTTTTCCACAGGGTCTCCCAGGAAGCCCTGGAAGCTCTGGACCCCCAGGAAAGGAGGGACCTGCTGTGAGTGAACTTGAATTTGACTCAGTTTTTACCTACAGATGCATGTTTTCCTACTGGTTTCATTCTCTTTTGTTTTGACATAAACATTTTCTCAAATGAATATTGGTGACATGGTTTCAATTTCTTTTTTTGCTGCCTGCTCCAGGGTCCTGCTGGACAAGATGGCCGTGGTGGACCTCCTGGCCCAAGTGGACCTAGAGGCCCACCTGGAAACATTGGCTTCTCTGGACCCAAAGGACCCGGTGTAAGTAGACTTGAAGCAATCATTTTAAACTATTTCCTATTTTTGTTTAGAAATGGCCTGTACCTAACCTGTCTTTTACCTCAGGGAGAGCCTGGCAAGCCTGGAGAGAAGGGACCTACTGGCCCCACTGGACTGAGAGTAAGCCAAAGAAAAAAAAAAAAGCTTTGCACAACATCATGCTATAGACACAGCCTTTAAAATTGGCCATTCAAGAATTCCTGGTTTGTCATTTTTGTGCATTATATCTGTCTTTGCGTTTAGGGACCCCCTGGACCTGATGGTAACAATGGAGCAACTGGCGTCATGGGACCTGCTGTGAGTGTCCTCATGTGCACAAGTGGTTTTCAATGATATTTTATATTTTATGTCCATTTGTCCATGATATTTGGAGTCCAACGTGTATGACATGATTTTATTGTCCCTGAGCCATTTTTGATATATAACTCCTCTGTTTTTCTTGGTGTAGGGCGGCCCTGGTGAGAAGGGAGAGCAGGGACCTTCTGGAGCTGCTGGCTTCCAGGTTTGAATCAATTTCTAGTCTCTGTATAAATAACTGATAAAGAGCAGTTTCAATGAAGGAGATATTTTGCCATTATGTGATAAAAGTCTATTTCACTTTGTTTCTGTTGACTCCATTGGATCTGATGACACTATTTGATATTTTCAGGGTCTGCCTGGACCCGCTGGTTCTACAGGAGAGGCTGGCAAGCCTGGAGACAGAGTAAGTAATAAAACACAAACTTGACTTTTACAGCCAACCTACAGAAATAGCAGTTAAGTGTACAATAGTTTGCAAGACTCCTCTAACCAGCCTGATGTGTCTCTGTAGGGTATCCCAGGAGACCAGGGAAATTCTGGACCTGCTGGTGCCAAGGTGAGCTCACCTGTTCATGGCTTTGTTTTCTAATGTAGAAGGATCATCAAAAACCAGTAGTTTGATTTCAAAGATTTTAAACCGAGTAATGGGTATTTGATTTAATTTAATCTATCTTAAATTTATTTTGATTCATCCATTTATTTATTTTTTGTTGAGTGTTTTAAAGAAAACACTCTTTACAGAAGTTTCCTTTTGCATATAATGAAAACATATATGCATCTAATCCAACAGGGAGAGCGTGGTAACCCAGGTTCTGCCGGATCCGCTGGAGCTCAGGGAGGAACTGGCCCCCGTGGACCTGCTGGACCCCCTGGACCTGATGGTGGCAAGGTATGGCCATAGGAAGAAGGAAAATGTATGAAACAGAATCACAGAAAATAAGATGAGCCACAGTTTTACCTGTCTGTTTCCAGGGAGAGCCTGGTGCTGCTGGCGCTGCTGGTGGTCCTGGACATCAGGGACCTGGCGGCATGCCCGGTGAGCGTGGTGCAGCTGGTGCTCCTGGAGTTAAGGGAGAGAAGGTAAATTAAAAAGGGGGGGAAAAACACCACCTGCAGAGAGCTGTTCATTTGTCAGTACATCTCACAACCTTTTCTTCTTCCTTCTTCAGGGAGAGGCTGGACACAGAGGCCCTGATGGAAATGGTGGCAGAGATGGTGCCCGTGTAGGTTTATCTCTCGTGCTACTTTTGTGGAACTTGACATGATACTTCACTGAGTTTGATTATTTCAGCCTGAACCCTGGCCTCACTGTCTCCCTTTTCTGACTAGGGTCCACCCGGACCTGCTGGACCTCCTGGACCCACAGGAGCCAATGGTGATAAGGTAAGCCATAAATGACCAAAAAGAAAAAAGAAAAACAAACAAAAAAAAGGAACCGAACCACAACAGCAAACCTACATCAGCAGATGTTGCTGGGATCAAAGTAGTGTAGAAATGTAATTGCTGAGTGAGCCTGCAACCTAATAGTCATGACCTAATGATACTTCTGTGTAACAGAAATGCCAATTACCCCTAACGTAGTGTCATATATGACGCTACAGCCTCAACACTGCCATCTAATGGTCATTTGTAAAGCTGCACCAAGAACTCATCCACAGCTTAACGTAAGATTACAGGGGTTTAGAAGTCTAAATAAATACAGCAAACTTATTGTAATACATTTTGAAGATACTTGTTAGGAGTTTTGTGACATTTTTTTATGCCCTTTCAGTAATGCTCAAATATTTGCGTTATTTTACATACTGGACATTAAATACAACCTACAGGTTTACAACCTTTAATATACAGTCAGTGTTTACAGCCCATCATGACCAGAGGCTAAAAACCATTAAAGTGGATAAATATTTTGCTTGTAATGTACATTGCTGACTTTTCCCGCCTGCTTATAAAGACTTTTTTTTAAAATTAAAAGCATGTCTTGAAAATGTTGAGGCAACTTGTGTCTCTCCAGACATGAAAGTTATGAACACGAGTATGCTGCATCAGGTCTTAATGGAGTTACAGAACAAATAACTGATATTGCTTTGTTAGTTTGTCTAACATTTATATTTTGCTATTGTTTGTGTACAAAATGTGCGATAATTGATAAGTTATCAATTAAATAACTTAGAAAGCAGATTCATCTTAAGATAGCAAGAGTAATTTTAACTTCATGTTCTCCCCTGCAGGGTGAAGCTGGTTCCTTTGGACCTTCTGGCCCAGCTGGACCTCGTGGAGGCCCTGTAAGTACCTGTGTATTGCTTCCTTAATGATAACAGATAGTACCTCAGCTGTTGTGTCATTATATCGTTGTACACATCATGTGAGGACCTCAGCAAAGCCCAGTTCTTTATATACTGGTTAAGCAGTATTTCTGACCGACTGCTTGATATCAACAGGGTGAGCGTGGAGAGGTTGGACCAGCTGGACCCCTTGGATTCTCTGGACCACCTGTAAGCTCACTGCAATTCTATACCCAGATCATGATTAACGCATAAAAAATTACCAAAAAGTTTCAGAACACAGACACACACAGGTTGCCCTGATATTGACCCAGTCTTGCTTCCTTCCTTTATTCAGGGTGCTGACGGTCAGGCTGGAGCGAGAGGAGAGCGTGGACCTGCCGGAGGCAAGGGAGAAGTTGGCGCCGCTGGTCCTGCTGGACCTGCTGGACAATCTGGACCCCCTGTAAGTGAACACTTAATCATACTCTTGCAAATGCTAGTCAAAATATTTGATTTAAGGAGAAGCTGAAAGTTATTCAGATCGAAATCACACACTCTGGGATGAGAATATTCACATTAGCATGTGCAAAAATGTCAAGAATTGTTGTTGACATACTCTAATGAAAGATGTTCTCTTCCTCTTCTGGGAATCTAGGGTGCTTCTGGCCCTGCTGGACCAACTGGTGCTCGTGGAGACACCGGGCCCCCTGTGAGTACTAAAACAAATGCACAGATCTGTGGATACAGCACGTACCTGCCACACACAAACACAAGTAGACTCTCCAGTTAGCTCTACAGGCCCATCAGTATGCACAAACTAGGGTGTTCTTTATGTGACATAAAGGTTTTAGTTTCATATAATTTTTTGCTTTGATAAATTCCTTTCAATTGGCTTTTGGCATCGTTTGCCGTTTTGTCAGAACCAGGTTAGTAACATTTACATCTAATGGTCACATAAAATGACCAAAAGAAGTACTATTTATTTATTTATTTATTTATTTATTTATTTATTTATTTATTTATTTATTTATTTATTTATTTATTTATTGTCCTGATATTGTTTTGAATATTTTTTTGTACATAACAAAAATGTAGAAAAAGTCTGGTATGCTCATCAGTGATGAGCCATCACAACATGTGATAAATGCTTCCAATGTTTGCTTTCACTTTTAAATGGATATTAACAAACCAAACTATGACATTCATGTTCTATTTGTATTTATTTTTGTTTCCCTCTTTTTGGTCAAGGGTACACACAGATAAAGTCACACACCGGATTTGATTTCTGACCACCGTATAACCTCTGTTTGTGTTTCTGGTCAGGGTCTGACTGGTTTCCCTGGAGCTGCTGGTAGAGTTGGTTCTCCTGGACCTGCCGTGAGTATTCACCTTACCTTTACAGTTATTAATAAACACACACATGAACTCAACAATAACCCACTCCCCGCTCCGCTCTTCCCCTCTAAGGGTATTGTTGGACCTCCTGGCCTTGCTGGCGCTAATGGCAAAGATGGACCCCGTGGTGCCCGTGGTGATACTGGTCCCGCTGGTCCTCCTGGTGAGCAAGGAATGGTTGGACCACCTGGTCTAGCCGGAGAGAAGGGACCCTCTGGAGAATCTGGCCCAGCTGTAAGTTACATGAGACTATTGAACACAGAAATTTGGAGAACTGCTTAAGTGCATCCAGCTAAATCTCTTTTAGATAACCAAGCATGGACACACAGATCCTGCACTCACTGATGTATGACTGATCCAGAGCTTTTGTGAATTTTTAGGGTCCTCAAGGTGCCCCTGGAACCACTGGTCCGCTTGGACTTCAGGGATTCGTTGGTCTGCCTGGTGCTAGAGGAGAGCGTGGTCTACCTGGTGGTGCTGGTGCTGTGGTAAGTACAAACTGATACTGAGTGTATTACCTGCTTAAAGCCATGGGAAATCATTGTTTTATAACTCAATGAGCAAATTTGAAGACCGTAAAGGATTTGCCTGGATTTGACCCTTATATTTAATATTCTTTGCATCATATCACAGGGAGAGCCTGGTAGAGTTGGACCTGCTGGTCCTTCTGGAGCCCGTGGTCCTCCTGGTAACATTGGCATGCCTGGTATGACTGGACCTCAGGGAGAGGCTGGACGTGAGGTAAGGTTTTAACATGACCATTAATCATAGTGCAATAATAATTTAACTGGGATGGTTGCTTTTAAAGTGCAGGATTACAGATTACTAGTTACTGTAAATGTTTCCTCAGGTTTGATGCCTAGCATTTCTTTGCTGAATTTTTTTTCTTGGCTTGTAAACCAGCTTTACACACTTTTCTGATTTTAGAGAGAGAATATAGTTGAGTTTCCAGCTCTGAAGCATTTTTTTAGGGGACATGGCCATCAGTCTTGACATGGTTGGCTGGTCACATGCATGATTTATAGATCAATGAACCGTCCTCTGATTGACAGATAAGAGGCAGCGAAAACTCAAACAAGGAAATAAATTTTAAACAAGGTTACATTTCAGTGCATACTGCTAAATTTATCATAAAATTGTTTTTTTATGCATAAGATAATTACCAAAAAAGAACATTGTCAGATATGATCCATTATAATCAACATTTTAGTTTGTAACCTGTAGGTTACATTTATCTACATGTAACTAGCTACTCAAACATTATGAATAGATGTGGATGTCCCACTCACATCCATCTGACTCCAGCAGAAGGGCTTGATTCAATAAAACATAATTATAGAAATGGACAAGTTTGCACTGAAAACAACAAAGACAAGTCAGTGAAGGCAGATAAACTTATGTACAACTTAACTTGGAAGCCTGACACATAGATATAACATTATTTGCCACCCCCAGGGTAACACTGGTAACGATGGGCCCCCTGGCCGTCCCGGTGCTCCTGGACTCAAGGTAATGTCTTCACATAACACTTTAACACGTTTGTATCCAGCATACACTGCTCTGACCTGATTATACACTTACTCATCATGCTTAGGGAGACCGTGGTGAGCCTGGATCTCCTGGTTCCTCTGGACTTGCTGGTGCCCCGGGACCTGCTGGACCCTCTGGAGCCGTTGGCAGACCTGGAAACCGTGGAGAGGCTGTAATTATTTTCAACCCTCATTTTTTAGTTTTTTTGATTGTTATTATTTGCAGGCTACCTGCGTCTCTTATTCACACCTCACCATCTTTTCTTTTCTTTTTGTGTCACTAGGGCTCACAAGGTCCCTCTGGAGCTGTTGGCCCCGCTGGAGCTAGAGGTGCTGCTGTAAGTATAATAAACAAGAAGTAGCACTCAGAGTGGAATTCAGTGACGAAAAGCATAGCCATCCCACTGGTTACATTACATTTCCATTCTTTGTATGACAGTTGTGTATATGTCAAACTGATGTTCCTTCCTGTGCGCCTGTGCTGCTGTAGGGACCCGCTGGACCCCGTGGTGAGAAGGGAGTTGCTGGAGAGAAGGGAGATAGAGGCATGAAGGGTCTGCGTGGACATCCAGGTCTCCAGGGAATGCCTGGACCTTCTGTGAGTGGCTGCACAAAAAAAGATAAATACACCACTACATACGAAAGGACTCCAATATCATTTTTAAAAGCAGAATATACAGAGACGGTTTAGTCATTAATTTCTGCCTTTTTTCTTTTTTTCCAGGGACCTCCCGGTGACTCTGGACCTTCTGGAGCCGTTGGACCTTCTGGACCCAGAGTGAGTAAAAACATAAATCTTCAGCTCAGTGTGGTTTTATTCTGTCTCTTCTACCTGTAATCTCACTGGTTCTAGTAAAGTCACTGTGTTCCCAACACAAACCCAAAACTATAAGTGAGATGTTAGCAGAAGTGATTCAACAATAGTAGGTCACATTCATCAGACAGGATGAAGCAGGCTCTTACTGAGGCAGCAAACGAAAGTCGTGCTGATTTATATGTGCATATATTTTAGAATTTCCTTAAAAATGAATTTGACTGTGATGATCTCCACTACAGGGAGCTGCTGGACCCCACGGACCCCCTGGCAAGGACGGTAGATCTGGAGGTCATGGTACTATGGGTGCTCCTGGTGCTCGTGGACCCCCTGGATACTCTGGACCAGCCGTAAGCTTTTTTTCAACATCTTCTTTGCCTTTATTTTCATCATTTTGATCATTCAGTTCATTCATCTGCTCTGAAAAAGGCTCAGCTACAATTATTATCTGCATATCAATCCACTGCCTCATCCATCTTAGGGTCCTCCTGGAGCACCCGGTCTGCCCGGACCTCCTGGCCCCTCTGGTGGCGGATATGACGTCTCCGGATACGATGAGTACAGAGCCGATCAGCCCGCTCTGAGAGCCAAGGACTATGAAGTTGATGCCACCATCAAGTCCCTCAACACTCAGATCGAGAACCTGCTCACCCCCGAGGGATCCAGGAAGAACCCTGCCCGCACCTGCCGTGACATCAGGCTCAGCCACCCCGAATGGAGCAGCGGTAAGTTTTGTCTGATAGTTGAGGGAAATAGTCCTACATTTTTAAGATTCAGCTGTCTTTTTGTCGCCTATACTGTTTTATTTATCTATTTTAGCCGTTTCAAACTGGACCAAAAAGACACAAATGTGTTCTCTCTATAAGCTGAACTTCCTGTCTTCCTGCTTTGTAGGATTCTACTGGATTGACCCCAACCAGGGTTGCATCAATGATGCTATCAAGGTCTTCTGCGACTTCACTACCCGCGAGACCTGCATCCATGCCCACCCTGAGAGCATCGCCCCCAAGAACTGGTACAGAAGCACAGAGAGCAAGAAGCACGTCTGGTTCGGAGAAACCATCAACGGCGGTACTGAGGTGAGAGAAGATGCAGATTTTATCACAAAAACAAATAAGCCCAGGAAATATTAAGTGTAGGAATTTTCCTTTATTTACAATATCGATTGTTGTACTTTCTGTTCTGCAGTTTACCTACAACGATGAGACCCTCAGCACACAGAGCATGGCCACCCAGCTGGCTTTCATGCGCCTGCTTTCCAACCAGGCTAGCCAGAACATCACCTACCACTGCAAGAACAGCGTTGCCTACATGGACGGTGAGAGCGGCAGCCTGAAAAAGGCTGTGGTGCTCCAGGGCTCCAACGACGTGGAGCTCAGGGCCGAGGGCAACAGCCGCTTCACCTTCTCCGTGCTGGAGGACGGCTGCACTGTAAGTATATTTTTGCATCTTTAGTAGCTTTTTGTTAGTATTTTCTTTTCTATTCTTCCTCATGAAGTAGAAATTATTTACTTTGTAAACTGCTAAATTGGAC
The DNA here is from genome assembly GCA_028567055.1 of Leptatherina wallacei. Lineage (NCBI taxonomy): Eukaryota > Metazoa > Chordata > Actinopteri > Atheriniformes > Atherinidae > Leptatherina > Leptatherina wallacei. The sequence goes on from JAOXYM010000018.1 coordinate 11,622,267, forward strand.
AGTTATGACAGTAATCCGTCTTCAAGCTTTGTGTCAAGCTTCCCTATGCTGTTCCAATATTCAAACTCTCTTTCTTGCTTAACCTTTGCAGAGACACACTGGTGAGTGGAGCAAGACAGTGATTGAGTACAGAACAAATAAACCATCTCGCCTGCCCATCCTCGACATTGCACCTTTGGACATTGGTGGAGCTGATCAGGAGTTTGGTTTGGACATTGGCCCAGTCTGTTTCAAATAAATAGACTCATGATAAATTAACAACAAAAAGAGAGAAAGAACGAAAAAAAGAACACCCCCCCACCCGAAATCTCTGCCCGCCCTTTTGTGTTGTTTTTTTTTTTATACTGAATGCTGATTTCTATCTGCAAATCCACTTGCTTAAGATGGGCAACTATCGGAGAGGACTGAACGGACTGAACGGAGCGTTTGTGCAATGCAAATTAATACAGCCACCCAAAGGGACGCGGGAAAACACCTTGTTGTGGGACATCATGTCATCGTTTTGTAAAAAATAAAAAGAAGTGTAATAAAAAAGCTGAAAGTATGCATCACTTTGTGGTCTTTGTATATCTTCCAAAGAGGAGGTTTGAAACCACAATTTCCAAGAAAAAAGGTTTGAACTACCTCATGCCTGTACGTAAAGAAAATACTATTGACAAAACCTGGGTCCACAACCGAGATGTTAAGACTTCTAATGCTTCAAGCTTTGTCCCATATTGGAAGGTGCTCAGTTACTTGAAGCAGAGATCTATGGTGCTAAGATGCAGCTGTGGAGCAAACCACTTTTTTACTGTATTTTTTTGTATTGACCTGTGAGGAGTCTTCCATTTATCCCGCTGATACTCCCCCACTTTAAGCAGGTGGAATATTTCAAGATCTGATGTCTGTTCTTTGTTTACTTTTGTTCCATTTCTGTTCTGTTTTTTTTCTACAAGTTTTTTTTTTGTTTGTTTGTTTTTTTTTGCTCAGGCTTTTTCACTCTCCCACTCTGTGTTCATACGGACAGCCCATATTTCATCCAGTTCTGAATGGTTTTTAGGCAACCTTTCTCTCTCTCAAACAATGACACCACAAAGTCTATTGTACCTATTTTGTATATGTGAGATGTTTAAATAAATTGTGAAAAGTTCTGAAATAAAGCATGTCCAATGTTCCAAAACCCACAACGCAGTGACTTAAGTGCTTTCATGTTTTAAGGACACCATTAAAGGTGTGTCACTGTAATTTTTTATTTTTTTTTTCCATTGTTGTTTTTTGGTTTGACTTGGCTGATGATTTATAAGTCATCATTGATTTTAACATCTTCCTATTGTGGAAGCACAGCCATATCTTAATTTACATCCCCCCCCCCTTTACCTCGCCGTTCAACAAGACATCCAAATTTAATGTATAGTAAATTTCTGTTTACACTGTCCATGCCAATGTGTGATTACTAACGTGCATTGTTTCTTGTAAATATGCATCCTCTCATGTTGCTTTTTCTTGCATAATACAGCTTTTGCATCCAAATAAATTTCTGTGGTTTGGAACAAGGCTTGAATTGCAGTGATGCATGAATATAATCATTAGATTGAGGGCAGGAAACAACTCATTCCTGCTAGTTTTATTTATTTCCCTTTGTCAAAAACACTTGGAACCAGTAAGTACAGAGTGTTAAGAGAACCAAGCTATGAAGAATTTGTGAAAACTGTAATTGAATAACACCTCCACTAGGTCAGCTGCCGCACCTTCTACAACCACCAGAGGGCAGTGTATTTATCAGCGTCTTATATTTACATGGTACAATAAATATTGTGATTAATAATCTTTGTTGTGCGCTTTAAATCTATATCTAAACAGATTAGGCTATTACAGTGTTGGCTATAGCAATTGAATACATTTTTCAAATTTTATTGTTATTTGTCCTTCCATTGATTTTCTAAACCCATTTATTCCAATGCAGGGTGCAGGGGGCTGGAGCCTCCCCGGGTGCTATTAGGCAAGAGGCAGGGTACACCCTAAACAGTTTGCCAGTTTTTTATTTCTATTTTATTTCCCACATTACATATAAAATCATGCTTCCAAAAGATGAAAAAGAGTCAGCATTAACAAACTGTTAACATATAGAATAGTAAAAATTAATAGATAGTTAATAGAGATGATCTAGTCAGATACCAGACATCCAGAATTACTCTTTGAGGATGGGTAGAGGGTTCAGTTGAATGTGAAAATTTGACTGACTTGCTCATTATAAGTGGAATTCTTGGCACTACACCCATCCATTCATCCCTTTTCTACACCTCGCTTAATCCAATTCAGGGTTGCAAGAGGAGCCGGAGCCTGGAACAGCAGCTATTAAGCTATCAGAGGCAGGTTTACACCCTGAACAGGCTGCCTGTCCATCACCGAGACAAACACTCCTGTTCACTCCTAGTGTCAATTCAATTAGCCCTTACATGCACAGGAAGAACATGCAGACCACACAAAAAGGCCCTCCCTGAGATACAAACTAGGAAGCTCCCAGCTTTGGTTTGGGAGGCAGACACTCTCTCTTGTCGTGGAAAAAAATTATTCAAGTCTGGAAAAATATATAAAAAGGTTTATTAAAACAGAACAAGTAAATAAAATGAACAGAGTTATCAATTGCAATTGGAGA
>JAOXYM010000018.1:11624930-11641418 GCA_028567055.1 Leptatherina wallacei
TATGACAATCAGATTGGCTCAAACTGATTGTCTGTGAAGCGCCCTGAGATGACATTGTCGTGAATTGGCGCTATACAGATAAAGCAGAATTGAATTGAACCTTTTTGCTATGAAGTAACAGCTTACCAATCCATGAAAAACCTCATTTTGAAAGTTTTGTGTAAAAACTTTCTAAATGATATCTTGAATGTGGATTTAACATCTACCTAACACAACCTGCTTCTGCATGCACTGTCCACCAGGTGTCGCTTTAACCCTGAGATTGAAACTGAGACAGGTCATTAAAGAGGCACTGATGTTTATAAAGTTTCTACTTAAGTAACTTTTCTTTTGATGTTAAGCTGAAATCAATTAACATTTGGGGGAGAGATTGAGGAACAGTTGTCACACCATATTCAACTTGTCTTCTAGAATTGAATCAAACACTTAGTATACAGGACATTTGCTTAATTTTAATTTGTGTGCTTTTTTTCAGGAATGAATACACAAAGATCTCCTACAAATTTACACTAATTCATCATATTTTCATCAACTACATTTTCCTTTAAAACACAGAGCAGCTTCACCACAAATTCCTAACTAAAACATGGTAAGCCTGGGGTTATGACAAATAAAGTAAAGCCATCCACACCCATGAAATGCATTTATTTAAAGGTCCAACCCAAAACCACAAGCCACTTACTCTAACAAATACTGTGACTGTTTGGCAAAAAAGAAAAAAATATTATGTTGTAAATTACTAGACTTTTTTTTCTCATCCAAAACATTTTACAGAGACTAATAAAGTAATAATATTTTTCGCATTATTTCACATCTAAGCAAATCCCGCAAGTGTTTCCTTTACACCAATAGTATTTAAATAGACCTTGTGATTGCAGACATATTGGATTATGAGTAGTATAGTCCAGAAGCAAAAGAGGTACAGGACTCAAATGATAATGTAGATCATGTAAGGTCATTTTACAAAATGCTGTTGTGTCAGACCATCTCGGCTGCTTTCGTTCAGGAGATGATGTATTATTAGGCTAACATTCACAGTGTTTCTGCAGCTAGGTGTTGAGTAGTGCAAGAAAATTTGTAAATTGACATCCATGTTCTGTTGCATTGTGCTGTAGAAACGCATCCTGAAATAAGACACTCAACAATCGATTACGCACCAATTAGAAAACAGAAATAGGCTATCATTATTAAAATGTAAGGCAGTGGAAGATATACCAATCTGGAAAATGTAACTCCACTTTTGTGCAACGTACGTTTCGCGGACTTTGCCTTTATAGGTTTTGCGTAATTGCTAACAAACAAACTAACAGCTGTGAAAACATTGGGGACACTGTCCCCGAAAGAATGTAAAATATGATCCAGTAACAAAAAGCTTGGACAGCAAGCCACATATGACATTCCTGTTTTTTGGGTTGGGGTTTTGTTGAAGTGTGATTTTTGGAGGGCCATGCCAAAATGACTTTTTGAGTTATTCTGCTCCTCAAATGTTCAAGGAGGAACACAACTTTACGAAACACAACAATCCTGAAGAAACTTTGGTCTGCCCGAATCGTTTGGTGGACAAATTTTTTGGTGACCTCGTTAAAAGTTGTACGTACTGTTCTGCACCAGTGAGCGGCTGTGATGGAGGAGGAGGCGGTGTCGCCGGAGACAGAGCGGACAGATGGTGCACCGCTGCTGGACCGCACAGCGGCTTGTTGTCATGGAGGAGCAAAGATGGCGGTCCTGGCCTATAGCCTAGGCAAACGCGAAATAAATCAACATTTCACCATCAAAAATGCCAAATTGATATCGCTGGTAGTTGTTATTTTGCTCCTCGTGTTTCATACAGCTTTGCGACATTATGGGGGTAAGTGTTTTTTCCGTTATTAGAACTGAGAGCGGATGTTGAAGCGCTTGACACTAGCTAACGGTAGCTAGCTCGCAGCTTATATCTGCGAACGCTTCTCCTTTCTGGTCAGTTCAGTGCTGTTACCCAGTGTTGCTCGTTAGATGTGAAGTGTACGTACTGTAAACATCAGATAACATTGCACAGACTAAATTCGGCAAACGGTCAGCAGGAATATAGATCGACTTGGCAAAGCAGCTTGCTGCATACAGCTAACAGTACATTTAGCTGTGTTTACATGCTTCTGTCAAAACACGTTTTATTGCTCCTGGAAAGTCGTGTGTAGGTTTATAAAGTCAGCCACTGACAATTTAACTGTCCGTAATAGTGTAAACGATAACTCCAGTGTTTTATAATAATACATCAGGTTGCTTTCTGTCAAAGGTCGTTACTTTGTATTGCGTTTCTAGGCAAAGAATTAGCTATAATGCAACGACCCAGGCTCTGAGCATGAGAGGAGTCGGATTATAGTTAGCCTATTATTACATCCGAGACACACAATGATATGTTTGTAAAAAGATAATACGTGGAGTGCAAAGAAACCCAGGTGTGGCGAACATTTACCTCTCTGCTAGACTGCAGTAGAGGAGGTTTTTGATGGAAGAGGATTGGAAGGGAAAATCATCTGCTTGTTACGCTTTATTATAAGAGTGCTTTAAACTACAATTATGACTAATGGGGAACTCGGATCTAAATGATGAATTTCTTTCGGAACTAAAGGACTTTATCCGACATTAAAAGAGAAATATCCCACAGCAAGGCAACGATAAATATATTTTATGAGTAAATGTATCATAAAGCTTAATTGCAGTGACAACAGTGACAGAAACTTTTTGAGTTGAGTTCAATTTTAAGGCCAGTGATCTGCAACTATGAACTTTAGTTTGTGATCATCAGTTTCATGTGATTTTTGTGAATGAATTCTTTGTGTAAATAAAATAAGTATAATGAGAATATAGTTACACCATGACCCACCAAATGTTACAGTGACCGGTATTAGTGTAACAGGGAGAATGATTTGTTTGTGTGTGTTCCATCTGAACCTGCTATTTTATTTGTTCATTTTTGGGGCTAGACTAATCCTTTGTTTCATCTTTCCTCATGTATTCATTTAACATCTATTTAAATTGTCATTATATCTTGATTCTCCTGGTGTGTTTTTTTGTTGTTGTTTTTATTGTGCATTAATGTATCAAAAATACAATTGATGATTATATGAATGTTGTTTTTGAAAGATGAATGCTGTTTGCAAATGGCAATAATAAAAGTTACCAGATTTTTTATTTTTATAGAAATCAGATAAGCATCAGAGATCACTTTGTACACGCTGTGAGTAGGTCCTTCGGCTGGGGGTGACACTAAATGCCCATGTCTGTTGCCAGCCTGCAGGCCCTTCATGTTCGCCTGTTTCTATAGACTGATTCAGTTGCAGATGGCTCCATTCATTTTGCACACAAATGAATAGCTGTAGTGATTTATGCTTCAGCTAAATTGCCGATGGCTTTATTTTGTACTGTGGCCCCTAGCAGAGCTGGGTATTGTATAGTTCTTTCACCAAATGAAATACCAGGCTACTATCTACACAGCAGCTTTCTGTCATAGTCAGAGGAAAACATGAGTGAAAGCAACATAAGAGGTTTTTTTGTCTGGACTTACTGGTAGTTTCTCTGTGTTTATCTCCAGGTGGAGACTCGTGTGAATGGCTGCTGTCCACAGGACGCTACTTGGGGGAGAATGTATGGCAGCCTTATGGCTGTATGATGCACAAGTACAAAAGCATGTGAGTCTTATGAACTACAATTACTCTGTGTGCTGGGGACAGAGACAAGCGTGTGTGTGCTTGTCTACAATGGTATATGAGCAATACGTGATCCAGGTTATGAGTACAAAGCATACAGTGATGCCTGAGAGTTTAACCTTTTATAATTTTTTCCTCTTTGTTTCTAAATAATGATAACTTTCAATTCCACTAATTGTAAAAAATGTGGACACACTTTCTCATCAGATTTTCCTACAAAGTCCTATAATTGAATGACGAGAACCTTGTGTAAACAGGCATGCAGGAAAGTGATTGTTTATTATGTACTGTATTTTAGAATCTCTGTTATCTGAACCTTAACTCTCAGTATCAGGCCTGTTTCAGATGTTCTGTACAACCAAACAATTTCAGTAACAGTTGACGCTCTCCTGGCTTGGCTGCTGTAAAACTGGCCGGAGCAATGACAGTACTAAATGACATGAAGATAATTGGATCGAATGTGCTCAACTCAAAAATTCTTAAACCTCAACAGTCTTACCCAAGAACCTTAGTGTAATAACTGAGTGCTCACAAATAAGTTTTCTGATAACGTTACAGTCACGAGAACAGATACATTTCAGCCACAACCAAAAGAGGACAGCTTCTGTTACCACGATACTAGCATCTTATTTCATAGATGGAATAAGGTTCTTAGGATGGGAATACATTGTTTTCCTCTTTACAAACATAATATTACTACATTTAAAAGTTTTTTCAGTCAAATGCACATAATTTTTCTTTAGCCTTCTGGCTTGGTCCCATGATCTTAAACAAACTGGGCAGCAGTGTTCTTAATAGAGAACAGTGGCTTTCTCTTTGCAAACTTATTCTGTACACCATTATTGAGGTTCTCTTGATTATAGGCTTATACATTAAAGTTACCAATTGCCCTTTAGTTGCTTAAAAAAGTACCCAGAGTTCTCTTCTGATCTCACAGACTTTTACACGCTACTCCCTTGGAGAACAACAGAGACTTCATTACCCCTGAAAGAGTGGTGTCTTCATTGATAAAGCTAACAACTGTCAAATGAAAATGTTGAAGCTAATAACCGTGAAAAAGTTTCTCTTTTTCTTTTTTTTTGTCCTCAATACTGCTCATTTCAGAGTATCTGATGATGTCAAAGTCTCAATCTGATACTTGCATTTTCCTGCAGTACACATTTTCTGACTCCATTAGGATATTAAAACCAATGTTGACTCCTCAGTAGCTCTGCAATGTGGAGGTAATGACATTTACAGACATTTTTACACTAGTCTGGATGTCGTTCAGATAGTTTGATGAATGTGATGAACGCTCATAGTTCAAATGACCAACTGCCTTCCGCAAGTTGGACATGTAGGCTAAATCCTGCCACAGTTTTCCAGGTAGTGACATAATGTAAACGAAAGTCAGTCTTGATGTATACTCATTGACCCAACACTGATGAGTCAAAGGTCACCTTGGTCATGCTCCTGTTCTAATACATGAGATTGAATCAGAACTGCTCAAGTCACGATACACAACTGTCCTCCCACCAACTTAACACCTTACTGCCATCTTTTCAAAATGATTGTAAACCGAGAGGGTCACATATTTTTTTTCAAATCTTCTCTCAAGACAAGATTTTGAAATAAAAGGATCCACCCCATCACGTTCTCCATCTGCAGTTGCTTTTCAGATTCCTCACTATCATTTTTGTCTCGTAGTGAAGCCAAAACATGCCTTGCAGAGAAACGGGTGGCCTTTGTCGGTGACTCAAGAATCAGGCAGCTATTTTACTCCTTTGTCAAAATCATTGACCCTGAGCGAAGAGAAGATGGAAATAAGGTAATTATGAAAAACAGTAAGATCCATGCCCTGGGCCTTTTTTGCAAAACTGTTTGGTTTCACTTTAACAGGAAGGTTTGAAATTCAGCTTCTCACAGGCAAAGAACTTGGCTTGTTTTCTTCCAAAATGTCTTTAGAATAACATCATGGAGTACAGAACAGATGTAGACACAATTTGCAACGAAAGGGAAAAAAACCGTCAAATTTATTCTGCTTAGTGTGTCAGTTTCACTAGCTTTGGGGGCAAGTCTGGGGGTGTGTCTTCCTGTGGGAAATGGGGGTATGTTTATTTTTCCTTCCAGTGTAACATCCTACAAAAATGTAGGTGATAGTAATCACATGGTCCCATTGATGTTCCTGAATTTACAACCGTTTTCTATTACTGTAAACACTTCTTTTAGCATTAATGATAGCAGAAGGGACTCCCACAATATTCTGACCTGCAAAACAAAACCTTTAATGGCGACACTTCAGTAGACCTTCATCAGGCAAAAACATTTGGCTAATGAAAGTGTTTTACTTTATTTTAATGTAAAATAAAAAAAAAGATTATATTTTGTGAAATATGCAGCTAAGTTAGCCCCTTAGATGTTAGTACGTGGTTATCTCAAAAGCTCAAACTGTACAGCTGTGGCATACTGTGCAACTATTTGGAAATAACTTTGATCTATTCTGAAGCTGTGAAAAAGAAGAACACTGTCTTAACAGACTTTTTCTGTCTGCATGTATCATCTAAAGCACGAGGACATTTTCTTTGAAGATGAAAGGTCTTCTGTTAATGTGGTGAGCTATTTCTGGATATGCTGCTACTTCCTGATGTTGTAGGAGAAAAAACATAGACTTATTTGAGCGCTTGATAAAAATATAATTCCTCTTTTTGTCTAGGACTTTTTTTGGTACCCAGAGGCAAATAACTCGATGAAAGAACGCTTGATATCATGGACACATGTGAGTATTAAACATAAGTTTTGTTTTCAGTGACAAGCGGGTTGTTAATCAAGCTGGTGTAAAAGGAAGGGAAATTGTCACAGGACTTTCCCCTCATTGCTACATTCCTTACATGTTGCAGGAAGCTTCAACCAAACCTGATGTCGTCATCCTGGGAGCTGCCACGGTGAGTTGTATAAACGAAAGCCTGGCAATGCTTGAATATTTCTGACAAATGGAAGGTGTTGGCTGAATGATGTCAGTCTGAATCCTACTGGTTTGGCCATTTACCACAGTGGTCCATCAAGTTGCACAGTGGCAGCAGTGAGACCCTGCAGCAGTACAAAGTCAACCTGACAGCCATTGCTGTGCATCTGGAGAGGTTGGCTGAACATGGAGAGGTCTACTGGGTCCTACAAGGTGAGCTCAGCTTCTAATATCCATTTTAGAAATACAGTGATGATGATGATGATCTTTCTTGTCAGTCAGGCTGACATACTGCTGTCTTTTGCTTCTCTCGAACAACTGATCCCTGACAGTATTTATGTAAACTGGCATTACCAAAGGGTTCTTTATGGCATTAAAAAGAATGCACACGTTCTAAGTAATCTTAGTAATCTAAGTAAACTCAGTGTCTGTCTGGGTGTGATTGAGATGCTACACCCAAATCTCTAAATCCTAGTTTTCCATCTTCTGTAGATCCAGTAAATGAGGAAGTTTTGAGTGAAAACAGGAAAATGATCACCAACCAGCAGCTGGAGCTTTACAATGAGGCAGCAGTGGACGTGCTGAACAGCAGTAAATATAATAGTAGATCTCGGGTCAAGCTGCTGGCAGCGTCCCGCCAGGCTGCACTGGAAACCATCACCAAATCAGATGATGGCTTGCACCTGCCTGAGAGCACCAGGAATGTGGTGAGTAGGGATTTTTTTTGTTTGTTTTTACCATCGATTTAGAGGTAGGATGTTTGCAATTAGATTGACAGAACACTTATTTTATCTGTATCCCTGAACATTTCTCTTTTCTTCTCCATATGACTTCATGTCAGGGAGCCATGATTCTTATGAACTCTATGTGCAACAAGCTACTGAGGCCCATCGACGGCTCCTGCTGCCAGACATTACCACCCCCAAACTTTCTCCAGAAACTTTCAGCTTGCTTCTTCTTGGGCTCTGCTGTGGTCTTTGTGGTGCTCCATGTGCTCGGCAACAACCGCCACCGCCGACCCGTGCCCCCTGACGTGGAGAGCCTCGAGGAGAAAAAACCAGCAACTGCAGCCGTACCCTTTGGACCGAAGGCACCATTTCAGGCCCTTTGCAGGATGGGCATCATTATGGGCTACTTTTACCTTTGTGACCGAGCAGATGTGTTCATGAAAGAGCAGAAGTTCTACACACACTCAACATTCTTCATTCCTCTTATCTATATATTTGTACTGGGAGTGTTTTACAGCGAGAACACCAAAGAGGTGAGTTGGAGCTGCTTAGTGAAGGACTTTTCTTTTTTTTTTTTTAAACTTTACACAATGAAATTGCAAATCCAAAACAAGGGGTTGCAGCTGATTTCACCATTTGAGTCTGTGTATGAGTCACCATAACAACATGTGGTCTGGGACACACCTGCTGTGGCAGAAACTACCACAAAAGACACACCTCTGTCTGGGCGTGTTTCGTCACTAGCATAGTGTTGCATTTGTGCAAGATAGTCATTAAATCTTACAGATGAAAAGATGGGATCAAAGTGAAGGCCGAGTTTAAAGATGGTTCTGGATTAAACATTAAGATAGAATAACTGAAGCTGAAATGTTAACATATTGATTGACATTGCAGCTAGTTTTCCATCACAGCATGGTTGTTTTAACATTACATTAACATCACCCAAAACTGAATTAGAATTCTCTCTCTCTCTCTCTCTCTCTCTCCCTCTCTCTCTCTCCCTCTCTCTGCCTGCACAGACCAAATCACTCAACCGAGAACAAACTGATGAGTGGAAAGGCTGGATGCAACTTGTCATTCTTATCTATCACATATCTGGAGCCAGCGCTGTGAGTGTGATACGCGTCTTCTTCACAATAATGTGCTAGTGTCCTACCCTGACACTGCTTGTGCTGTTATCCGAGCAGCTAAACAATCATATCTGTATTTCAGTTCATTCCAGTATACATGCATGTGCGGGTGCTGGTGGCAGCATACCTGTTTCAGACTGGTTATGGACACTTCTCATTTTTCTGGCTCAAAGGAGACTTTGGACTGTATAGAGTGTGCCAAGTAAGGTTCTAATCAGTTACACTTTAACTTACTATTTGTGTAATGAGACAAACTGATTCATATGTGAGCAATAGAGAGATTTTTGTCATGTCTTTATGTGTTTTCATATATATTTATTTACAGGTGCTGTTCCGTTTAAATTTTCTGGTTTTGGTCCTGTGTGTGGTTATGGACAGACCATACCAGTTCTACTACTTTGTTCCCTTGGTCACCTTCTGGTTTGTCATTATCTACACCACAATGGTCATGTGGCCTCAGATCCTTCAAAAGAAAGCTAACAGTAAGTGTCAAATAACTGATGATTATATCATCATCCCACTAATGTAATAGTCCTGGATTGTGCTAATTTATAAATGTTTGTTCAGTACAGTAAATTTTATGCCTGTTTTTGGCTTCAAACGCAGGGGTTTGACGAATCTCTTATTTATTTATTTTTGCTTTTCTTTTACAGGTAGTGGTATGTGGCATATTGTGGTTCTGGCAAAGTTACTGAGTCTCCTGATGTTTATATGCTTTTTTGCCTTCTCACAGGTGAGTGCATTTTCCCATTGGCCCATTTAAGAGTATGCTGAGTACAGTATCAGACATGATTTTTTTTTTCTGTTCCTATTTGTCACATTAATGGGCTGGTAATTGTTAAAAAACGTCATGCAAAGTTCATGTTTTCCTTTCCAGGGTGTTTTTGAAAGCACTTTCTCTGTGTGGCCCATCTCTAAGCTCTTTGAGCTGAACGGAAGCATCCACGAGTGGTGGTTTAGATGGAAGCTGGACCGATTTGTAAGTCAAATGTGTTCCACCCCACCAGTCAGTGTTGGTTAACAAAGTCTCCCTGTGTTTGATTGTTTTCTTTTTTTATATGCTGACGTTATTTTGCAGGCGGTGATTCATGGCATGTTATTTGCATTCATCTACCTGGTGCTACAGAAGCGACAGGTTCTGTCGGAGGGCAAAGGAGAGGTTCTTTTCCCTGCCCGGATTTCCAATCTGCTCCTTTTTCTCTCTATTGTCTCCTTCATTGTAAGACCCGTCATTTTATTTCCCAGGTTATCAGGTGCTGAGGCTTTAACTTCCCTGTTAAAATTTGCTGTCATCTCCTCAGTGTTTACACGCAGCTTCTTAGGAGTCTTATCAACTCAAGTCTTATTTTAGGTTAAATTGAAAAAATGATGCTTTGTCTGTTCTATAAAAGATCTTGTTGATTTTATATTTACAGTAAATATTTAGTCGGATGTTAATCAACTTAAAAGGAAAATGAACGTTTTCTTGTCCACATTGTTCTAGACCTACTCGATATGGGCGAGCAGCTGCAAAACAAAAACAGAGTGCAACGAGATGCATCCTTACATCTCTGTGGTCCAGGTACAATTAGAATATTAGTCCTTCCGTCTCATTTTCTTTTGCATTATTCTCATATTTTACAGTAAACATGTTCTCTCAGTCACCTATGGTTAAAAGCTGATCCTTTTATATGATGTATGTGACAAAACGATTTTGTAGAGTGAAATTCTAATTAATTTGGAGTTTTCTAATCCATGGAGACTTAGGCCCAATCTTAATTCTCCCCCTTAGCCCTTTTAGGGTGAGGGGAAGGGGTGAATACCCCTTTCAGCAAAGCTTTTTCAGGTGCAGACTTCACAGTAAAGGGGTAGGAGGAGTTTTACGCTTTCACGCAGGAAACAAACATGGCGCCGAAAGACTTGTACAGAAAAATTGGGGGGATTGAGATTGGGCCTTAATATAACAATTACCTGCTCAAATGTTTAAACTAAGAATACCTCAGGACTTACTGGTTAAGGTGACATTGCCTTGATGACATGTGAGTGTCATAACAAGAGTTTCCTTCTTTCACGGTCGATCTAAAACAATTCCACAGTGGTTGAATTGGCACATTACCACCTGGCGCCCTTCCCTTGATATACCTTTGAACTTTAAAGACTTAAATGAAATGCTGGCAGTCTCCTAATATGCCTGTTTTTCTGTGTGATTTAACTCTTAGAAATGTCTCTGCTCTTTTTCTTATAGATTTTGGCCTTCATTCTTATTAGAAACATTCCTGGCTATGTCCGTTCTGTATATAGCTCATTCTTTGCATGGTTTGGAAAGATCTCCTTGGAGGTAAGTCAGTCCTAATTGCAGAGTCAGTGTAATATAATAATAATCTGCAGTTACAGAACACTTTAAAAATGTACCTCAAAACCTCAAGAAAAACAAATATTATGTAAAAGTGGAGATGATAGAACACAAAAAAAAAAAGGACTGAAAAAAAAAACAAGTTTAAAGATTTCTCCCAACTGACAATATGTTGCTTGCTTCCTGGAGACATTTTTTCAACACATTTTCTTTGTCTCCCCCAGCTGTTTATATGCCAGTATCACATATGGCTTGCAGCAGATACCAAGGGAATTTTGGTCCTCATCCCAGGAAACCCTTCACTCAACATCATGGTCAGCAGCTTCATCTTCGTTTGTGTGGCTCATGAGGTTTCTCTCATTACCAATGACTTGGCTCAGGTGGTCATTCCCAAAGACAGCATGGCCCTGCTGCGGAGACTAGGAGCTGTGGGGGTCTTCAGTCTGGTTGTATTGTTGCTGACCAGGGGTAACCACCTCGCACCCGGTGCTTGATGGACACGCTTTGACGGAGCACGGAGCTGGGTTTAAGCTTCTTCTGAGATTGAAGTGAGGTACAGATCCAAGTTGGACATCAAAACATCTGGCTCGATGTTTAAGCAATTAATGGCCACAAGAGAAGAACAGTTGGTCTGTTGGCCTGATGTTTTCTGACTGCTATAGAACAAGAATATTGGAGAAAAAAAAGCCCAAAAATGGGGCTAAGTACAAATTAAAGGAGAGTGAGGGGAGAAAAAGGACAAAAAGTGCTCTGAAATGTTTACACAATTTAGTTTTGAATTTTGAGGTCTGTAAGAAGAGGTTCTTTTGTTTTAAGACGTCACGCCCTGCTGTAAATTCTACAGCATTACTTCTGTTTACCCAAACGCACTGATAGGAAGCTTCTTTACTCACCCGACGCCATTCTGTCATCACTTCAACTCTGACTGGGATCTCTCCGTCCACATGACAGTAGCAGCTAAAGGCCATAACCAGCATATTCAGATATCTACTATTTTATGACGAACTTATAAAATCGTGCTGTGTTTTATCATCAACATTATTGTACAGTATTTCTGGTGTTAGATATCTAAATATGCAAAATATGGCCCAACGACTGGCTAAGGTTATCAAAAACTGCCAAGACTAAAGTAAAATTAGGAGAGCAATGGTTAGAAGGTACGAGTTTTCTTCAACCTATTTCACTAATGTTTTTGTGAATAATATTAGAAATGTATGCCTTACAGAAAGGCTCTGTGGTCACCTGCTGTAGCTCTGAAATGATATGTGACATGTACAGTATTTAATGATTTAAATTAAGCTTATATTTTATACAGTTTTTTTTTAATTTTTTCGCTTTGTTTTGTTTGTACTTTGCGCGCCCATGACTGCTGTTTGTGAACAAAGTATTATATAGGTTATTTTCTACCATCCCAGAATCTCATTAATGAGGTCGAGCCTTTTTGTCTAATAGATGTCTGTCCCATTGGTGGCTCACTTCTTTCTATGTATATTTGTATAATAGAGTGAGAGATTTATTTTGTACAGCAATGCTTCAGCAGTGCGTGAGTCCTTTATCCTTACATTTCAGTTAAAAAAAAAAAGAGAGAGAGAGAGAGAGCAAACGTGCCTCATAGGTCTGGAAAATGCACATTGCACGTACTATTGCACCATATGAGTAACGCATAAATGTACATCCTTTCTCTGTTGTCACAGTCTGTGAACTTAAAGATCAGTAGGCGAATGAGAGATGATTTCTTAGATGAATGCCTTTGAACATGTTTTTTTTTTTCAGTGGCTTATACATAAAGTACACCTTCATGTGTACAGAATCACATCCGTGATGTAGCTGAGATCACAATCTTCCATAATAAGGCACTTTGCATCAGTTCAACATCGACATGAAAGAAACCACTTGGTAATGCACTGACTGAGCTGATAGGACACATTACTGCTGCATCTATGAGAATATTGTTTGTTTGTCTGTTGCCAAATAGGCAATGTCTCTTTGCCTGTTTACACTCAGACACTTGAGAGAGAGCACTTTTTATTTTGAGACCTGCAATTTTTTTTCTCTCATTTCCATCTTTTAAGTAAAATTCTGTTTTATTTGAGTTTAACATTTTACCAGTGCAAATACTTCATGCACTTTGCGATATTTGTATTGGGTGAGTCAGATATTTTGTCAAAGTAACTTTTCCAGATACTATTCTAAAATTCTATTCTAAAAATTAAAATTGTGTTGCATATTAATTTAGCATCTACCTTTGGGTAGTAAAACATTGCAGTGTCAATCACTATATTTATTTATGTAACCTCTCTTTTTAAAAGGAAAATGTGAGTCCACCTCTGTTCTTTTTGTCACTGTGACATAATCTTTCTGCAGCTTTTGAGGCTTTGTGTGTCATTTGATGTAATTTGGGTTGTGCTCTCAAGCAGAAACAGAGCCAAGTTAACTTGTAATTTCTCACACCGGTGACACCTGTATAGATAAGTGGCATTTCCACGTTGCCATTTCCATGTAAAGTTTAATGACCTGTTTTCTCATCTATTACTGATCTACAGCAAAATGGTAAATCTGACCGTTGTTTCAGGCCTTAATTGATCTCCTTGATCATATAAAAGCTACAAGTGTTTATACAAGGGCCTCTGAAATATTTTACCTTGTTTTCTTTTATTTGTTTTTTGTGATGTCTTAAAAGTTTGAAATGTACTCATTATTTATAAATGCCTTTATTCTGTTGTACATTGTTAAAAATGTGGTGTTTTGGCTTTTTAAGAGAAAAGAAATCAATGGACTTCATTAGTGTCTTGATTGATTTGGAGACAAAGTTCAATTTTTTAAAAGAATTTATTTGTTGACATGTTACATAAAATAAACACATGACAACTATAACCTCTTCTCCCTCTTACAGATCCATTGTGCAAAGCAAGTAAAGATATAAACATTTTAACCATATTTTTAACATACACATATTTTAAAAATGTATTAGTGGCTGGTTTTCTCTATTACACTCTTTATAATCAGGGTTTAAGTGCATATGGACAATAAAATCTTACAGGTGAGACATGCAGATTGGCACATATTCAAAAACAAAACAAAAAAGTGGAAAGGCTGCTGGTGTTTCTGGTCATAGATTTAGTGCCTCTGCCACTTTTCTTTCTTCAGGAATACCATTTACCTAGCACAAACGCAACATGAGAGAATACAGGTGAATGGTAAAGATTGTTTTGTCACAGAAAGAACTTGATGACAAAGACCTTAATGATTCATTATTCATCTCTGAATGAGCTTAGAGAGCCACACCTACCTCCAATCTTCGAAATGTTGACATGACATAATTATCTCCTTTGTTAGCAGTAAACAGAGAGCAGTTGGTTAGTGCTTCATGCAGCTGATGGCCATGCTCACAAGAGGGCGCTCACACGCTAACTTCACTAATCGCAGCTGGATGCTTTCATTGCTTGCAGTAATGTAGAAGGGATAGCTTTTTAGCCACACAGTTAAGATTTTTATATGCTTTCATATTACTAATATTAATACAGCAGTCAAAGAAATTCACAGTGTAATGAACTCTGATCCACACACATTTACTTTTGCAATAGACTATAAATGCAAGAAAACTATAATAATGCAAAGCAGAAGCAACACAAACAACATGCATTTTCAAACAGGGAAACACTAACCTGATGGTCGCTGCTGTGGTATCGTAATCTGGTTTTGCAGATTCCTGAAACCATAAACAATGATGTGGTAAACAGATATACAAAATCCAGTGCTTTCATGTCTAAGAATGCTGTTCTTATTTTTCAAGCTCATTAGTGGAAATCATGGGACAGCTTGAAACCTTTAAGCTGTGATCTTTCTTTCTGGGGCTTTAGATGGAAACATTGAAACAAGATAAACCGTTAACGGTATTGTTTCAAGTCCTATTTCATTGTACTGTATCCTATAACCCTCACATCTGTGTGGCTAATGAGCAAGAACATACGAATGGTTTCTTGTGCAACCTCGAGCATGTGCATGGTGGCTTACACATCCATTTTATCCATTCATTTTTCCTCCCACCAAACCCTTCACTCACGCCTGTGTCTGCATCAGGGGCATGCTGGTGGTCTCGTAGTTGTCGGGGTGGATGGGCGGCACCACCTCGCCGCTCACTGGGTTGAAGACTGGCAGTGTGGACAGAGGCCAGGAGATCTCGCGGTTCTTGGACATGCTCCGCAACTCCTTGCTGGACTTCTGAATGGCACTGTGGTGAACCAGCTGAATGCTGGAGGATGGAGAAGCGGTGAATTTGTATTGTACTGTGTTTTGGTGTCATGGTTGGCTTGATTGATCTCATCCTGTGAAGGGACCTGCACTACATGTATGCAAGCACAACACGAATCTAACATCTATCCTCATCAACAGCGATTACATAGTTTGGAGGAAATGCTTTTAATATTCCAAACGATTCATGTTGTAAGTTATTATTACCACTATCTACATTGACTCCCTACAGCTGGGCATTAAATTTTTCAGCAGCTCACGGGATGGATGATGTCGACACACATATGAGCACATGAATGGATAGGAAACAGCCATCAATGACGACAAAAATAACAAACTAAAGGAAATGGGAAGGAACAAAAACAGACCCAAAACAAAAAGGAACACAGGAGAGGTAAAACACTTACTCTGGTGTTTGCATGTTTCTTTTTTCCCTAGAAACAAAACAAAATGGATGAATTAAATACTAATATTAATAGTCGAAGCAACATCTACACACAGGTGAATGGACTGTTGCATAAAGACAGGATGGATATGGAGTGGAACATTGAGTAAATAAGGGGGGCACATCTCTCCCAGCCTGTAAATGATTAATTAAAAAGAATGAATGATATTTGATTTTGTGGTTCAAGATGCGCATGACAACATCATGAAAATCCTGTGACAGATACTGATGAAGAACTTAATATACATGGACTCCATTACTGGATGGTTATGACAAGCTGCGGATCCAGTCCAGATTATCCTACTCCTAACTGAGCCCTTCGTTGTTTTTTTATATCTCTCACATACTTAAGTAACATTTTAATTACTTTCCTCATGTTTTTCCTCATGGTGGTTGCTGCGATATTATCGCAAATACTGTATATAAATTCAAGTACACTTACACCCCTTCCCGTTTGCAGCACATAACGTAGCCGAGGATGAAGAAAAGGACTAGTGCCACAGCAGAGGGGACAGCCAGTGTGATGAGGAAGTCGGAAAAGTAGTCCCGGCCCTTTAGAGACTCAGATGGGGGGTTATACTCTCCAAAGTCGGGCAGAATCCCTGTACCAGGGTCAGGGCGGCTGATATATACAGGGACTACTTTGTTGATGTCAACCTTAAAGAGATAAATAAGCATTAATTCAAAATTTACTGCAGCACACTGTTTTGTTAAAGTGAAATGCTGATGACAGCCTCTAATTAAAAGCAAGAATCATATACTGTACATGTTCTTTTCTTACTCCAGCATTAGAAACCCTCATTTTTCAGTCATGATTTTTTCTTTTTTTTTTTTTTTTTTACACCTGTCTTGTCCAGCATTGTAGCAAGCAGAATGATCGTCTGGCTGCTGTTTTGTGCTGAGCAAATTTACTTTATCAAGTAGAGCTTTATATGTATAAAGTCCCTCTTGAAAAATAAAATCTTTATTGTAGTT
>JAOXYM010000018.1:11641518-11652797 GCA_028567055.1 Leptatherina wallacei
CCCAACATCCACACCCCCACATAACACATAACACCCACGTGTGTTCTCCCACCACCCACCCACACACCCTCTCAACATCATCATCATTTTTCAGTCATGATAAATCAGTGCAAGAGCATGCTCACCAGGGAAATTTTACACCAGTCAATGTGAAACTGAGCTCTGAATTTCTTATCGCAGCTGATGACAGGCTCCATCTCCTGACTGCAGCGCAGCTGGTTATGTGGGTTTTCCACCTCCCGCAGGCATGATGAGAAGGGAACATCAGCGCCAACCATCACATAAACACTACAGAGAGGAAGACATGAGGAAGAGAAGAGAAGGGAGCCTCATTATATATCTTAATTCTGATGCTTGTAAGTTGAAATATTTCTGCTCCAATGAGTTTTCTGCTAGATGCTTTCATCTTCAAAAACATCAGCATAAATCTTTGATGCACACACAACTTATGGCAGCTCGTGTGGGCTTTTCCATCCAAACTAAACAAGCTGAACATGTCTGTCAGGGTAGACAGCCAATTGTTTTTGATCTAATTCACAGTGAAGTGAGAATCCCAAAGGCCCTAATTAAATAAAATGTAACCATGGGGTGAGTGGGCTGAAAATGCACGCAATTGGTTTGATTTAGGGAGGTGACTAGGTCTATTCATCAAAAGAGTTAAACCTCATCCCGACTCAGTAAATCCTAAAATCATTTCAGTTTTTAAAATGGAAAATATGGCCCAAGCAGATGAGGAATCGAGGAAAAAAAAAATCCCCCACAGTAAGCTAAGCCCTCACCCTTCTTTCAGGTTGTTGATCGGCAGGGGTACACGGCCCCCACGGTCCAATGCTGAGGTAATGTTGATTGCATTGAGCCTCTCGGGTTGCCATACGTTCTTCACTGCACCCAAGAAGTCTCCCAGCACCTCGCTGGCCAGCATCTCCTCCACATTCATGTTTTTGATGTAAAACTCAGCTTGGTAAGGCAGTGGGAACTCTGGAAGAAGACAAAAATGGAGAAAAGGTTGGAGAAAAGTAAACAAAGACATGTCAAGCCGAAGATTCTCCCATAAACCTGAAGAAAGAATAATAATGCAGTTCTCTGTTCTTATTAATATGTTGGTGTGTGTGCTCACGTACAGATGCACACAAGCAGATTCAAATATGTGCACAGGATCTGCTTTCTACTAAAAAAATATTATTCATTGCATAGTAAAGGCCTATGTTGGGGTTTTTTGCACCTGACAACATATTTTACTTATTTATAATGATTGCAAGACTGAATAAACAAACAAAAACCTATAATACACCTATAATATTTTACAGGAAACTCGTAAATATGCAGAGCAAAAAAACTGCCTGCTTGGAACTTCGAGGCAGCTATGTTATAGGTTGAAATGAATTTAACTGTAGACAAAAAATGTCATAAAGAAGTTCATTTCCTGAGCTTCTAATCAATGTCCTCATCAGGAAATAGAGTTCGTAAAAGCTGTGTGGAACTCTGTTTTCTTCTGAGTGCTTGCAAAAATAACATCTGCTGATTAAGATCATGTGACAAAAACAGCTACTATATGAATGTTGTGAAAATAACTTCTCTTTTGGAGCAAAGGCTAAAATGAAACTTTTCGATCATGTAAAATGTTTTTCTTTAGACATCGATTGATAATCTGAGGCTGATCAAAGTAATCAAAGGCATCATTTTTTTCTTCAGAGAAGCTCATTACAGTCCAAGTACCAAATGTGCCCTCAGGATTTAATCAGCTGAGTTGCACAGTCTGATCTCCATTTGCTCTAAGCTGTCATGCTGGCGCCGCTCACCTTCTGTAGCCATGATGTTTATGACCAAGTTGTGCCGTGCCGTCTCAAACGTGCGTCTGTTATAGGCAGTAATCTGCAACACATAGGGGGTGAGAGTGTAAGCCCAGATCAGTTCAGCTTATATGGCAGCAGCTCTCCGGACAAGGCTGAGCAAGATCCACGACGTAGGTTCTGTACCCAGCTCAGGTACCGTATAGAGGCACATGACCACTGATCGACATGTTAAATCTTTTGGGAATGGAATTTCTACAGTAGCTTATGGGGGACTGAACGAGCATAAAATGCATTGAGGAATTTAGGTATGAAGATTGTGACATGGGGCTGTTCTGCTAAAGCAAACCATCAGCTGGGCTCAGAATAATCCCTTCAGATATCTTACCTCTCTGTAACATTAACGGCACAAACTACATGATAATATCAATCACTTGCACACTGCATGAAAAGAAAGATTTCTGTCAGTATGCAGCACTGTAAATTGCCGTGGAACTTCAGGTTTATGACAATTTATGGGCAACACTGAAAACTGCTGTGAATTGTCAGAAATTGATGTGGACCTTGTTTGCCAGCTGTCCACCCATGACCCCCCCCCCCTCCCCTGATTCTAGGGGAGGCTTTGACATGTAAATGGTAATCAATAAATAAACCATAAATAAATATGAATATGTATAAAAATATGAATATATTGATCCTGGGTGACCAATAGTGGCACATCTACCAACCAATCAGGAGTCAGAATGTCAGACCAATGTCAGAAACTGCCGAAAATTAGAGATTTTTGGGAGTTTACGGGGACATAAATCTCACTTATGATAGATTCTTATCGAATAAATGCGTTGCTCATTTTCAGCCCTTTTAGTACAAAATGCAACAATGTGTTTCTTTTCCTTGCCAACAACAAACAGAAGCACAAACGTCTCTGAAAATGATGCAACCGACTAACCTCTATGACAGTCGGCTTGCCAACATGCTCTGCAGTGGGAGACCCATAGAGCACGCCATCGCTAAACTGAGTCCTCTGGATGTAGCGCAACCAGCCTGGCCTGTCGGGGAAGCCCATCAGGTTGGTGTTGAAAGTGATTGGGTCATTGCTGGCGTCACCTGTAGGCAGAACAGTTCACTGAAGAGTGGTCCAGTGATGTGTAATGGGTCAGTACCAGTTATTAGACTAACACTTTTAGACCCATTAGCTAAATTGCGGATGCATCGCCAACAGCATTGAAGCATTTCCTTCTAAGAACATATGAAGCATAGAGGTACAGTCTATGATAATAAATACCATCATACAGAAATGTTTTAATGATATTTAGAAGTTAAAATATATCTATTATACTCAATGAAACATCAAAAGAGGTAAACGTAACTGTTATAGTGTTGTACCTGATTTGGGGTAGGGAGGAAACTCTCCTTTGAAGTGCTCTCTCTCAAGAACATGGACAAACAGCACTCCTGCAGATGGGTAGACATTACGGTCTGCGTGCGACCTCGACAAGATGGTGACCACTGAAAAACAAATTTAAGAGAACCAGGCACTTAGTTCCTGATCGCTGAGCATTTCATATTTTGTGTTTGTGCTATTCGCCATTCAATGGCCAGACCACAGCACTGCTTGAAGAGAAGCTTCACACAAGTGTGAAGGAAAAATGGTTAGTTTCAGAAAGACTACATTTTGTATATAGGAAGAGGAAGCTATTAAAGAAGACTAAGAAACAACAGTAATGAGTCATTCAGACTCTTAATATGCTCTCCCCCCACTCTCTCTCCACTATGCTCTCTGTTTAGCCCCACTCTATCTCAAACACAAACATTTAGACTTCATTAGTGAGAGGCGTTACAAGAAAAGTGGCAGTCCCTTAACAGATGTGCATAATGTAAGGCTGGAGATGATTTACCAGTCCCTCTCCCTCCTTTTATGCCTCTCGCTTTCACCCCCCCCCCCCCCTCTTGCCTCTTCTTTCACCCGGCGACTTTTAACCTCGGATTTTTTGCGCTGCTTTTTCAGTTCTCACTTTTTTAGGCCCTCTCTCTCTCCCACAGTGGGTGGGAACTCAATTTTTAATCACCATGGGAGACTGAGTGTACAAGAAAGAAGAGGAGGAGGAATGGGTAAAGGAAAAAGGAGATCTGTGCTATGAAGTGAAAGCGGGTTTGATCTGTTCTCGCCTGCAGACACACAACTGCAGATACATTAAGCAGCTTGGAGAGAGGCCGGGAAAAGCTGTGTGCGTATGCGCATTCGCTACAGGCAAAAATCTAGCAGTTCTCACAATTTTTACCTTCTTTTTAATCCTCTCAATGGCATCGAACCTGCATGTGATAAATCACTGTCATAAGCATCACTACTGCAGTACTCGTCTACTTCTGCACTCTCAAGCTGGAACGGCTTCCAAGGAGGATCAAGTGAAGAGTTTAATAAAGCAGGATTTACATTTTAATCTGTGCTTATGAAAAGGGAAGTTAGCACGGGATGTTTTGGCTGTTACCCATTAGATTACCAGGGTTAAACAAAATTTGGTGACACAGTAAGATTAGAATATGTATTATAACATCTACAAGTCAAAAATCCCTGATTGCAACGGCGGTCAAAAAAACGGTCTCATACATATGTTACATATGTTAAACTAAACTGCAGACAAAAACAGAGATGATGCCATATGTCTGAGGTCCCCAAGGGCTCAGTCACAGCTAGATACAATCAATAGCATTTAGCAGTCTCTAAATGTGGTGCCGCTTGAGCCACCTGAGGTTATCTACCACATATCTTTTCAAGGAACCACCTGGACATGACTAATCCACACAATAGCTCTTCTGGCTGAAACTACTGCACCCAGGACATTAAGATGTGGGTTATTCTGAGACCAAAAATAAAACCTCATTTAGTTTCAGGAGAGTAGTTCCTGAGCGAGGACCTCAGTCGATCTGCACTTTCAATGTGCACACTCGAAATCTATTATCCGACCCATTGGGCCTCTGCAATTCTTCAGCACACAAAGGACTGTTTTCAGACACTCCAAGGTCAAATGATGGCTACCGTGTTCTGCTCAGAGACCAGCGGGATGAGGCGTAAACGTTTGTGGCAGGTAAAGAGATGAAAAGACAAAAGGAATTTTAGGGAGCCCAGATGGCCTCCTAAAAAAATCACTTATGGGATTTCAGCCCATCATCTTTCAATCTGTCGTTGAGCAATAATTATAAAGGATGAACACACACTCTGAGCAAACTTATGTTAATCAGTCTAGCTCACAGATTCCTTTTGCGTTTCATCACCACCTTCTGTAGTCACCTCCACCCAGACAGCAGCCGGTGTAAGTAAAGATCATTGACTAAGCCACACAAAGGATCTGCTAATAGCATCAAATCTGCTTATTTGCAGCAGGATAACTCTGCTAGGCATTTTCAAGATGATGAGCCACAGTGTTCTAACTGTACAAACAATACATGACCAATTAAAGGTTAATGCTAAAGCATACGCTGAAGACTAACCGGTTGGCTTCAGCTATGGGTCAAATGAAATACAAGATGTGCTTAATATAACTTCTAATAAGAGATGCTTTAATAACAATTGGGTTCAGAAACAACCAATTAAATAATCGCAAATAAATTGGACAAAATCAGACAGTTTTTAAAACAGATTTGCATGGCAATGAATGATATGACATGGTAGATCACTATCAGACCATGAGAGTGACGAAAATAGCTAACTAGATTTTATGCTTCTCTGGGTTGACCTTGGACTGAAAGAAGAGATGCCTCATAACCAATTAAGACCCGAGGCAAGCTCTACAAGTGTATGCAGGTATGTTTGTGTTTCTTATTAAGTCTTAGTAGGCTAAAAAATCCTGTTGGCTAATCCAGATAGATGAGGCCTTTAACAAGCTGATGCAGAAACAAAGGAAGGGTGTCCTTTAGTTCTGTTGATTCAGCTTCATTTGCACACATAGTCCGAGTCAGGAGGAATGCATGTGCTTCTTTGGTGCTTAGCAGGGAGGTACAGACAACAAGGATTGCCACTGTTTGTGACCAAGGCTTTGGTATTCTGCCTGTGATGAGCTTGAGCCTCGTTATTCTAATCTCAGACATGGAAGTGAAAGTAGCTGGCGTTGCAACAAGCAGAAGGCGACAGCTAAGGATGGCAGCGGACATGAAACGACTACTTTAGTCCTCTCACACAATAAAAAGGTAAGGAAGCTGCTGAATTGTTCAAAATAATAATCAAAAAGTTATTTGCCATCCAAAGTTTTGAAGAAGTGCTCCGGGTAGAAAATAGAATATAAATAAGACACAATTTCTCTTTTTCTCTCAGTGTTAGGTTGAAGTCTACTTCTAGCAAGAGCAGGGTTTAGACAAGATTTCATTTGTCTAACTGCTGTTACAGCAAGAGAAGTGTGGGCCCAGCAGATAACTCAAAACAATAATGGCGGTATTATTGGAGAACTAGCTGAGCGTGTCACTGTGTTATGACAGGGGGAAGGGGACAGCGGGTCAACACATGAAGTGCACCACTGCACACACCCACTCACCATCTTTGTACAGGGCTGTTCTCTGCTTCAAGGCCACGGATCGCTCCACTTGGACATTTCTCTCATGTAAAGCATTGCGTGTAGCATCATAGGCATGCACAATGTACACTATGATCAATGAATAGAGGCATGCATGAAACAAGGACATCTTTCAATTGCTTTTTGATCAATCCTGGTACATTAATATAATGCAGTCTATTTGTCTAATTTGCAAATCAATCTGGCATTTATAACCATCACTACTTTAAAGGTTTTATAGAGCTACTGATTATTTGGAAGAAATTTCAAGGTTGTAACACTGAACTGTTATAAGAGGTGCAACTCTTTATTAATATGTTGTAATTTTGTCTAAGTTTTAATATTAATCAGTCACTTTCCCTTTTTGTGTGTCCTAATGCATGACCACGTGCTGTTTTAGGTACACGTGATATTGTGTGTAAGACCCTGCTGCGAGGGGCTTTTCTTTACTGAATAAACTACGTTATTTAACAGGAGGAATAAGAACAGATTCAACCTTAGTCTTTGAAGGGATCAAATTGAGTTTTTACTTTTAAGCTTTAGTTGTGTTTGTTTTGGGCTGAGAAGTTATCAACAAGTGGACTAACCATAAAATAAACCATTATTTTTACAATGATCCAATCACTTTGCCTATAATAAACAACCCTTGTGAAAATATTAACAAATTACACTTTTCATTGCCTAAATATTTGTATCAGCAGAGATAAAAATAAAAATAAAAGACTGTGGGATCCATTATCTATTTCTTCTTTCTTTTAAGACACTTGTCAAGGAGAACTTTCAATCCCTCACTGGTTCGAAAATCGAAAACATGGATTTTAATACATTTGTTTGTCACATATGACCAGAAATAAACGAAAATAATCAGCGTTAAGTTTGTTTTGCTTTTGAAATCCATACAAAGACATCCAGGTTTCTGGGCTAATTATATGAAAGACAAAACATATGTATGAATATGAAAGGTGGCTCAACAGAAATTGAACAGTACAATTTGTAATCAAGAGATGCTTCCCTGCACAGGTGTATCATTTTTTAAAGCAACTTTAACATATGATGCTGAAGAATGTGCAGGTTTCAGCGTGTTCATGTCATTTGTAATCAAGGGTAGCATGAGGTGTTTCACTTATACTTGCAAGGTAATTAAGGATTATCATAATGCACCTGGTGTACATGTATAAACACAGGATATATCCTTAATGAACAACTAAAACAAGTGGCAATGATATTACCATCTTCCATTGAAATGCAAGGTATTGTATAAAAATGAATAAGTAATGCAGTGCAGTGATAAGTAATCATGTGCAGTGATATTTCCCGTGCTCCATTCGTATAAGGGTCTAGCTGTCAGTAAGTAGCCATTTTTCCACGTCTCCCCCTTAGCCTTATGGAAAAAATTAGCAATCCTGCTAAACAGCAGCAAGCTAACTGGCTAGGTTACTAGCATGTACGCTGCATCAAAGCCAAATGGGTGAAAATGACGCGTGATTTTCGACCTAAATCGATACGTACCCGTTCCGAGCCATACCGCGACAGCTGCAGCGGACATGGTGCAAATCATCCTCGTAAATCTTACATGAGAAAGGTTGTTTTATCTAGTCGTCACTGGGTTTGACAGCCATAATAATGAGCATCCTGCCGCTGCATTCCTTCCTCCGCCTCCTTCCTTCACTTGAATCAGCACGACTTCTCATTGGCTGAACATCTGGATGGAAAAAGATGGTTGTCTGGTTAAAAAGGGCAACACATGAAATAGGAAAAGGAGCACCACGCCTTTAGTAAATGTGACGTGTAAGTGTGATGTTAAAGCTGTTCAGTTATGGCTGGGCGGCTGCCTGTGTATGTGCCTGCTCCCTATAATCTGACAGATGTTATTTCAGTGTCACTGTGGGACTCTATATCTATTCAGTTATGGCTTAATTTTCTTCCTCTATCGGCTTTTTAGTTTGTTTTTCTTTTCCTTTTTATCTTCATTTTTTTCTGATATGTCTCAAAAATGAGGGTGTAGATGAGGACAGCCACAACCTCCATCACCTCTCTACCGCTTGACCTCCTGCGCACAGATGAAAAAGGGCAGCGGCTTGTTTGGAAAGTCTGCTCCAATCTGTCCAGACCTCCTGCAGTGACTGTCCTGATAAGCAGATGGTCATTTTTTTGCCCCCCGGCTCTAAGTCAGATCTGCTAAAGGGTTTCAGGACCCTTAATTCACCCATCATGCTCCCTTGATAGTACTGTCCACAAAGATGGCTTTTTGATCTTGCAGAAATGTTTCCTGATTCTGGCTAACACGCTGGCAGTGGTCACTGAATGGTTCTTGCTTGATATATTCTGATTTAGTACTCATTTCTTGGATCCATCTGTGGCAATCAATACATGTCATGGATCTTCTGTGCTCTGCAGTGCCAGTCTATTTTTTTACCCTCCCTTTTATCCACTTAAGATTATTTTTAGGTTGCTTAGCAACATCCTCACATAGCCTGTGTTTGGACTGGGTATGAATGTATCACAACAAACACTATTCCTGTGGAGGCACTATGATTCATAGCAGTAAGTGAAGGGGAAAGCGCTACATTTTTGTTCTGGCAATAGGCTAGGACCAATGTTGACCAAATGTGTCAGATCTGATCATTTGACTTATTTTAATCCAATACTTAATTCATCATAGTCACCCATAAATTGCTGAATTGGTGTGATATTAGCAGGAGGCTAAATGTGAACACTATCACATGTATGATTTACTTTCTTTTTTTGACATTTCCGTACTGAAAATTAATCTGGTTGTTTATAAGTAAAAATGGTGTCGCTTTTTGTATAGGAAAAGATAAAAATCCAAGCCACATTTGCTTTAAGTGAGTGCATTTTGCACCGAGAAGGTTGCGTAATGATGTAGATTACATGATCACTCATGCTCATTATGAAAACACAACAATAAACCAAGCTAAAATACTTAATTCAGATTTATTCGAGACAAACAGGCTATGCTTTCATGCATTACACCTACTTTTTTTTTTAACAAATCATTACTTAGGTTTGATTAAAATTGAATGGGCAATTTTTTTTATTCTCAGAATAGTATGCCTCATCCATGCACGTTTATACTTAGGTTTGTGCTTATGATGAACATGTGAAAGAAACAATGCAGTTTATTATCGAAAACATCACAATCAATGTTTGTGACCATAATGTCGACAAAGCTTCCCTTTTTCTTGTGTTTCATCACATGAATTCAGTCCTGTGCTTTGGGGTGACTGTTGACTCTTAGGTGAACCAGTTATAATTTTAAAATGGATCCTTTTTGTGTTTTGAAAATTAAAATTATATTACTGTTGGGCGTAGAATTTCTTCATAAGGAAAGGCCTATTTTAGAATCATACCATTCATACTGTATTATAGTTTTTTATACTATAATACATTATATATTATAGTATTTTGTTACAAAAGGCCCGTCACAAGGAGGCTACAAGGTCCTACATGCACATGAATCACAGTAACTTGGACAAGTTCTGTATATATAATCTTATTGTAATAATTCTCTACCAAGTAGAATAATCTCATCATTATGAACATCTATGATTTGTAATTAGAGGAAATGAAAATAATCAACTTAGAATATACTATTCGTATATTACTATGTCAGTCTGCTATATCTTCATTTTTGCATACTAAATGACAGATATTTGCATTTCAAGCCTGTAGCTTCCAATCAGATTTTAGATCATGTTTCAAACCCCGTATCAAGGCTTATCTACATTTAGATCTATAACTGCAGAACTGAAGATTGTACAATATGCTACACTATAACCAAAATATTTCACACAAGTGAGTTTGAATAAAAGAAGTACCTATATATTGTCTAAGCTCTGCACTGGCACTCATGCAAAAGAGACTCAATCCAACTCACCATTACGCAATAAGTGAAAGTCACTGACCGTCTTCTTTGAGATAAAAGTTTCTAAAATCCTTTTAACCCAGCTTGGAAGCATTATCCTTTTAACCTCATATAAGGGCAAGCATAAAGTCTCTTGTGTGTAAGTGTGCAACTATTTTATGCAGATCTGATCAACTGCGAGCCCATTTGTCGTTGCACACTTTGTGAGGGTTCTAGATAAGGATTATAGATTAAGGATGCATTCACATCAGGCATTCTGATTCAAATCCTAGTTCGTTTTCTCCAAAAATCTGGTTTGTTTGGGGTGGTGTGAATATGCAGCAAAACTCTGATGCAGTTCAAAGAAACAAACTCTGGTCTGCATACCAGTGTTGTGCTAGTTACTGAAAAAAG
Organism: Leptatherina wallacei; assembly: GCA_028567055.1. NCBI lineage: Eukaryota > Metazoa > Chordata > Actinopteri > Atheriniformes > Atherinidae > Leptatherina > Leptatherina wallacei. Next base: position 11,652,132 of record JAOXYM010000018.1, read on the forward strand.
TAACTAGTTAAAGTTACAAGTTGCTTCATTCAAAAAGTAACTCAGTTACTTTGTTGATTACTTATACCAAAACAATGCATTCCTGTTTAAAGTAACTTTTTAGTTATTTTTTTTAAAGAACATTCTTAAAATGCTCCAATTAATATCTTTATAACTTAATTTCAGTGTGGTACAAAATATGACATAACCTCAAACATGGAGTCCTTTTTTTAAAAACACTAATTTATTTAAGTAAATTAGTAAAATTAGACAAGCAAATGATTTGAAAATAAATAAATAAAATGAATAAATAAATACAATACAACATACAAAGGTTTTGAGGGAGTCAGCATGTTGCATGTTGAGCCCTCCAACGCACTTTCTCCTACTCTGTATATATTTTTATTTACATATTTTCTTAGTCATTTTTGGGCATTATCATTCTTTCTCTCTTGTCAAGTGAAGTTGTGCGCATATGTGTGGGTAGGGGCGGGTGTGCTGTAACCAAGGAAATGGGGCAAGGGGTAATCTCAAGCTTAGAAACGTGAAGCCTATGTGGAAGTGCCAGAGATTGCAGTTCCTCCCTCACCTGCTAGGTGCTGGCTGCAAGACAGAGCAGATCCCCATAGACTCCCATGTTAAAAAGGCCAACTTCACAGGAGAATTAAACATGTTTACAGCCTGGTT
>JAOXYM010000018.1:11652802-11662992 GCA_028567055.1 Leptatherina wallacei
ATTAACCAATAGATGAGACACTTTTCTTTTTTCTTGTCTTTTTCCTCAGTAATTTATTATGCAACACCACCTCTGTACAGGAACACATTATTCAAAAGGTCTGATTTGTTTGACTAAGTGCAGTGTGAAAGTAAACTTAGACAGGAAGAATACCATAATCCCCAAATGAACTGAGTCCCCAGTCGTACCAAGTCTAGTGGACTACTAGGTGTGACTGCACCCTAATTATCAAATGTGTTCATGTTAAATGTAGCTGTATTTGAATTAGCTTTATCTTTTAAAAAAAAGAAAAGAAAAAAAGATGCATTTTTATATTCATGCTCTAAAAGTACAACTAGTGACTGTAAAAATAGTAATCTGCCTTAAAAACAGGACGTAGAGTCGTTCAAAATTAGCAAAGAAATAAATGGGGTTACTTAAAGTGCAAGTTGTTTTTTTGTTTGTTTTTTTAAAGTGAGTACCTAAGTAGATGTAGCTACTTTATTGCATTGCACCACTAAAATGATCTTGCTTTGAGCTCCTAGGGACCACTTGCTGGCCCGCACACCATACTTTGGAAAGCACTAATTCAAACACACATCACACAGCATCAGAGTGGTCCTTGACCCTGTCCACCCCACCCAAAGCCCTCTGATGAACAATGAGCAGCCAGGGAAGTTACAGTTGCTGTGTGTTGGTATTTATGCAAGACTGCAGTTCGCTGAAAGCCCCTCCGCGCAGCAGATTATCGGACCGAACCATTGCCGCAGTTCAGGTTTTTGCACCTGTCACATGACGCTTTACATTCGCAAATCACCGGCTAACAAAGCAGCAGCTCAGTCTACTACACTACAGTGCGGACGTATATCGGACGCAGCCGTCCAGCAAATGCTGCCACAATTCAGCTCTTAGTGAGAGCTGCCAAATTGCACCGACACCCCTATTGTGCAACTGGCAGCATCACCCACTGCCTGCAATGGCGTTGTAGCGGCTCTAGTAGGTCCCAGCGTTTCTATAGTGGCGATTCCGTCCGGGGCTATTTACAAACGAAAGATAGAAATGTTTATTTCGGGAGGTTTTACAACGATAGCATCACCATTTTGTTCTCAGTTCACCCTCTGGATTACAGTTTATTTGTACCACGCGTTCAACGAAACCGGAGCCATGAATGTAAGTCTTTTGTTTTTCCAACAGTGAAGCAACATCGCGGATGTTTGTGGTTAACAGTTAACTTCTTCTTGAAATCGCTGAGAATGGTTGATCATATGTCCTCTGCCTCGTGTAGAAATGCAATTAAATATAATTTAAACCGTTTCAAAAGGAAGAGGGGAGCCTGAGCTGTCATGTTATGCACCGTGTGGCTGATGTGCGCTTGTTTGTCTGATCCAGCTGACTCAATGTTTAAGCCTCAGTTTTATCTTTCCGTCTCAACCTCCGAGTGTTATTTTCCTCCTTTCTTACCTGTGCAGCATCATCAGCACTGGTTGTTCCTGAAGTTCATACGAAGGAACTGACTGCACAGGGATTTTACATATGTCCAGTATGGTGAATGATGATTACTGAACCAAGACATTTAGGTTTCAGTCACTGTTGCTGTTAGATTTGCATAGATACCATCTGGGGTCTGGTTTTCTAAAAAAAAAGAAAAAAAAACTTTGGTTAATTGATCTTCTGTGCCCCAGATGCTTCTTTGATTTTCTCATTTTTGCTTTGTTTTGTTTTGTTGCTTTTTTTTATTCTAGATGTATTTTATCATGTTTCCTCTCTGCCTGTATGGTATGTATATCTGAAATTGATTAAACTGTAATGGAATATAACTACGGAATATCTAACCAGCGTAACTAGCCTGTTCAATCAAAGGCCTTTTTATCAAATTAGTTTTACGTTGACTGCAGAATATTAACACACATATATTTTTGTGCACCCAACAGCATTTTCTCTGTACAGTAAAGGTTGTAAATACTATTCATGGATCAATGTGAGGGGATGACATTTAGTTGAAAACATCATAATGTCAGCGATGGTTTGCAGAGCTGAGACATGTCACAGTTTTCCTAAAGAAAAGAGAGGGAGGGGGAAGCTCAAGGAGAGGAATATAATAATGAAACAAGCATTTTCCTACAGCATACCAACATTTTAAACAAAAACATTCAAATCTTTACTCTTCTGTCTAGCGTTAGGTATTGATTTGTGAACATTACGCATCATCAGTGTTTATAGAACATAAAAGGCTTTCATAAGTCAGGAATTCTCTTGAACCATGAGTTTTTGCATCACAAATCAACATCTGCAATTCACTTGGCCTCTAAGAGGTTTATCAATGTTTTTGACCATCATATTTTAAAAGTGTCACTTTACTGATCATTAACCACTTTTAATTACAGATGGTCACCTTCTATTTATGTGATATAATTGCATGCCTGCCTGCATATTTATGCCTTCTGAATTTACATCCTGTAGTGTTAAAGTATGTGTCTATTACAAGGAAGGTTCGGTTACCCACTAATCATAAGGTCAGTGGTTTGATGCCTGTCTCTTCCTCTCCTCCTCCTCAGACAAGATTCCGAACAATAAAGATGCCCTGTGGTGTTTTCACTATCTCAAATAAAACACTATAGGTAGAATATAGCAGTGCTGCGTGAATGGACGAATTGTCAGTACGACCTGAACAGTACTATCGAGGTGCATTGTATTTACATCTCTTTTCATCTCTGCAGGTGTAACTGGGCCTGAAGGATTTGGACCAAGTCAACTAGGCTCAGTCATCCCTCGTTGTAATGAGGCCACGGCGATGCTGAGATCCCCTCTAAATCCAAAGACATCATCATGCTGAAGACGGAGGCCTCGGGGGAGAGGACCAGCCTCCGGAGTGCCTCCCCCCACCGTAATGCCTACCGGGCTGAGTTTCAGGCGCTCAAGAGAGCCTTTGACCAGCCTCATATTGATGGGGACTCAAAGCCCAAAGATCTTGAGCGGGTAAAACAGCCAAGAGGCCGCCAGTATGGGGCCCACGTCAGTCGAATTAAAGACATGTTCATGCAAATGGGCTCAGAAAATGCAACATCTAAGACCAGGGGTCGTGATGACTCCTCACCACAGAGGCTGGTGAAGCCCACCAACTTCATCAATAAGGCTGATGGATCAGTGATAAAGCTCCAGCATTCCTCCTCAGCTGATAGGATTGGAGGTGCCGGGGCAAAGTTCTCAGAAACCAGGAAGCTGTTTGAGCAGCAGTCACGGGACCAGTCCCAGTCACCAGTCTTTCCTTATGGACGTGATAAACGGGGTTCACATGAGCATCTAGATGACTGGCGAGGGGCAAAGTCCAATAGGGGCAGCACAGACTCCTTGGACTCCCTGTGCTCCAGAACGGAGGCGTCCTCACCAACTGTCAGTCAGCTCAGTGCTGTTTTTGAAAATGTTGATCACCACAATCAGGGTGTTCCTTATAAAGGAGTCAGCCGACGAGCCCTATACTCACCTGATGGATCCCTCCGCCATGGGGGGGATCTCAGTGAGGATGATTCAAGACAATCTCCAATCCGTGGAACCTACCAGAACAGGATAGGTGGCAAATTTCCTGCATCCTCATCCTCTGAGGACCTCCTAAGTCCTAGTCCTGGGGCAGAGATTTCAGACCCCAAAACAGAGGCTCCAAAAGATAAAGAGGCCCAAGACCAAGCTGATGGCGAACCAAAGGGAGACAGACAGCGTTTGCCTGGGGTTGCCACCAATGAAGGTCAAGTTAATGGCTCTTGCGAAGAAGAAGAAAAACCCTCAGAGTCAATCATGTATACTGATCAAGAGGTCTCCAAAGCCTCAAAACCTACACATGGTGCTGAGATTACCAACAAAGTTTTGAAAGATGCCCCTCCTGAGCCCACCACAACCCCTCAGACCCAGGAAAGCAAAGATGACAGGGATGCTTCTAAGGAAGACAAACCTTCTGAATCTCCTGATGACCTGAGGGATGAACCTGAGGATGAATACACTGGCAATGAGCGGGTTATTTTCAACGCAGATGGAGATGCCTGTTACCAGGGTTGGGGGGAAAGTTGCACAGATCCTGATGATGACCTCTACGGTGATGACGAGGATATCGTCTACGACCCGGGCTCTGAACTTGCAGAGATTCCTGGTCTGCCAGATGAAAACAAAGAGGACATCCCCCCTATGAGGAAGATTCGTTTCAGCACTGCTCCCATTACAGTAAGTTGGATGCTGTACAAAAGTGTTGTGGAAGCCTTAATTGTGCACTCTGAACACAATCTAACATAAAAAGTCCTTTTTTCTGCTCTTATGAAAAGTAGGTTAAAGCGGCCGAGAACTAAAGCTGTGTTTGCAGCTCTCTTTCTATGGGCTAGTATTTTTAGTTACAGTTTGACTACACATTGATGTTAGCTTTGTTCTATTAGCATCCATGTTTATGACATTATACGACTGATGAAATTATCTGGCTTCAGAATTTTTTTCTAATATTATGTTATATGTCTGTATGTTAGGAAATGGAGAATTGCTCTCTGGGAATGCGACATGTTCATGAGCAGCACATCTGTGCATGTGTTAGTCACGCTGGTTCAACGCCTACACAGTTTTCACACAAGATGCTGTGTTTGAGTTTCCTCATTCTGGCTTGTTTTTTTAAAATAGGACCCTATTTGATAAGGATATTTTGCATATAATGATCTTTTATTTTCTGCATTTAGTGGACTCATTGTTTACATGTAATGCTGTTGTGTTACACAACAAGGTTACAATGGATTCAGTACAGGTTTTCCCAGGGTAAAGAAAAGTGGTGATTACAACACAGTGGCATGTGTTGCATCTGCCTCTTAGTGTTTTGATGTTGTTTTCAGCGCTGAGTTGGACACAATGCGGCCAGTGTTTTTTGTGGATTGGCGAGATGGATTTGGGAAGATTATGGAAAATATTTTCCAGTCTTTATCCTCAAGTATTTAGAATCACTGTGCTTAACATTTGTATAGGTAAACAACATGCTTTACATTGCTCTATTCCTCTTTATCTTGCACTCAGTTTGTCAGTTAAGTCTTATTTTTTATGAGTGAAACACGGGTTGTTGATAGAAGGAAAGTTTGTGCTTGTGTATGAAGAGATGTACAGTTTATGATGGAAAACACAGTTTTAAGTTAGAAATTAAGGTTTATATATGAAAGCTTTATATGGATCAAACACAAACATCCCACAGGTTATGAATCAATCCTATTAACATTTTGTAGGGAAGCAGAACAATTAGCCCAGTTATTCCGAGGAGAAAATGTGATGTTGGCTAACTAATTACCTTGCACAGTCTCTTCTGCATGGTTCGTCCTTTTGCTCTTTTTTTCTTTTCCTCTCAGTCAGAATCCACTAAACATGCCTGAAATCCACAAGGGTAGTTTTGAAAATATAATTGTAGCAGCATTTTGATCATATTTTCGTTTTAATGATGGCCAAATGTAAACGTTAGATATGCCAAGTGTTGCCGTAGCATTTCACTAAACACAATATTCTGTATAAATGTGTTTTGCAAGTATCTTTCACTGATACCAGATCTATATATCAAAGTGTCTCCCAAATCTTATTTTTGATCAATGAAAAGTGGCTTATCTTATCATAATTTAATGCTCACTGAATGTGAACACTACAAAGCTTGTCCCAGTTAGGTTGAACAAGCAGAGTGTGCTTCTCTGTTGTTGTCTGTTGTTTCAAGGCTTCTGTTTGCGATGAAAAGGACTGACGCTCATTCATCATATAGAATATTAAAGAGGGGAACTGCCCCCACCCTTTCACACAAGCTTTCGCCCAATTAGACATGCACCCCTCCCACCTCTTCATCATACCTCCCCTCTCCTCTCAGCACATGAGGAACAAACAGGGTTCTGTCTTTTGTTTGTCTATATAGTGAAAGACAAAGCTATTTTCTCAGCCTTAAGACCAGCATGGTTCCAGTTTGACCCCTGTGGGAGTGGACTGTGAAAGGTTTTTATAATAAAACTGCTGTATTATACTTAATACTTGGTGGTTTTTTTTTTTATTCTTTTTTGTCAAACATATTTTAGCCCTGCCAATTCTGCCTTGTAAAGCGGATAAAGCATTACAACATCACTGCTTTGAAAGCTTGTTTGATTTATAAGTCTTCATGGTAGCCACAGATATAAAAAATAACCCACATTCAGCCTTTGGCAAAATTGGATAATGCTGGATAATGGAAAAAAGCTGATTTATTTGTTAGTATTAAATTTAAAAATCTAGTTTTTGGCAGCATCACTTAAAGTGAAGTTGAGTCTGTTTCACCTCTTCACTGTTGCCATGCATTTATATGCAGATGTGCATGTCTCCTTAAGGAAAAAGTTCTAATAACTTATCTGATCTGCTGAGTTTAATCACCATTAGGGCAGAAGTTTGTCATATTATCACCCAACATTTTTTTTTTTAAACTTTTGACTTCTAAGAGTTTCTGCTTACCTTTTTTGTTTTCGGGACAAAAGATAACATATCGTTGTTAAGATGAAAAAACAATGTTATACTTGCTGAAAAATCAGCATATTTGGAGGATGTAGGACAGAGTTAGCTTTGCCTACAGTAAATACAGCTTTACAGAGCTGCTTTTATTTTTAGCTGTAAACCACAGCTGTAACATCCTCACTGACCCACTAAGAAGATACTACATTGAGCTATCAGACATAAAGCCGTCTGCTTTCCAGAGGGCACTAACCTACAGAAGAGATCAGGTCTTATGTCCACTGAAACCGCTGGTTTTATCCCTGACATCAGTGTAGTTGATTAGTATGAGGCCAATAGATTAAAATAGAAGCACTGAATTGGACTGGGTCCTCTGTCAGACTTTTTGTGTGTTGTTGCGAAAGTGTTCTCTGTGCAGCTGATATAACATGAAGAATATATGTTGTCTGAATGTATCACATGCTTTTAACTATCTGTCACTTGTTGCCATGTTTTTTTATTTTCTTATTTCCAGGGGTTTTATGAACAGGAGTCTTCTGTACTTATTAATGCTATATACTTTTGGACTATCCTTTTGCACCTGTGTACCAGCTGCATGTTTATCAGTTAAGATGCTGCAGTGTCTTCATAGAATTGAGCAGATGTGATGAGTGGAGGCGGAGCACCAGTTAACTGGTCACTGATGTGGCACTGCAATCAGCCCTCACTAGTCTGCATGTTGTCTGCTACTGGATCGCAGACACTGAAGTTGTGTCCATTATATTCTGCTGCTGCACCATTAGTGTGATGCTGAGTAGAATGGATCTGAGCTTAGAGCTATAATCAATATGATAGATGTGTGTCACTCCTCTTGTCTGTAGCAAAGCTTATGTAGACACAACTAGATGTTTTGCCTGTCATGTTGTTCTGCATTATTCCTATTATGTCTGGATATTTAGTTTCTAGTTGTTAGAAGAACATGATGTATGCAGAGGATGATACACTGATTTATTTATAATTGCAGAGTAGATTGTACTGTAAACGCTCTGTTTTCAAAACATGTGTATTTATTTGTCAGCTCCAGTATGCAGGACTATTACACACTTATCTTTTACTTTACTGGAGCAAGTTGGAACATCGAGATGAACTCCCTAATGCTGAAAAACAGACAAAATACCAACTTACATTTACTCAGTGCTGTTCCTCAGATTTGTCAGGCATTAAGAGATGGTATTTTTTCTTGAGGATTTAGAAGCTCATTTGTTTGCCCTCAATTCAGTACATGGCTGTGGAGGCTCCCAGGATGCGACTTCTAGCTTTGCCCTCCCAGTTTATCCAACAATTTTGTCATGTACACAGACCAACAGTAAACATGTGGGATTCCAGAGCATCTTTATCTGGAGCTTGGCCTGCAATCCTGTAAGGCCAAATCAAATTAGATGGCCTGTTGCCAGCAACTTTGCCTTCTTACCCTTTTTTTTTTATAAGATTGCTCCACTTTAGGACAGTCTTTTTTTTCTGGGTGAGGATAAAAAATTTGTGTATCAGCATTGCTCACAGTTTTCATTTAAACCTTTAATGGTGATATAGGTTATATTTATAAAAAAAAGTCTTTATGCCTGCACCCATATTGCTAGAGCTTAGTCTTGTCTCTGCCAAGGCGTGAAGTTATGTTTTTGGCGGTGTCTGTCTGTCCGTCCGCCTGTCTCTTTGTCTGTTTGCATAACTCAAAAAGTAATGGACCTCCAGAGGTGGTCATTCTGACAACCTGCTGACGCAGCATTTACTAAGGACACATTTTTCCACTCTTTCAATCTTTTTTAACAGAGCGTTGTATGTCAGCTGATAGTGATTTATTGTATCGCACATGGAGAGCTCAATAATGAATGTATGGCGGGTCATTCTGGCAGCGATGCAGCACCGGTAGAGGACACATGCATTCAGTGCAGCCATGTCCAAAACATTATAAAACACAGCAACAGGCCATCTTGTAGTTACAGCTCAGATAAATACTGCCTCAGCATCTTGTCAAGGATGTCTACTCTTCATTCTTCTGCTTCTGATCATTTTTTTTAGAATTATGTTTCCAGCGGCGTAGTTTGTCTGTCTGTTAGCAACATAACTCAAAAAAGTTATGGATGGATTTTGATGAAATTTTCCGGAAATGTCAGAAATGTAGTAAAGGAACAAGCGATTACATTTTGGGGGTGATCCGGATCACCGTCTGGATCTAGGAATTTTTTAAAGGATTCTTGATTATAGGGAGATGGAGATCATTTTACCATTACAACTTCTAACAGATAATACCCATTGGCAAAAAAAATAAAATTACAACATGACATCATGGTAGATGTTTGACCCAGATCATGTTGATATTCTGGATCTGGTGATCCAGAAGGTTCAAACTATAGGAGGTACTGGGTGGGCTGTTGGACATTTTGGGGTTTATCTCAGGTTTCCTTTCATCAAATGCATCAAAGTCCACATAACACAAGTGATCACACAAAAAAGTCTACTGGTGAGTGGCATTCTCTTCTCTGGCATTCATTGCAGCCACAGATTCACCCTTTCTGTGTGTAGCTTGCACTTTGGTTTGCAGGTGTTCTGGCCTTTCTTCACATTAATAGATAAATCTAAATTGTTTGCATGGTTGTCTGGGTTTCTGGGTCTCTGTGTCTGCGCTGCCTGGGGTTTATCTCACTTTTGCCCAATGGTAGCCACCTGCCAAATGCAGATGATATAATGCAAACATTTACAAATTTACTGACAAAACTGACATAGCAGTCTTTTATTGTAAATTTACAAAGATACACTGATTAACTTCCATTTATTTCTTGCAAAACTTTGTTCTATAAATAAAGAAAAAAGCCTATAGTGTACTCAAAAAATACTGGTGGATTTTTTTTTTCTTTTACGCTTTGAACAGGGTAAAGCTGGCCATTACCTTCCTCATTATGTAATCAGTGCTTGTTTACAGAGGTAGAGGAGAGTGTTGTTGCAACATTACTGCAGATACGTTACATAACTAGTAACACCTGATCAACAGACTGTTGGTCAGGTATTTTTTTATGTTCCTTTTAAGGTTGCTATAAAAAAAAAGACTCATTTACTTGTTCTAAAATATCTAATAGTACAACTTTTGTGTTGTAATGTAGGCATTGTACCACAAGATCAGTGTAAACAATCATAGGTGGATTAAAGTGTTATTCAACACTTTATTCAGCACTTTTCAGATGATAGTGTGCTTTCATATGCTCTAGAAGACTTGGAGTACTCGGGCAGACCATACCACATTCTTTACAGCTCAAATGGAAAGGAAAATCATTATGACACCAAATATTTTTCGTGCCGCTTTTATTGCTGACAATGAACTCATGAGTTGGACATTGTGCATCTGTATGTATTATTGCATGCATGTATCTTAGTCACTCCATTATTGATGCAGTTGTGTTTTTGTTTGCTTGTTTCTGTGCCACTTGATCCTACCTGGAGCATGCATTTTTAATGATCTGGGAAAGGAGAGCTGCCTTGTGGTTTTTGGGACTGGTCAATTACCAGAGGTGGAAAAAGTACTGAAAAATTGTAATTGAGTAAAAGTATCTTTACCTTGCTTAAATTCTACTCAAGTAAAATTAAAAGTACCCATCTAAAAATCAACTTGAGTAAAAGTAAACATATACTTAATTTAAAATGTAATTTAAAATGTAATTTGAGTAAAAGTTACTTAGTTACTTTTATAATTGATATCATGAAGGCATATTTTGCTTAAC
>JAOXYM010000018.1:11665736-11678217 GCA_028567055.1 Leptatherina wallacei
ATAAGTGAAGGTAATGAAATGCAAATGTATTGAGGTGTTGCAGCAGAGTGGATCATGTGTGTGTGTGTGTGTGTGTGCGCGCGCGCATGCACGCGCCAAGCAGTAGTTAATCCACTGCAGGCTTTGTTGGGTTCATGCCACAGCACTGGGAACATTTCTCCTAGGTTTTCCAGTCTCCTATTGCCCTGGGCAGCATCCACTGTCTGGAAGGGAAGGAGGGTGACAGCAGCACTGGCACCAATACACCAAAGGCCCAGTTTAATACTATCAGAGGCCGTTTGCCGGGAATGGGCGCCATGCCGTGCCGTCTCAGGCAAGGACTCAGACAACCCCAGAGCAAATTACTGCTGGCCTCACTTGCTCCTGAGTTGCCTTTTTTTTTCTTTCTTTTTTTTTATGCATCATTTATTTCTCTCTTTTTGTCTGTTTCACTCTTCAATAGCCTCCCTGTATGCTACTGCTTCAGACCATATATCATATGACTCATTCTCTTCTATATCTTTTTTTTAGAAGATTTTGTCTTCTTTTATTTACTGCTGCTTTGTTTACTACACATCTTGAAGATTTCTGCATTTCCTCCATCTTCTATATCTTGGCCCAGGTTTTCTCCTGACTTCACCGTCCAGTTCTCTCATTTCTGTTTCTTTTTTTTCCTTTTATCCAGCTTCCTTTTTTCTTTTCATAAATCTCAGCTAATCCTTTTTTATCAAAGGAACACAACAGTTTTGTGACTGAGGTGGCTGAAAAGTATTAGCTGCAATACCGGTGTAGTGAACTAGGATTCAGCCGCTATAAACGGTTAATAACTGAATATATTAACCATATTTATCATTACAATGTTCTTCTAAACATTCAAGCAATATGGAACTGCTCCTACCTCAGCAATAGTTATGCATGCCAGCCTGCCTTTACAGACATGTACCTGTAAACCTGTAGTACACTTATATTAAACCTGCATAAACACACTCCTCTTCTTCTCACTGAAATAACTGATTTGCATTTGCATTCTCTGCAAACACCAGTATACAAACACAAGGTCAAAGAGGCTCTTCTGTGAAGTACGAGTCAATCAGGCTTCTGCAATGTCAAAGCAGCTACAGCAACATCCACAGACGATGGTAAAACTGTGTTTCAGAGATTCAAAACAAGCTGCTTCAAATGAAATCTAGAGATGTGAATACAAGACTGCCTGTCCAAGCAAAACTACATTCTGGTCTGCACTCTGCTGCCAGTAGTTCTGTTGTTGGCTTGTTAACTGACAGATGAACGAAAAATATGTGTTTTTCTGTGTGTGTGAAGTTAGAAGTGAAGGCCATTGTGTGTTGTATAGAAGAGATGTAGAATTATTAGACTTGTTAAGAGATCCAGTAAGTTCCCTTACTGTATGCAAACAACTTTTTGGGTTTGATGTTTTGTATTCTAATTAATAGCAAGATGTATTAAAGAAACCAAGTTTAAAAACGAAACCAGTGCAATTCTATGTTAAGATATGCTTCTCAGTTGAGCTTGAAATAAAGGGCGGTAAGTGTAGACAAATGTAATTACATTAAATGATTCTGTGTTGAAGTGAGTCCTTAAAGAGACTTTTTCAGTTCAACTCAAGAGAGGCACCACATGGGGAGACAGCCTATTTCACTTGTCTATCAAATAAATACAGACTCACAGTCCAGCATTGTGGCATGCCTCAGCACATTCAGACTGTGACTGAAAGTAAAAATGTTTTACATCATGATTTTACACAGTTATCAACAGATACCAGTGGAAGGTTTTGACTTTGCTGTTTTTCGACATCTGTTTATTGGATTATGTGGGTCAACTTATTGATACGTACCAAATTGTCCTTGATTGCGCTGTCAGGTTTTATTTTGTCTCTGGAGTCTCTTCCAGGAGGCAATAAGTATTGGGTGGTGTCATCTTGGTCAGGTTGATAAATTGTGTTTCATCTGACACAAATTTGATTATAAACTATTATAGATTGAAGGCATATACTGTATGTTTTACACCTTATATAGGTCTGAGTACAGACATCACTGTTAGACTTGTAAGTTACCAGCTGCATGTGTGATTTTACTCTGCAGACGGCAGCAGGATCTTACCTTACTACAAAGGTTAAGCATAATGTCACAGAATTATTTACAAAATCATATCTTTTCGTCCTGTGGATATTTACTCATAATACTCATCTTTCCGACATTAATTTAGGGTCAAAAGGAGTTTAGGAAATTATCAGTTGAAAATCTGGGTATTGTCAGAGGACAAGTAGACATTGGCAATCTATTGTTAGACCGCTTTTGTTGACCTTTAAATGTCAAGAAGCTCTTCTAACTCTTATTTCTTCTTAAATTTTGTTTTAAGTTTGTTCTTGCTCTGAGAGTGTTAGTGTTTACCCAATTGACAGAGCTGAGTTCAGTCTCTCCCTGTGTGAAAACCAGAGAGGTTGGAGACATGCCTTGATAGTTACACTATCAGGTGTCTTTGTCTTGACGGTAAATGCTTCCCATTTGCTGCTGAAGTCAGACTGTTTCTCTTTCACTCTCTTTCTGCCTTCCGATTCTTATTTCCCCTGTGTGTGATGTTTCATTTATCTTGTCAGTCCCCATTTCAGTTACCAAAGCTTGCCTCTCCATCCATTGCCTTCTCAGTACATGTGTCTCTCTGATTTGTTGAATTCCCTCCCCTGCCCTTTTCTTATCTTTCTCCATCACTGCGCCTCCACAATCTCTTCTTCGCTTGCCTTCCCTCGCAGATCCACCCACATCTGTCCTCATCTCGCTTCATGACCTCTTTCTCTCTCAAGTGACTAGCCACATGCTAATGTGTTTGCAGATAGCACACACTGACTGGGAGAGGCCATTAGAGGATGTACTGACTGCCAATGGTGGCACTCGGTCCAGGACATTCAGGACAGTGCAAGTGCTGGTGTTAGCATTTGTCAGCAGTATGTGTTTGTGGGTGCGGATGTGTGTTCCACTGATTGTTTACTGTGTATGAGTGTGCCTACGTTTTGATATTTCTAAAATTCTTTGAGTAAAGTTATGCTAATGCATGTGAGTGTGCGTGAGATTTGATCTATGTGCATGCAAGTATCAATAATGCAGGGCTGTTGATCACAATGAATGATTGATGACAAGGAGGTCAAGGAGAGAGCTCAGTCAGTATCACATAGAGGACAGAATAAAAACTCTGGCAGCATCACGCTACAACCAGCATGCTGTCTCCTAAACAGAATGTCCTTTATATATTTACTGTAGCTTATATATTTGCCACATGGTAAGATATTGCTGCAGCATTGGAAATATATTGTTAAAAGCAAAGATATCTTTGCTGGCATGCAATGTCATTCAGTCTCAATTTTCTATGTGTTTCCTTCAGTATTATTTTTTTACTGTTAAAAATAAAAGTGCTGAATACAGAATTATGTTTAATTGTGTTACAATCTCACTCCATCTCTGTTCAGATAGAAATGCATGAATGCACAGGTCCCAAGTGACTTACACAAATCTTGCTTTAGACTTAATCAGTACATGTGATGCAACATGAAGCATTATTGATCTAATCTGTGAATATCACAATATTGGAAATCACCCATGATGGTTAATTTCCTGTTCAACCCTTGTTTGTAGGAGACAGCATAATGTGGCAAGTGTCAAAATGTTTACTGACATCCAAACATGCCTGGCCACATGTTTATCTGTCTGTGTAAACACTATTCATTCCCATTCATTTCTGTTTTCCGTACCTGCAGCCAGATTTGTGCAGAGCACCTTGTTATAGAAGTGACGAGAGCATACATGTTTGAGTCAGCTGGTGCAAAGCTTTCTCCCCTCTTACCCTTCCTGCTCGGTGCAGAAAGCAGTGACAGAACTTGGTAAGGATAAGATGTGAAGTGACAGCTGACTCTTGCAGGCAAGAGAAAAGGCATCCCTGTCCTCCATCACCACATCATGTTTTTCTGCATTGCAGCTGGTTGTTAGCTCCTAGGCTGGTTTGTGGTTGAAGTTGTGGCCTTGTTCACCTCAGTGTCCTTCGTTTTGTTTTGCAGATAAAGCTTAAAAGAAGTGTTGTGCAACTCCCACTGGTGTTCATAAACTTATAGGCAGTAGCATGAAGTTTTTGCATACAAAGTATAGCCATATTTGAACTGTGATTACTACCAGTTGTAGCTTTAACCTCTTAATGCTTGAATTTTTAAAAAACAAAATCAATGCGGGGGGGGGGGGGGGTTAAAAAGACCTGAATGAAATAAAGTACATTATTGGATAAATTTACAACAATAAATAAATAAAGACTATGGATAGATTTAATA
The DNA here is from genome assembly GCA_028567055.1 of Leptatherina wallacei. Taxonomy (NCBI): domain Eukaryota; kingdom Metazoa; phylum Chordata; class Actinopteri; order Atheriniformes; family Atherinidae; genus Leptatherina; species Leptatherina wallacei. The sequence continues at coordinate 11,670,043 of JAOXYM010000018.1, forward strand.
ATATAGAAATAAATGCAGAAATAAGAATGAATTAAAGCAAATGGATCAATAAAATAGAATGGCTAGATATAAAGAAATAAAATAATTAAAAAAGCCAGAAGTAGTTTTAATGCAAATCTGTGTCACCAGGCGTAAAGGGTGACACAATATTATTTTGAAAAATAAAACCTTTTCTTGTTTCTGGTACTTAGCCCAGCATGTCTTTTATCAAACTTTAACCATAATTATACCTCTCAATCTACTCTCTGTAACATGAACTGCTGTGTTTCTTTTTAGGTGTTCAACACCTACTCCAACGAGGACTATGACCGCCGTAATGAGGAGGTGGATCCTGTGGCTTCATCTGCTGAGTATGAGTTGGAGAAGAGGGTGGAGAAACTGGAGCTGTTCCCTGTGGAACTGGAGAAAGGTGGGAAAGAAAATCTAAGAGCATCTTATGAGGAGGTGGTGCTGTCAGTTAGCCATGAAACCCAAGAGACAGAATCACCCACACATGGCATGTCAGCAGATGTCTTATTTTTCCTCCTGGTATTGTTCTGCTCATTTCTTTCATTTAGTAGCAGTTTGATTCAATTCTCCTTAGATCACTCTAAAAAGCATGGAACAGTGCGGTTTGTCCTAATTCCCCCAGTAGCCATGCATTTATGCACCATGCGTCATCAGTCCCTCAGCTTCGTTTTCTCAGCTTAATTTTCTTGTTCGGTTGAGATACCCCCCCCCAAACAAATCACTATCATCAAAAATAGAAAATGGAGTGACTTTACACAGTAGAATTCCTCCATTCACTCACTGTTATGTAACTCGAACAGCCTGTGAATAATTAATGCGGGATGGGGATGGATGAGGGGAAGTTCCCATCCAGCAAACTTCCAATAGCCAGCTTGTATAAAAAAGAAGATACATGCCTAATGATATACTTAGAAACCATCTGATCCTTTTGAGGACATCCTCAGACAAATAACAATATATGATATATTACGCCATGCCTACATAAAAATGTAGAAGCAATGTGTGAGAACGTAAGTAGCAACCAGCTGCTGCTAATAAGAGTTACATTGCACACTTTTCAGGTTCTCAGAATGTTAAATGTTCAAGTTAACGTGACATCACTGCTTAGGTTTTAAAAGTTGCATCTGAACAAGCTACAAATATTCTAGTACAAAGTTGCTTGGATAGATGAGACCATGTGGAGATTTTTGGCCATCAAGCACGGTGTCATATGTGGACAAAACTTAGTACAGCATATCTGCACAAACACCTGACACTAACTGTCAAAAGCACAGCAGAGAAGATGTAACGATTTGGGCTTGTCTTGCAGGACCTAGGCACCCATGAACTCCTCTCTATACTAATGTAGTCTAGATTAAAACTGTGCCATGCAACAGGCCCATGGTGCTAAGCACAGCAGCAAATCAACAAAATGGCTGAAAAAGCAATGAATAAGGGTGAAGCAATGATTGAGTTGAGACCTTAACTTTATTTATGCAAGACCCTTAGAAAGATGTGCATAAACAAGTGACCAAAAAATGTCAATGATCTGAAGCAATGTTGTGTTTTCTGTATTTTTGTGTGACATTGTAATTTCTTCACAGTGGTGTGAGAGACTGACAACGTCATGCAGAAATATGATTACTTGAAGCCATTAGATTATTGGCATGTACATAATTTCCTGATCAAGATCAGATGATCTTTTTATCAATATTTTTTATTTTCCTCATTTCTTGATACATAAAACCTTGGAATTTAAAGTGTTTTCTTTATCGCCTAACTGTATTTCCTCAAATCTCCCTCTACACCTTATGTGTTGTCACCAGAGGTCATTTGGATTCAAAGTCACTGGGAAGTTAGAAAATGTAACACTAAACATTGTTGTTTTTTTGTTTGTTTGTTTTTCTTCTTTCCAGACGAGGATGGCCTGGGGATCAGTATCATCGGGATGGGTGTTGGTGCTGACGCAGGCTTGGAGAAACTAGGCATCTTTGTCAAGACTGTCATTGAGGGTGGAGCTGCTGAGAGAGACGACAGGTGAAATCTGCTTTTCTGTTGAATATCACACACATTTCTAAATAAAAAGTATACTAATTATGTACTCACTGAAGAAAGCTTTCACCCAACGGCTAACCAGCTCTTTTGTTTCTGCCACCCCACCTCAGCACTCCCTCAGTGCCTTAAACACAGTCACACTTTGTCCTTGTCAGATTTAACAGCAGGGGTTTGGATTAGATCCTCTGGGACAAGAAGTCTTACTCAGGACTGAATGCGTGCGTCTCTGTTCTGTTGGCAGACTGTGACAGAGATATTGCATCATGATAATAAGGATATAGTTTAGCTCATGTATTTTATGAAAGTTTGTCCTAAAAAAATCTCCATTTACCCCATATTCAGTGTTTCTTTCTCTTCCCCTAGATAGTGCATCCAGAAATGTGTATTATAAAGCATGGATAGTCCAACGTAAGCACTCAACCTGAGACAGAAGATATGACAGCTTCTCAGCAGCCCAGCTGTGGTTTCTATTCTAAACCACAAACTTCCACCTATTAGTGTATTACTGTGGTTCAGGTTCCGTGTAAACTGATTATAACACCGATAGGCAGGACTGCTCAGTGCAGGACGAGTGCAGTAAGTGCTCTAAGCTCTTCATACAAACTGGGGATCCTGAAGCACTAGGGATGTTTGCAAAAGGTGTGTTTTCTTCCGGGATTCATATATCCTTTTATGTAGCAGCCTCGGCTGCAGGTTTCCGGAACATGACAGTGAGATTAGTTAAAATGTTGAGAGCAGAGGGAGATGGAGGAGAGGAGCAGAAGGAGAGAAACTGCTTGGTGTGAAGGTAAAATCAGTTTCACTGATTCCAGAAAGCCCTCAAATAGGAGGAGTGATATGAAAGAAAAGATCAGAGCAAAGCTGTGCTGAAGCACATGTTCAGTGCATTCTTGTGCTTGTAGATTTTGACCTTCTTTAAAAATGTATTCTTCACTATTTCTTCAATGAATATGCTGGTATCTTATTAATCATGGTCTGACTGCATTAAAAGACAGACCCTTTCTTTTTCATGATTACCACTGCTTGCTCACATTTGGGCTTTATTGCTCGCATAAAGACACCCCCTAGTTAAATTTGGTACAAAGGGAAATAGCCAGAGGTTTTAAGATTATAATTTATAGATTGTTTTGTGCTTTTTCTTTCAACACTCTAAAGCTGCATGCAATCAAAGCCCACACACATGTTATATGTTCTACATGAATATTGAGACGAGAAACCAGAGAGCTTCTGGTACCAAGGATATTGTCCCTTGTCAACAAATTTTTCTAATTTATACACAAATACCTTTTCATAGAGGTTAAAAGCTTCTTTTTTAAATTTTTTTTAAAATTTGTATTTATTTATTTTAATTCTAAAAAGAAAAAAAAATTTATTGAGATTTTTTTTTCTTTTAACCACATCTCAACAAATCAAATGAACACATCACCCCCAAATCTGGCAAAATAAAGTAATATAAAGATGAAATGATCAAAAATCAATTAGATAATTACATATTTATGTCCACAAGGGAAAAATAGATAAGTGAAATATAATGGGGTTTTTTTCTTTTAAAAAGAAGAAAAAAAAGATCACAACAGTGCATACATTTTCAGAAAAGCTTTAGGTTAATCATGAATTCCCAAAAAGTGTGTAAGGATTCCATAAATGTTCAAAGTCCTTTTCTTTCCCTATTTTTTATTTTTTTATTTAAATATAAGTCAGTCTCTCCAAAGCTAGACACGCCATCAGTTCCTTTTTCCACAATTGAGGAGAAAGCCAGTAAGCAACAACTACTTTTGAGTCCCAACAAAGTCTTCAGGGTAAATCCTCAGTATACAAAGTTTGGCTTGCAAAGGAACTTCCTTTCAACTATATGACCTATACATTGAGTTACATTCTTCCAAAACTACTGGTATCTTTGTACAATCCCATAAACAATGAATTAACGTACCTTTTTCCTCTCTGCATTTTACACAAGTATCTGCGACATTTGGGAATATGTGATTCAACCCTAACATCAACCATCTTTATTGCAGCTACTTAAATTTGGTGTGGAGCTAATTTAATGGCCTGACAACAAGCCAGTTCCCAATCAGCTTCATGAAAATCCTCTTTACTGTCAGTCCTCCTTGCCACCAGTTTTTTGGGAGCTGACTCTTTTGAATAGGTTAACAGGTCCTAGAACAATGAAAGCTGTCCTCTCCCAATTATGTGAGACATTGTTAAAGCTTCAGTCTTAGACAATGGAGGTAAAGAGAGCTGTTAATGTGTAGATAAAATAAAATGCTTTAACTCTGTGTATTTAAAGAAATGTTTCCTTGGAATATCATATTTTTCACAAAGCTGATTATATGACATCAAGTTGCCTTCTGCAAACAAATCTAAACTTTTCTCAATACCTTTGTTGAACCACATCTTAAATCAACCATCAGCTCTCCCAGGTATAAAAGAGTTGCTACCCCATATAAGGAAAAACTGTGATAATACTAGTGTGTTCCCAACATACTGATGTGCAGAATGCCACACTGAGTTGGAAATTTGGGAAAAAAGGATTCTTTGTCTGTTTGATTAGCTTTCTGAAACTTGTTAAGTTCAAGTAAAGCTTGAGAGGAAGCCTTGGTGTTGTTTCCTGCTCTATAGCCAAGATTAAGAGCTTATTGACATATAAGACACTAAACTAGCATGGTGGTCATTGGACAAAATATATTTGCTCATTAACAGGATGTTATTGTTCAGACTGTCAAAAAGCAGTAAATTGAGAAATAAAATGGTCTAATTGTGAATTTGACTGTGCTTGTGCCAACGTGTTTGATTTTTCCAAAGCTTTGATCGCAATATGAGAGAAATAAACTGAAGACAGGATATTAAATGGTCTTGATCACAGCTGATACCTGATAACCTTTGCTCATTGGCTCACTGCTGAGTCGGACGTAATGGTCTAGAGCACACTAACACAAGCAGTCCAGAGCAGACTGATAGATGGAGTTGGCTGAGGCTCGCTGCATCGTCTGCAACTCTGCTGGGGTCAGATGGGGTTTGCAAGAGGAAGAGCATGTTTATTTTGGTTTATTTACATTTACTGACATCTTTCTCCATTGTCCATTTGTGTTTTGTTTTGTTGTTTTTATTTCACTGCTGCCCATGCGTGACAGTGTTACACAAACCAGCCTTTTGCTAAGCAAAGTTAGACAAGAATTTCAGAGGCCTTGAAGGTCAAAAAAGCATGTGAGCATCTGACAGACAAGCAGTTTGCTCTCTGTCTACCTGTCAAGCCAACTTGTCTGTGTACATCTATATCACAGCTCTGCTCGATGCTGTAGGTGTCACAGTCATGCTAAATCCTTCTCAGCAGCTGCTGCACGCTCTGTGTATACATGTGACAGACTTGGAAAGAAGCTGAAAGGAAACTGGTTACTGCAGCTGATGCTACTGTCAGAAAACATTTTTTTAATGTTTTGGTCTCATTTTTGCTTCAAAAATAAAAAGTTTACAGAGGTTTTACAATAAGAAAACTCTATGTCTGTTTTATACACATTAAACAAATCCATATTTTATAAGTTCCTGATGTCTATAGAAGTATAACTGTGGATATTGACCCTGTAATGAATGTTGCCTAAGTGGATTGAAATGTAGTCCGTATAATTCTAAAACCTTATAATTCTACTGTACATTATATAAAATTGGACCTTTGGGTGTTTCAGTTTTAGTTTTATCATGCATGTCAATAAAACTCGAGTTAAGCAGCATTCGCTGAAAATTATACAGATATGACATGAGAGTGTTAAAGCTGCATTTTTCAGAATTGGTTGCCGTTGATTCTTGGACCAAATTGAATCAGAGCCTTTGCAGATCAGCGGAAACCAATGCTTTGTTGCACAAGAAAAAAAATATCTGTGCCTTTTATGCACTGGGGTATTAGAATAATGTGCTGTTTTGTTGAAAGATAATGAGCTCTAGTTTCTGTTTTATTCAAATGAGAAAGAAATTATTCACAAACCACATTCAAATTCCCTCTTAGTCTGTTTTTTGTATGCAGATTTTCACCCGGATCTTAACTGAATATTTAGCAAGTACGTTCTCTTTTAAGTGGTTGGCTCACACCTTGTGTGCTGTGAATATATTTTCATCTGTAGTTCAATTTAAGGTCAAGAACTTACGTGACATCAGGATTTCCAGATCTGAGTAGAAATCCTGGATGTGTCGTGGCCAGGGCGAAAGGCTAGCTGGCCTCCATGTCCTCATTAGCCCTCCTAGTTTGTTTTGAGCCTTATTTCTTCTGTCTCCTGGTTAGGCAGCAGTCTGGAGCTATTGCAGTGGAAATTTCTGCCAGCAAGAAAATGCAGCACTGTTGCCATTTTGAAAATAATATAAACATACATGACAATCCAGTTAGTTTTTTTTCCTTGTGCTTTTTTTAGTTGTTATGGTGCATCAATGTAATTTTGATATTTTCCTCTTGTTTTGGACAAGACACACGATGTATGAGCTCTTTCAGCACCCTATAAACCAGCAGATTTCACACATTTATTCTTTGAAGCTCTTTGTTGAAAGTGTGAAATGATTTTTCTGCTTGTCTGCATCAGGATTAAGGTGAATGACCAGATTGTGGAGGTGGATGGGACCAGCCTGGTGGGTGTCACCCAAAGCTTTGCTGCCTCTGTCCTCAGAAACACATCAGGAGTGGTTCGGTAAGATATTCACACAACTTAAAAGACAATGTACTCTACCGCAGATGAACAATCCAATGTTTAGTTTAAAGTTAATATCTGATATTATTCTCCCACACATCTTTTTAATCTATCCAGAGACACCAGTGAAATTATTTCTGTTTGGAAATATGCTGGGTTCTTTTTTTGTTTTTTTTCCCCTTCTCTTGCTTAAACTCTGAATACTTAAACAGGTATAGGCCCATCTATAAGTATTTGCCAAGGCTCTTGAATCTGATATGATAAATATAATATGATAAAACAGAGTTTCTATTATTAATAGATAGAAACTTATCTGAAGGCCTTATCAGACCTTTAGTCAGGCTGTAGAAAAAAGCACAGTACAAATACACCGACCTTATGAGTAGTAAATGATTTCATTGAGTCTCTGTACAACAAGCAGCATTGTGCAGCTCTTTTTATAGCTCTGTCTAAGGCTTATGATGCAGTATGCAATACAGAAGCAAAGACTTATTAGTGTGGGAGATTCTGAACATATTACATGATCCACATTTAATGAGGCTCTCTGTAAGCTACACGCTTGCGATACTATCCATCATACAGTATTCACTGTTTTCCTTTCTGTTTTGTTTTTTCTTGCATTATAACCTTGAATTTAGATAAACTTTTGGGTGTTTTATGTAAAAACGATTTAATAAATAAATAAAAATGTACCAAATATGGGTTTTTTCCCCAGAAAAAAGTCTTTAACAAGGATATTACATCATATTTAAATGCTTCCCCTTAAACCATTTGAGCATTGCTTTAACAGTTGGTTTAGGGTCATTATGCTGCTAGAAGGTGAACCTACTTCCCAACCGCAAATCTCTCGGAGTCAGAAATTTTTCTGCACAAATGTCCTTGTTTTTAGTGTCAGTCCCTCAGTTCTGACCAGTCTGAAAAATGTCCCCAAAGCATCATACTGTCACCACTGTGCTTCATGCTTGTTGTTCTTGGGGTGATGAGAGGTGTTGGGTCTGTACTAGAGATAGTCTTTCCCTTAATGGTTAAAAAAAAAAATCATTTTAGTCTCTTATGACCAGATAACCTTTTACTGTATGTTTGGAGAGTCTCCCACATATGTCTGGGGGAACTTTACTGGAAGTAACCAGTTTTACAAGATACAGTTCTGCTTTGTTATATTATGTCATGCACACAAATGATCATTTGTTTACATGTATGTATAGTATAGTTTTAATCTTGTGAAGGCTCTATTGATCCATGCACCTTTTCAGTGTGTGCATTGACTGGATACTGTCTACTATTAGGCACTACATTTAATCAAAAGTCAAGCACACACTATGTTGCAACATAGATCTTTATTGTTCATGGAGAGATGGAGTAAAAACCTGGCTGATGCAAAAGTGACGCATTAGGCAAGGCAAGGCAAGGCAAGGCAAGTTTATTTGTATAGCACATTTTCAGGTTCAAGACAATTCAAAGTGCT
>JAOXYM010000018.1:11691700-11719212 GCA_028567055.1 Leptatherina wallacei
GTGGAAAGGCAAATTCAGACTGATGGGAAAGAACAAAATGATGATTATAACAGAGTAAAGCAGCCTATGGCTGACAGAGTCACACAGGAGGTTGACAAGAACAATGAGGAGATTCAAGAGCCAATAGAGACAAAAATCCGGAGTGGCACATCTGGTGGGTGTAACTGAAGAGTCAAGTGTAACAAGTGAAGCATCTGATAGTGGGAGATATCTTAAGAAAACCTGGTCATCTAAAGGATTTTGTAACTGGTTGTGATGAGATCCACACAACCATATTTAAAGAAACAGATTTAAGAAAGGCTTCAGGCAGCTATCTATATATGCAATGACGTATACACGTCCAGACTTAAGTTTTTTGGTAAGCAAGTTTTAACAATATTTGTTATGGTTTAGTTTTTCAAACTCCCTGTACTTGTATATACTCAGTCAAAAGAGGAGCTCCTTTAATTTGGTTTAATTTTTCCTTGTTTTTTTAAAATAGTGTGCTTGCGTGCGTGCGTGCGTGCGTGCGTGCGTGCGTGCGTACGTGCGTGTGTGTGTGTGTTCAGCATTGAAAGGCAGAACAACCCTTTCCTACGACTGGTCAGATTATTCTAGTGTTGGCTACTTTCTCCTGAATAATGAGAAATGTAACATAAAAAGTGATCTCAAAATCATTTGTTCTCAAAGTCTTTGAAGCGCTTCTTTTTTAGTACGCACCTTGATGTGTAAAATAGCCTATTGATCTTTGATACTTTAAATTAAATTTACTGACTGAACTTGGATTATTTACCCATAACAATACTATGGGACTAGCCTATTTAAAACTCAGTGGCTCTTTTGGGTCAACAGCATCCCTTTTTGAAGACTATCTTTGCCCTTGTTTTGTCTTTTATTCTTTCCATATCTATTTGCCACAGATGTTTACAACTTCCCCCTCAGGAGGAGACTGATGCGTGGAGTCTACATTACCCATTTTTGCCAGAAATGGGTGGGATCCTCTTTAATTTCACAAAATCCAAATAATACGTTTATCCAACCACTTTTCCGCTACCGTATAGTGACCTACTACTGCTGCATATAGGAATTATCAATAATAGCTGTCTGACAGATGATGTCCAACATCAATTTCACCTGCCCTCCGAGAGTAGTGACTCTCATATGAGATACAAACAGCTTCAACTCACCAGACTCCATAGTTTTTTGGGTTCGTGGATTTTGTTGGTGACTATTGAGAAGCCAATGAGGGGTTCTCCCTTCAAAACGGAGGCTGAAGTGTTTGTCAGGATGATCAGACAAAACATTGCTGGATCCTCCAGTGACACACGAAATCCTGTTCGTGGCGCCAAATTGTTGTAGAAAAATCCTTATCAAGAGTTTGAATGAGTGAAGTTTTATCAAAAAAGGGAAAATCGTGTAAAAGGAGAGACGTCAATCAGACTGAGGGTTCGAAGAATGCTCTAAAGGGGAAAGGAAATGTGAGTTTTACCCTCAGAAGGAGGAGGGGGGAGAGACATGGGTATAACAGTGCAAGATTGAGTCTTATCCATTCTTATCCTGGCAGCCAGGTGTTGTTTTGACTCCTCAGTGAAAGTGTTCACCATGCCGGAGGTCCATGGTGAACAGTTGCTGATGAAGAAATGAATTACAGAATGATTTATTTCAGGATAATTAAAATTGAATATAGATATTTTCTCCAACAACGGCAAATAAAAGAAACATCTGAATTGTTTGCTAAATCGATGGCTAAACTAGGGAAATATCTATTGGTAATTAAATGATAATATATTGAAATGGATACTAGGGTCAAAGATTCTTCACACCAAGTTAAATACAAACTGTTTACCTAAGTTGAGAAAATAAAGCGTTGTGGCTACTGACTTTACATCTTGTGAAAATAAAGTTAATTCAATCAATTTCAGCCTCTCTTTCATTGCTCTGTTGAAAAAAACCCAAAAAGCACTGTACTGTTTGTAGACTACATGACTGACTTTAAAATTTTCTCTTGAAGCAGACCGGAGAGTATGCCACAGATGACGAGGATACGGGAACAACTGTGGCTGGGGATGAGAAGAGCATTGAGGTGTTTGACCTGCCAGAGACCGACGACATCTTGTCTCCTTCAGAGTTAGATGCCACTAAACTCTACCAGAAGTTCAGAGAGGTAAACTTAAAATACTTTTTCATGCAGTTATGTTTCTCCAACTGAATGAGTATCCCTGAGGGAGGATTATGCAATTGATGGGAGCCCAATGTTCACTGTCAGTACTTTGAAGAGTAAACTTCAAATAAATATACCCACACATCCGCTGGAATAACTTAGCCATGGGAGAAAATATAGTTAGATTTAACAATAAAAAGACAGAAACACAATATGAGTGCATCTGCGTTGCTGTACTTGGCAGAGCTGTGTTCTTTTGTCAAGATCAAAGATCTGCTTATCCTCACTTAATCCTAATCTGGATGATTAGAGGTGTGAACACAGAGGAGATACAAGTCCTTTCCTCATTACTCCTAATTACTGGATTTAGTTGAAACCCCAGAACAGTTTTCCCTCCTGTGTGAATCCTTCGCACATTTTGTTTCTAAGAATAAAAGCCAGTTTTGTCTAAACTTTTGCTTCTATCACTAAAAATGAGCTCCACTCAAAAACTACAGCAATAAAATGGGACATTAAGTTACTGACAGTTAACTTAGTTGTGCTTTTTAGCTGCTGCAAGACTGGTAATATTGATTGATCACTCCATTTCTGTTACACTATGGTACATTGTGCCTCTCTGTAGAGTTCCACTGCTATTGTGTAACACATTTAACAAATGGCTTCAGCAGCACTGCGGGAGCACAGTGGATATCAAGTGAAAATAAAAAATAACCCCTCTTCTCAGGGTGTATATCCTTTTCTCTTTATCTGATCCATCTCACAAAACATGCTATATTTTTTTTAGGTTTCTAACCATATCAAAGGCTTCAGTGTCTAGGCTTAGGTTATCATTTATCACTTAGAGCTCTTATTCATTTCATGCTCTCAGCCCATCCTTTCTTCTTTTTTTAATTTATGCTCATTAAATAACTCCCCATCATCCTTTTAATCACTCAGTTTAACTTCCATCCGTCCTTCTTTATCCATCTAACATGTTACATCTGTATATTTGAGGATTTTTTTACTCTGCTTTTGAAGTTTTTTTTTTCTTGTTATAAAAATGTGTTGTTTTTTTTCGAGTTGACACTAACTTAAATAACTTAAATTTCAGTGCATCTCAAGGTTTTCGTTTCCTCCCCTCTGAGAGTAAATGTCAGTGTGGGAGCTAGGATGGAGTCAAAGGGAGGACAGGGTCGGCCGCCTCTGTCACTCACAGTGTATCAACAGCAGGGAGCCTGCGCGGCCATGCATTTGATTATCTGACCGCCCTCTCTTCTCACTCCCATTTTCACTTTTTCCCTCCGTCTCTACTCTCAACAGCTCCAGATCAAACACACGGTGACCGAGGCCGAGATCCAGAAGCTTAAAAACAAGGTAAGAGATTAAAACTGTTGATGTGCAGGCTGGTTGTGGGTATAAAAGGGAGAACTTTTCCAGAGTTTACAAAGTATATGAATGTGTGTGGGACAGCGGTTCAATTTTTTCAGGAAGCTACTGGGAATCAGTGTTTGTTATTTTGTGATAGGATAGATTTCTTACAAAAGCAGTATTTAAAACTATGAAGGAATCTTTCACTTTCAACATATGTTTTAAATAATGCATGTTTGCATTTAAAACAACATCTTACTTTGCTGTTGCAAAAACGTCTCAAGTAAGAGTATAGAAAAATGTCATATTTTGATTTTACTTATCTTTCTACAGCCTGAGTGCACATGTATGCATCTATGTGTGTATAAAAAATCTGAAGTGTAGGATTTTTATGCTTTGATGGATGTGAATGGCCTAATTTGATTAATTCTCAAATTAATGACGTGGAAGTCAATGTGATCAAATCAAGTGGTGCCTGAAAAGCTTATTTATACATGATGACAGTTCCACTTTTTCATGAAAATTGAGTGCTGTAAATTGAGCTCTCGGTGCAGATTTAGTGAATATTAGGATCATTACCACTGACAACCGTTTTAGTTTTTTCCTCTTAAGTGATTTGATGTTTTGATTAATGAGTTAATGTAATATCAGAAAACACAACCTGTTCTTTTAACGTGTGTAAAAACTATTCTTGTGAAATATAAAAGTTATTCCTATTTTTCCAATTTTTTTTAGAAAATGATCTGTTGGGTCTTTCTCTGTCAAACACTGTCCCATTAAATGTTTGCATGTGTGAAGCAAATGTGTCTCCCTCCCCCTTTGCAGTTGGCCTCAGTAGAGAGAGAAAAGCAGCGCTGGGAGAAAGAGAAAAGCCAGCTGAAGGCCAGCATTGAGGAAAACAAGGAGAGGATGCTAAAGCTGGAGAGTTATTGGATCGAGGCTCAGACCCTTTGCCATACTGTCAATGAACACCTTAAGGAGGCCCAGGCCCAGTACCAGACTCTGGAGAAGAAATACAACAAAGCCAAGAAACTCATCAAAGACTTCCAGCAGAAGTGAGTGAATGCAGGTTAAACTGTTCATCCTGGACTTTTGGATGCATGCCCAGTAGGGTTCATTGGTTAGATTGGTTCCTAGATGACAGTTCCAGGTTCCTAGGTTGCTGTGTATTTATTGTAATAAAATGTATGTCTGCCTCACATTTAGATGAATAAGATTATAAACTAAGATTGGTATAGCTAATGATGTTCTTTAATTTAAGCATTCAGCAGAATTTGCTCTGAGCTAGACCTTTCTGTGTGGAGTTTGCTTGTTCTTATAGGGAGAGGTCTGCAGGTTGATTCTTATCAATCATGCAGATCCTTCTCCAGGTAATCTGCAATGTTTTACTGTTAGCATCCTCCATTGTAGTTTAATTTAAAACTAACTGGAAAATGCAATATGGTCAGTCCATGCTCAGGGAAGCTTGCTCTACTGCAGCTGAAGCTGAAAATGAACTTTTACTGTTGATTCTGTGACGTTTAAGCTAATATACTCTTAAGTGAAACTAAGTTCTTGATTTGAGAAGTTCTGGTCTCTGCTAGAAGTTGGTACCAAGGGTTGGAACATAATACTTATAAACTATGCAAAAGTCATGGAATTCACATTAGACCAGTCTGTTGACATTGTTTAAAACTTCATCTAACCTACCTTTCTATAAATCAAAGCTGTGTCTCCTTATCTTGTTGAGAGGATCTGAACCGCTTGGAGAAAACCACAACTTAGATGTTTAACTCCTACACTGATTTTATTCATTATCATTTGTCTCACTTCAAACAAAATACAGCATCTATTCCCTTTCTATCTGAGATTTTGTAGATAATGAGCACCCTTTCCTTCCAAGTTTGATCAATTCCAAGAGATAGAACTGAGTGTGCAATCTAATGCATTGCATCACTCCTGTTTTGCTGTGCTGTAATTCCTTCGGTCAGTCCCATCACAACCTCTCCTGCTCAGAGCCAGTTTGAAGGCCTTTAATTGGCTCATCCCCTGTAGGCCAAATGAAAGTAGACTGATGAAACAAACCCCTCGTGCTTATCTGTAGGACAGAGCTGCAGAGTAGAGTCAGTGGGTTACACACACTAAAAGCAAACCAAGCAGGCGAAAATGGCTGCATTTGGTATTCTTAGGGGTGTAGATATGTGTTGTTTGTGTGTGTACTCACTGAGAACAGCAGGGTCAGGGTGAAATGAGTCACGCTGATGTCCTCAAGCATCCTCAACTCCCTTATCGCCACAACTAAGCAAGGAGCAGCCACTGTCACACATGATGAAGCACAAACCCACATATATTGTAAATGCATCCTCTTTTCTTGTGTTATAATCTGTGATTCCTCTTGTTCCTTCAGAGAAGTGGAGTTCATCCAGAAGGAAGATGCAGAGAGGAGGCGGCTGGAGGAGGCTGAGAAAGCTCACCTGGCAGAGATCCAGGGACTGCAAGTACGGGTAAGCCATCTTTTTTTTCATCAGCCATCTCTCATCTTTGTCATAGTTGTACACCTTCATGCCAAATCTGCAAAATGCAGCTTCTTTGCCTTGAAGAATGCAGCCATCATGGTAATGAACTAAGCAGCATAACCATGTATGCAATCAATCAAATAAATATGTTTGATTTAAAAAAAAAGAAGAAAAACTATTGTTTTCTATTACAGTGGATGAACTCTGTTGTCAAACTCTTTCCATACACCATGATTGTTGTGTGAGAAGTTGAAGCATTAAGAGTATTGGAAAATTGTTTAATCTATATTTCAAGCCTCAGAGAGGCTCTGTTCACTTCACTGATGTAATAAAGCTGTACTGAAGGTTCAAATACTTAGCAATGACGTGCAATTAGCCGACCTTTGCAAGAACTCTCCAAAATGACAGGTACGTGGTTGCAGTTCAAACATTTGGTTCCTCTCTCTACAGATTGCAACATTAGAGTCCGAGTTAATGCAGCTGATGAAGCAGAATGGTATCCAGGTCAACAACAACAACAACAGTAATAGTTCTGAGAGGATCAGCGCTCAGCAGCACAGCCCCAACAGAGCTGCAACCCAAGCAAGAGGTCTGTTTGTGAGGAGACTGCTTTCTGCTGGGACAACTATGTAGAATTACTGAACATTGTTGTAGATTTAGCAGTACTTTGAATAGCACTAAATTATGTCAATACACAGTTCCAGTGGTACTTTACCTGCATTCATATGAATATGATTCTCAGGGCAATGCTGAACCTTCCATGATATCTTTGAGCTAAAATCACAAATCTGTTGATGCAATTATATGAAAGACCACCTGCCAGACCTCACTAAAATCCACAAGAACCACTTTCATGGATACTAAAACTGTTCTTGGCCACGCACACACTGCAAACTATATCACATATCCATAACAAAGTAAAGAAGTACATACATTTCAAAGCGGTAGTAAAATATGACAATACTGTTACATGACTTTCTGACCCATAATGTATCCATATTTTGTTTAGAGTCCATGGAGTAATTACAGACATTAATCTTTTACATTTCTATTCTACTATATAAGCCATTTTTCTATAATCCTTCTGTTTTATTCTCCTGCTGTCCTGTGTTGTAGACTTCAGAGAAAATAAATAAATAAACACTTCAGCTTTTTGTAAACTGAAACACTGCACACACAGAAAACCCCACACTGATACAGTATAATCCAGGCATTTGCAATGCACATCTCAAATCTTTCCCTGCCCTGTTGGCTTAACCTTCTTACACACACACACACACACACACACACACACACACACACACACACACACACACACACACACACTCTGCACCTCTGGCTCAGATCTTACTTTGGACCTTTCTAAACAAAAACAAACAAGTAATCCATTTTGAACACATCTGTCTGGCTGTTCTCCTAAAGTTGTTTAAGCTCTGCTGGCTTCATTTCCCTGGTTATGTCTGTCAGAACAGAGTGTGCACAAAGAAGTGCCATGTCGGATACTGTTAGAGTGATTGGATCTGCTGTGATTGGAATGATGCAGTCCATTATGTAATATTAAAACAAGGGGGTTGAGGGATACAGCTAGGAAAGAAAGCATGTGGGAGGTGAGGACACGATGATACTATCTTTTTTTCCAATTTATTTAAGCTATACAGTCTTTGTTTCATTTAACAGCATCTCCATGAGCTTTCACGGAATTAGCAAAAAAAAAAGGATAACAGGCAATTTAATTAATGACAGACTTTTTGGGGAAGATTTGATAGTTTAAATTTTTTAATGGGCTTTTTTTTTAATTTGGGTGTCAACACAGGGTGCAGGCCATAAGTACCTCAAAAGTACATCAGAAACAACAAACATGCAGATAGCGACTGTAATGGGAAATAGATTTTACTCAGTTTTCCTTGTGTGTTTGTGGCTGTAGACCTGAAAGAGGGCTCTCCCCACTCACCCAGCAAAAAGAAGGACTCTGGAGGAGTTGTCCAAGATAGCATCAGCTCCACAGAGGGAGAGGTTTGTATTTGAATTTTACTCAATCAAGCTTAAGTATCATTATTTGCAAAAGCAGATTTCTAATTTAACAACATCCGTTGACATTTCCTCAGTTTTACTTAAGTGTTTGAAATTAGTGTGCATGCAACTTCATTGGCCTGTTTGTGTGTCTTGAACCCCTGTCATTTCACCTTCATTCCTTTTAATGAATTATTTTCTCGAATTCAGTCTGTGGTACCATCACAACTTATTGTGTATGTTTGCGTGATAAAAACAGCCACAGACTTCTTGTGGATGAAGTGCTTTCGTCCAGTTAATAGTGTCACTTAGATCAGCTAGAGCAAGAAGGAGTTCAGATTAGAAGAACAAATTGTAATCAGCACTGGTTGAAACACAGAAATCAAGGCACTGTGGCGCCTGCAGGGAAAAAGAGACCAAGGAATTAGAAATAGTCAAAGTATGTCAAATGACTTCTTTCAGATTAGACTGCAGCTCCGGTTATTTAGATCAGATATTCATCATTTCTGGTCTTCTCTGAACTTTTTCTCCCCTCATTTTTACTAATTTTTGCTCTTCAATATTTCTGTTTCTCTTCCTCTCCTACATTTCTCACCCTTGCTGCTTCCCACACTTCCTGTTTTCATCCCCTCTTCTATAAACCTCACATTTCTTTTTCTTTTGTTCAGGTCTCAGAAGCTCATGCAAGCCCAGCCCAGAGTCGCTCTGGCTCGATTCGCAGTGACGGAGGAGCAGCAGGCCTAAGGGCCCCTGGCAGTGCAGAGGGATCTCCTAGAAAAACACTTCATGGTTGGTACACATATACCCTAATAATACACAATTAAATGGTCAGTAAATAGCTTTTTTTTCGATCTGCAAATATTTGTACCTTTACTCCAATGCTCACATTTAAAACTTGTTCAAATGTCTTTTTTTGGGCATGTTTTTAATGAAATGATGACTGAAATATCAGTTTGCTTTTTCTGATCACAGGCTCTCAGTCCCCTACAATGTCAAGCCCCTCTCACAGTTTGGAGGAGCAAAAACATGGACTGGACCCTGGGTAAGAAAGGGTCCTTAATGCTTCGATTTATCATCTATTGTTTGTGGAAATGTAGCACTTGGTAGGCAATCAGAAAGTATAAAAGTGTGACGGTTTGTTACAGAACCCAGTACAACCATGGGCAGTTAAAGTTCCAAAACCAATTATCTCAAAAAGTAAGGGTAACACACTCGCTAGTTGTCAGTGGAGACCAAAAAGCAGCCAAATTATTCACGCAGAACCCTAATTTAATAAATAAATAGATTTTTTTAAAAACACCAGGAACATAGCAAAGACAATAGCAATAGCAATTGATAACTTATAGTAAATAGTAAAACAGCAAATACCAGAAACTGCTGGAACGAACATACAAAGGAAATCTGGTGATTGGAGGCTGAACAGGAAATCAGGATATATGGTGAGCTATGTTTGGTGAATAAACTCTGATGTATCAAACATTTGAACAGTTTTAGATTATAAATATGTTCAGTACTCACTAACAGGACAGAATTATTAGGCAGACTCAATGAAAAATAACTAATGAAGATTTCTCTCAGACTACTAGTTTTGTCAATGCTAGATTTATTTACTGTATTTATTGCAGTCATGCTTACCAGAGCCTAAACCTTCTAAAGACACAATCCAAACTAGTTTATCTGGTTTAAACCAGCATATGAAAACCTACCGAATGAGCATTTATATATCGTGCAGCATTACAAAGCTTTTCTAGACGCTTGGCTGGAAACAGAACTTGGATAACTAGGAATAGAAGTACAAACTTTCTCCATGAGTAATCTGACTATTTTAGTTATTTGTGAAATTACGGTTTAAAATGTATGACATTTGCTTGTGACATATGGTGCTAAGTGATTTTAAAGGTTGATTATTGGCTGGAACCAGTAATGAGAAAATAAAACAAAAGGAGAATGTGATCAGATATGAATTATTAGTTGCTAAAAGATAAGAAACAAAGTACTGAAGGATATTCAGAATAAATACTGTCACAGCCAAAACCTGCTGACGATTGTTCAGCACAATGATGTTTTTTTTTGTTGTTTTTTTTTTAAATTCTTTTTATTTTATCTTTTCATTCAGGTCCTCCCTCAGGAAAATCAAAGCAACGGACAAAGATCCCAGAGCTTCAACTGGAAACAGGTAAAATAAAAAAAATGTTTTTAATCACAATCTGAAATCTTTTTTCCTGTTTTGGTTCTCTTTCCCTTTCCCGCTATAAATGCTGGCTCATATCTGAGTATTACCGAATCCGTAAGAGGACATTGAAGAAGAAAAAAAGTATTTTTGTTTGCTCAATAAGCATACCTCTTGGGTCAAGCAAGTTTTGTGTAGAATTAAACAGATGTCTTATTTCCTGACGTGCAGACCATTTTCAAAACACTTTGAGTTTCAATGTTTCAGTGTGCACCTTACAGACTACATAGAGTACTAATGGATACTTTGATCATTATCATTAACTTCTGTATTATTTCTCTCTTGCAACAATATCCTTTCCCCACAGCTCCACAGAGCCATCAGCAGATGACAGTCTAGAGAAGCCCAAGGCCAAGGTTTGTAAGACTTGTTTGCTAGTACAATGAGCAAATATCAAAGACATGAAAAACCACTTTTGTCATTGTAAGTCTGGTGAGAAGAGGGTTGTTGCTCAATAACCTTTAGATCATACTGTATGTCTTCTAAAGTTAGACCTTTACTAGCTCCAATGCATATCGTAGGTGAAAAATGTGTTTGTGTTTTAACATGTCGTTTCTGTTGAACAGAGTTCACTTACAAGGCCTCAATTCTTCTCCTATTCATATTATGTGGTATTGTATTCTTTTATGTTTCATTATTTATGATTCAATCCACTGAAATGGAAACGAGTTGGTACTCTATGAGGTAAATTAGGGGCTATTATTAGACAAGAATTCCTTTGCCACAATCACAAAAATGCATCATTTTAACTGTCGTTGTCATGAAGTAATCAACTGTAATCAATCGATCAACATACTCTTTAATATCTTTTGTAATATATATATAGATTTTATTTTATTTAACCTTTATTTAATCAGGAAAGGTCCCATTGAGTTACAATAACTCTTCTCACAGATAGTCCTGGCCAACACAGGCAGCCGAAAGCTACATGATAAATAAGACACGACAAAGCCACGTACACTACACCACAATTGACACACAACACATAGTGGACTGGTAAAACATTACACTTAATAAACAAAGTTAACAAGCTACAAACAGATAAAAAACATCATGTTAAAAACAGTTGCATTGTTCTTTCAGGGTTGATTTTAAAATGTTTTTAAAACTGAGTCGTGGGAGTAATTGTAGATTTAGGGAGGCTTGAAGTTCATTCCAGACATTCGGTGCATATGATGAAAAAGCTGTTTTACCAAGTTCTGTTCCTGTCAATGGTGTGGTTAAAAGCATTTTTCCTGATGACTTTGTCATATAAACAGTATTTTGGTATGAAAGCAAGTTTGAAATATAAAAGGGTAATTTACCCATAAGTGCTTTGGCAATAAAAATCAGTGTATAGGATTTTCTTCTGAGAGAGAGGGAGGACCATTGTACAGTTTCATTCAGAGTGCAGTGGTGAGTTCTAGCTGGTGCATCTGTGATGAACCGCAAGGCTGAGTGGTAGACTACATCTAGTTTTTTTAATAAAGATGAAGTAGCATGCATATAAATTAGGTCACCACAATCCAACACTGATAAAAAAGTACTCTGCACTTACCTTTTCCTTGCTGAATAAGGAAAGCACTTTTTCATTCTAAAGAAAAAACCTAACTCGGGTCTGAGTTTTTTTAAAGGTTCTCAATATGGACCCCAAGAGACAGCTTATTGTCCAACCAAATACCTAAGTAATTGAAGGACGACACTCTCTATTGTGATGCCATCCCAAGTTGATAAAGTAAAGTTCATTGGAGAGCGTAAAACGGGTAAAAATCATTATTTAGTTTTTGTACCATTTAGTACCAACTTTAAACCTATCAGAAATTTTGTACTTGACTAAAAGCAGACTGTAAATATGTAATTACTTCATTCACTGAGAGGTGTACAGAATGGTATCATCTGCATGAAAATGAACCTTTGTGTGCTTTAAGTCCCAACCTAAATTATTTATATAAATGGAAAATAAAGGGGGCCAAAACTGACCCTTGTGGGACAACCATTTTTACTTCCAGTAAGGATGAGGTTCAATTATGCCATGCCACACACTGAGTTCTACCACTCAGGTAATTCGTGAACCAGCTTAGCACAGTGCTACTAAACCCGAGGCTTTGCAGTCTTTGCAGGAGAAGGTGATGGTCCATAATATCAAATGCTTCAAAACTCTTCTAAGCTGCTGAAGATGAAATCTCTGATAGCATATTGTCATTAAAGCCTTTGAAATCTGTCTTCAATTGAGAACAAATGTGCATTCGAGGAGGGTGAAAAAAATGCAATGCTTATTCTGGGGGGGAAAAGCTGTTTTTCCATTATTTAAAAGCATAATTTGTTGAGCTTCATCGGATGATAATGCATAGAGCTGTGCACACATCTCTCATGTTGATAGTTAGTAATTCTCAGCAACTTTTGGCTCTGGAAGTTTGAGTAGAGCGAGGGGATCTTAATGATATAATTCCCTGAATGTCCACACTGTCTCATACTCACAAGGACACTTAAAGGGTGACAGATTCCCAGAGTTGGAAACCATCCAGCTATAATACAGCATCTAAACATGACAGATATGCACAACCCTTCCTTATTTCAGTCGATCAAACGACTAGAATATCTTAGTCTGCTGTCCTTTTTAATGTCTTGAAGTTGTCAAATAGAAAACGAATCAATCACTCTCACACAGGCCCCGGCAAAAGCCTTTGTTTGTCTTTATTTTTGATCATGTTTCTGATTCATTCACTCCTCATCTTGTCCCTCCTACTAAGAAATAAACTGAATGACAAATGTTTGATTAAATTCACAGTATTAACTTAATGATGCATCAACATTTTGCTTTTAATTGATAACACTCCACAGAAATATCAAGACAGAAGCATGGCCACCAATCAGTAAAATTCAGTCTCAAAGCCAGCTGGCTTCCACCTCAAGTCTTACAAGTGTGTTTTTGATTTCTTAGGCACCAACTTTGAGTGGTGATCTGAGTGCCAGCAGCAGCAGCAGCTCAGTGGAGATCAGCGGTCTGCTCGGTGAAGCCAAGATGTCAGGACGCTCACACACCCCGATGCTCTCCTCAAACGAGGTACCCTTACTGGAAAGTCATTTTTTGGCAATGTTTTTCTATTTTAGAGGTCTCATCAGAAATATGACCATGAATACAGTTCAGGTAGTTCCAATATAAAATCACAGCCAATTCTCACAGATAAAACACCTCTATGAGATATTACCTCTCTTATTCTTCCTGCAGAAAACAAAAATCAGTTCAGATTTACTTGTCTTGAAATGTTGAAATTCAGTAGGAGAAGCTTTTTAATATCTGATCCGTTAACAACCCAGTCCCTCTCTGCTGTTTTCTTTGCTGCAACATTCAGAGTCTGGATATGATAGATGATGAGGTGAGACTAAGGCTGCCAGCCTCCAGAAGACATTTGTCATCCTGTGTGTGTGTGTGTGCGTGTTTGTGTGTGTGTCTTTGTCTCTTATTGCCACTCATGAACATCATGATGGAAAAAGACCATTTTTCCACACATGTCTGATGCAATTAATGTGTCTGGTGGCCCTGATGTGCAAAATACAATGACATTGAAGTAAATATATTTCACAACACAAACAGATTTCAGTGTTTGTTTTAATAGCATTTTCTTTTTGTTATTGAGTTTTGGGTTTTGTTATTGAGTCATACCTACCGTGGTTGTGTTTTGCAGCTCAGTGCCTCTATAAATCTGTCTCTACATGCTAAAAGTATGTTTTACTGCTACTTCAGCTCCTGTTGATATCATCTCAACCCATAATTCATCCAATCTTTGACTATAGCGCTGTGAGGTCATGCATCTCACAGTATGTGCTTCTCTTCTCTCTTCTGTTGTGAACGCTCAGATCTTAGATGAGGGTCAGTTTTTAAAGCAGCATCAGTCGCAGAACCGCAGCATCACAGAGTGGACTTCACAGCAAGTGGCACGCTGGCTTGTGGCACTCAACTTGGAGCACCATATCCCAGAATTCACTGCCAAAAACATAGATGGAGAGCAGCTGCTGCAGCTTGATAGTACTGAGCTGAAGGTAACATAAGATATTTTGCTTAATAAATGCATTTTTCAATGACATTTTTCCATTTTATTTACACATGAAATCTGTCAAATTGTCAAATTGATTAACTTGATTGATAGGGTTGCTATTAATGACTGAATTTTGTGCACACGGATTACTTTCAGGCCCTCGGAGTCACTTCTTCCCAGGACCGTAACCTGATCAAGAAAAAGATCAAAGACCTCAAAGTTCTGATGGAGAAGGCCCAACGCAACCAAGAAAAACTAGAGAAACAGCGCGAGAAGCTACGGAAAAGAGAGCTGGAGCAGCAAAAAGATGCACACAGAGAAAATGAGACGGAGTGAAAGGAGCCCTCACATTACCTCCCGCTTTACTGTAGCACCACAGCAAGTAGCATCTCATGGACGAGACCATCAGCAGGCCCCACACAAGCCCTGAGGGACGCCTACTCTGTAGTTCTCAGCGGTGGAGGTACACACCCACCTATCAGAGGATGTTGAGTGACCTGTACACCTTACAAATTAAACCAAAATGAGGAGTTGGATGATAGAATGCTGCCCTTCATCATCCTTATTGTACACCCATCCTGAGTTTCTATCCTTTTAAGAATTCACTAAGTTCTATTTATTTTGCTGTTTATAGCTGTAAATTGGGTTTATTTATTCTTATCCAGAGTAAGTCTGTGAACCCTCTCCCATATCATCCTCAGAGACATGTCTTTTACCCATCACAGCCACTCTGGACATAAAAACCAAGTACATGTACAGTAATAAATGCAGATACAAATATGTCTGATGTGCCATTTCGATAGACTTATGTAAATCCTGTTCAAATACACTGATCAGCAGAATCTATTCCTTTGAAGCACATACAGGTCAGGTCTGTGTGGTGGAATTTGTGAGGCAGTTCCCATCTGCCAACACTGGGTGTCCCTGTTCTGCCTACTTTCAGCACTACAGGAAGCAACACTGGAACCATCTAACAGGAACTGAATTGGGAATCATGTTTCACTGGAACTGTACAAAAAACACTGGAAGTGCAAACACTGTATATGTGACCTATCCACCAGCCTGCAGTGCTCTTTACAATATAAATACTAAAGCAGCTCTCAAAGTATTAATAACAAGGACATACTGTATTCACTGGACTGGTTCTAATAGTGATTTTCAGGTACTGTGTGATCAGTCATTTGTAACTTACCTAACCTGTAAAAACATGCAAACAAACAGACAAACAAAAAAAACCTGATAAAATTTAACTTCCTGCTCATATGCATATTGTTGCTTGTAACCCGCTTTTGACTACTTTTTTATATTCAGTAACAAAGTAATACCCTGCTGCTGCCTTTAGAAATTCTCTTGTAGTTGAAAACTTCTGAATCTATCTGCTTCTGTGTGAGTGTCCAAACACATGCTAAACTAATTGACCCATTTCTCTTCTTTTCAAAATTTTAAATGTCCAAAGTTTTCCATGTTGATTTCTCTGGAATGTTCTCCATAACATGTAAGATTTCTGCCATGTTGATGGTTTCTTTGATGGGATGCAGCAGATTTGGTCTTTTAAAGACTCTTATACCTGATACGCATATGATACACAGGAAATTGTTCTCTAAGGATGCAGCATATTTTAACTTACTCATAAAATTGCATCGATTTAAATTTAAAACATTGTGAACACCTTGTTAGATATCTTGAAATGATTTTACTTTATGTTATGTATGCAAACATCTCTTAATTTAGGATTATGAAGCCCAATCAGTTTTGTGTTCCTTAGGATACTTATTTATTATTCCCAAGACTCGAGTCATTACATGTAGAGACACCAGACTCACCGTGATAGAAAAGTGGGGAGTTTGATAACAGTTCTCTATTGTCTTAAGAAGCCTTCCTGATGTGCTGCTAACAGGTTAAGAACAAGAATACTTGGGATTTCAGATACATTCACTGATTGGAGTTATTTATTTATAACTATATTTTTTAGAAACAACTGACTATTGTTTATCGTAACTTATAAACATTTAAGAGTTTATTAATTATACCTAATAATTTATCCAGAATTGTATGATTACTTTCTTTGCCAAAATATGATTAAAACCTCGAATTAAAAAAAAAGTAATAGATTCAAGTGGCTGTTATCATATGAAGGATGTAAAAGTTAGCAGTGGTGTTTTCCTGTTGTGCTTTTGGTTTTCCTCTAACACAACTGCAATGCTGCTCCAGTGCTCCTCCGATAAACTGCTCATAATATATTCTTATGAAATATTTTGTAACACTTGAACCCTTCTGTGAATAACCCCCCACCCCTTTACAAGCCTGTCGCCAGACTGCGCTTTTTTGACTCTTTTTTGTATGTATAGTTCAACACTGAAAGCAATATGCTGTAAGAATCCTAAAAAGCCTTGTTTTATATTGTGTCGGTGTGTCTGTGCAGTTTGTCAGAGGGCTGAAGACCAGAGCGGCAAAATGTGATTCTCCAGTAGATCTTTTCTATGTGTCTGACTGAGCTTGCCTGGATGAGACCCCGGTGCTCCTGGTTGGCAAAAATGCATATGTTTCAAGTCATGTCTGGAAGCATAATTTGTCTTTCATGTACATATAGAGCAAAAGATAATTGTCACAAACTGCTAGCCATGGTTTCACTCTTAAAAAGCTGTGCTACTCTCTTCCTTTATTTCTTTTTTGTTTTGCCATTGCCTTGCTCTCTTTTTCGAATTCTGAAAAGTTGGAATGGGCAGCTACCTGTCACACTGAATAAAATGTGCAGTCACTGTCCACAGTTTGCTTCTGTTTCGTTTTTTTTATTCTTTATTTTTGACCAAATCTGGATCCCACAGCCAAATAAACTAAAATCAGTTGTAGCTATGTGGCTGTTCATCCTGTCAAGGTATTTTTTTTAATATTGTTGTTGTTGCCATGCCCCTGTCACACTTTTTTTTTTTTACTGCCCCTTTCTCTATTTATAACAATGGAAGCCCATTTCTGCCACTCAGATGAAAAAAACAACTTGTATGTCATAATTATGACTTAATCTCATAATTATGAGATAATATCTCATTATTACTATATATTATTATTATTACTTAACTATCTCATAATAATGAGATAGTATCTCATAATTATGAGATAGTTAAGTCATAATTTGTAGTAACTGGGCCGACACCACAGTCATAGACATCTATATATGTCTATGACCACAGTAACTTCCAGCATCTTTATAGCTCTTTTCACGGTTACTTCTCAGGCATTCGTTTATTTTCTTCTTCTGCCGAACCTTTACACAGGCAACAAGGGTTCTGCTTCTTCTTCACAATCTGGTAAAACATCACGTTAACAATGAACAGTGCCCCCTAGCGGCATCATGTAAACATCCTTTCCACATTACTACAAATTGTGAGATAATAATGAGATAGCTAAGTCATAAATGAGATAGTATCTCATAATTATGAGATACACGTTTTTTCCCCCCATCTGAGTGGCGGAAATGGGCTTCCACAATAATCATTCTCATTTCGATCTACCACTATTTTTTCCCTCCTAGTACACCCTCCTAAAGCTGATCTTCCTCTACTTCATTTCCGTCCTTCTTTCCTATACGGCTACACTTATGGAGACTTTGCAAAGGTGGATATGCTGGAATCTTTCATCTTTACTGTTTTTACGATTATTTCCAACTTCATCCATGCCTTGTGGAACTTTTTAGAGCCTGAACCTGCTGGTTTGACCGCGCAAGAGCACTCCGGCCGCAATTTCATGGAGGAGTTGAGCCCCAAACAGGCGACTGTAAAGCAGCTAAAGGAACTGTTCCTGAAAGCCTTGCAGACCAACAATGCACAAGAAGTGATGCAGATTCTGCACTCTGGTAAACTAGACATTGATACTGTGCTGGAAGTGGACGACCCCAGCATGGTCCTTGCCTCATATAAACAAGGTGAGAAAGTGTTTGAGTTTGACTTCGACTTCTTTTTTTTAATTTACATTGTAAACCACTAGGTGGTGCTAAACGTCCATAAATCCTTAACCTGCCTACAACGTGTAACTACCAGTGGCTGTAGGTAACTACACGTAATGAATCATAGTAACATGTATATTTGGGCTATTACAGAACCTACAATGCAATCCAAAATCCCGTGTGTGCTTCAGCATCATCCTTAAACTCTTGCATCAATCTTTAATACTCAAAACTTTCAAGACCTTTCAAAACTGTAAATTAGAAACTACATAGATTTGACCTTTATTGTTACTTTGAAATACTTATTCATGATCTGTTATCTCTAAGGATATTGGCTACCAGGCTACAAACTGGAGAAGTCCTGGGCGATGGGTATCCATGTGTGTGCTATGTACAATGCTGTGGAAGCAGCTCTGGTACTCCTTCAGAAAGGTGCAGCTGTCAACCAGATGCCCAATGGGAAAACGCCACTGCATGTAGCCTGCCAGGTCTCTAACAGCGACTGCGTGGCCGTGCTTCTGGCTCACGGAGCAAAGGTCAACGGTCTGTCTCTGAGTGGACACATGCCCCTGCACTACTGCATCACCAAAGAGTCTGTAAACTGTGCCAAACAGCTCATTCTCAAAGGTAATAAGGCAAAAATTGTGCAGCACTTTGGTAACATGTTCTGTTTTTAAATGTGCTCTATAAATAAAGTGGATTGGATTGGAAAAATGCATAGGTACATGGACGTATTATATAGTAGATAAAACCACAAATACAGATGCTTTTAAAGTCGTAGATAAATAAGATAATTTTTCCTCTGGAGGTGCAAATGTCAACATGGCCAGCCACAACAATGAAGAAGAAACACCTTTGCACACAGCCGCCAGATTCGGTGTCCCGGAGTTGGCGGCTTTGTTTTTGGCCCATGGAGCAGTGGTGAATGTCGTAAACTCTTTACAAGACACACCTCTGATGACTGCGACTTTCTGGGCTTTTGACGCTAAAGAGGAAATCTACAGCCAAGATCACCATATTGTTTGTCGCCTTCTGCTGGATCACCACGCTGGTGAGAAGTTCTGGATCAATTTCCTAGACTATGATTGAAAACAAACCAAACTGTGATCATATTTTACAGTATGAGAAACGTGGCTCTCTGTTGAAACTTCGCCATTGATTTACAGATCCTAACCTTAAAGAAGAGGACTATAAAACAGCCCTTCACAAAGCAGCCTGGAACTGTGATCACATCCTGATGCAGATGCTGCTGGAGGCCGGAGCAGATGCACGTGCCTTGGACATCAATGGCTGTGCGCCCATTCAGTATCTCCTCAAAGTAACGGATGTAAGGCCGATGGCCATTCCTGATCTTTGCTATCAGCTGCTGCTAAACCACAATGCAGCACGGATCTACCCACCACAATTCTACAAGGTACCTTTGCATTTGTTGCACATTCTAATCATCAGTGGTACACCATATGTTGGCAGGGGAAGGACCTTAAAAGATTCTGGTGCTTTGAAATGTTCTGATGTGTAATATTTTGGGCAGGTGTTACAGTTCTGCCATAACTACCCCAGAGTTGTTGAAGTCTTGGTCAACTCTTATGCACGTTTAAGGCCTACAAAAGAATGGGGAGCTGCTATTCCCGATGACTGCTACCAGGTAATTGTTATAAAACAATAAATGACATATCTTTAAAATGTTTGGGAACCTGCTTTAAATTTCTTGCACTGTGAAACTTGACTGATCCACATGTGCAAAATAACCAGAGTGCCCTTATAAAGAGCTCAGCTGTAATGCATACATGGATGGTAAAAATGACTTTGACTGTGTCTGTTATTTTTTTTTTCCCCTCAGCGACATAAAGACTTCTATGATTCAGTGTTTGCTGTTTGCACAAACACTCCTCGCAGTCTACTTCACCTCACCAGATGTGCCATCAGAGCCAGCCTAGGTGGGTTCTGTCAAAGAGGAGTTGCACAGCTGTCTCTACCATCTCCAATGAAGAAATATTTATTATTACAACCTGAGGGGATGCTGTACTGATGAAGAGACTTTTGTTTATAAATTTTAGTTTTACCATGGGATGATCTAATGACAAAACTGCACACAAGCTGCTATTGCTGGAGTGGAACTCTGATCAGATGGCTTATTATGAATATAATTTTAGGATATTTTGAGGTTGAATCCTTCAGAAAAATTATTAATTAAATTAACTATGAGCATATGGAGTTTTGAGAGACATATACTTCTTCCTGTCCTTCCATTACTGACAACTTTCACCATCTACAGAGGATGTTTTTACCTCTTAAGTGACATAAGTGTGTCTAAGTCATGAGTGCCTGGTTGTTTTCCACCTCAGCAGTGTTGACCAACTTGTCTCTCTACAGCTCCAGATCTACCTGGCAACCAGCCTTAATGCTCGCTCTGTAACTCATGATATTCCCATTTCTGTAGAACACACACTTGACCAACCACTCCACAGTGAGTGCTAGTTTTCCAGTGGACTGCGCTTAGGCATGTGTATGGCCCAGTTCTTTTAACTCCCTCGTAACAAAGGTTACTCTGTAAAAACGTAATATTCTTGTCAAACTGAACAAATATAACTTTTTGTCATAATTTCTGAACCTGGCAACATGCTCCGAGAGTGAAATATGAATTAGTCTGACCCCCCCAAAAAAAATTAAATAATCAAAAACAAATGCCATTGTTTTGAACTCGATTTGCAAATTCCACTAAGTTAAATCATCAGAACTAAGAAAATGTGCAACTGGTGACTACAAAGCTAGCGTGTCCAGTATTTTTTTTTCTCCTTTAATGTCAAAGATTTGAAAAAAGAAAAGTTAATAAAAATTGAAAAAGGTTGAAAAAAAGTTTCTATTTTTTTGGCTTTGGTCTTTAAAGAAAAAAGTGGTCACATGACCTGTCAGCTATTTCTGCTTCTAAAAAATAAGCATGGCCAGAGCTGGCTAATATGAAAGAGTATTAGAATACTTAGTTGAGAGGAATTCCTGAACACATCTTTCTATTTTTCCCCTTATATATTTTCTGTGACAATCCCAGTTAGTGAAACAGCATTTCAATATTTCCCCTTTAAATTGGCTTTGCATGTGGACTGAAAGATAGTAAATGGCACTTAAATATTTACCATGGTTATGCCTGTTTTTTTCATCAGATAAAATGTTCCTGTTTTTATGGAAGTCTGTAATATATATATGCATGAATTAATTGCCACAAGCTGCAGCGGTTGTTTATCACTGATGTTGGTGGGAAATGTATAATTGCAATGAACCTTACACCTGTCCACGAGTCATGCAGAAAAACAGGCGTGTCCTTGACTTCTATTTTAAACCTTAATCTAAGACATGCCTCTGCACATGCAGGACAAGCTAGTTAAAACAATCTCCAGTTTTGTATCTACAAGCACAGCAGTGTGTAAGACGCACCTTTTAACCCTGCTGCCATGAGTTTGAAACAAGTTTTAGCCTTTTTAGTAGACACGCAATGTCAACAGCAGTCACAAAGTCTCATATTGTGTCTTGTCTAAATACATGAACTAATGCAAACCCTACAAGTTAGCACAGCGCACTCCGAGTTATAAAACCACCGTTTACTATCTTCGTCAGCTTGAGTAGATTTATAGAATCGTTCCTCATGTTGTAGAACTGATTCATGTCATAGAGAGATTTAAAAGGCTAAAACAGAGACAAATTAAATTCCTGTTGTAGCTTTGCAAGTGTGCGAGACCTGTTTGGCTACAAGGAACATTGTCTGGATGACTGAAGGGTCAAACCTGAAATAAACCAGTGAGGGTCAAGCACAAATACACAAACTCCTTGAAGCAAGGGGAAAAGGGTTTCACAAACATCTGACACTGCAGTGATTTTATAGATACATATATTATTTACATTTCTTTAACTTTATTATTCTGTTAATTTAAAAAGTTAAGATAATTTACTTGTACTACTATAGTGCCAATAATGTCTCAACAAAACAATGGCGAACTCAGAAAGGCAACAAACCCAGACCGGAACGTGACGTGACATCAGTGGGCACAGTAATGAAGCTGCATGCAGAAACAGAACGGCCTGTTCTCTGCTCCTGTTGGCAGCTTGCCACGGAAAGCCACTGGACTGTGCCTGCTATGGTGACTGACAAGCTAAGCTAAGTTTCCAAAAACAATCTGAGGAGGGTGGGGGGGTAAATGAGGGAGACAACAGCTCACTATCATTGCAAAGAGCAGCAGCACACGTGTTTACACAGCAGAAACAGTCATTACTTTTAGTATTAGATTGAACAAAACCAGAGTTTTCTTCTTTCAGCTGCATTCAAGTGCCTTTTTGCAAGATGTCACTTCACACACTAGGATTATGTAGTTTAGTCCTGCATATTTGGTTTAAAGAGCAGCAAAAAGTCTGAAAAACTGAAATACCGAAAGGTAACAAGAGATTTTTTATTATTGGCAACATTCACTGGTCCTTTTAGTGATGAACCACAAACTCAGCACAGTAACACTTGGCCTTAGAGTGATGCTTATAGTGTAAAAAGTGAACAGATGTCTGAGTTGAAAGGTAATTCAGAAATTTAACAAAACATGAGGGCTTCAAACTAAGCAAAGGCAGAGAGGTGAAATACAGTATCTACGTACAAAAGTATGACTGGCATGTGAAATCATTATCACAGCACTTACTGCAAAAGGCCCTGTCTGTTAGGTCAACACAGCTTATCTCTGAGTTGCTTCTACATATCTTCAATCCTAAAGTCAGTGTGTGTGTGTTTAATCCTGTCAGGTACAGATAGCAGGACGATAGCTTTCAACCTGTTACATAACAAATAGCTGAAGGACAGTTTCTACAACAAATCATTTAACATTTTGTAAAGTCCTTTAAAACTTGTAAAATAACTTACTTAAATATACAACCGCATTTCTAAAAGGTTGGGAATAAGAATGGCAATACAAAACGGAATACAGTGATTTCTAAGTTAATCGTCCATCCATTTTCCATACCCGCTTTATCCAATTAGGGATTAGGGGGGAGGATGTTTTCCCATTCCTGTTTGACCTTTGGATTTCAGGCGCTCAAACAGTTCAAACAGTCTGGGGCTTCTCTAGCTGCACTTTTTGTTTAATGAAATGCCAAATGATTTCAGTGAGCGACAGGTCAGGGCTACATAGCGGGCCAGTTCAGTGCCTGAACTCTCACTACAGGGCCAGGCTTTTGTAATACTTGCAAGAATGTGGTTTCGTGTTTTCCTGCTGAAACAAGACAATTCTTTAAAAAAAGACATTGACAGATTTGAAAGTTATCCATCTCCATGTGACCTGCCTCTCACCACCGATGCAGGCATTTCAAGTTTGTCCAAACTTTTAAAAAGATGTCTAAAAAAAGAAAAAAGTTCTAAAAAACATTGCTTCTGGCATCTTCAATAAAATATGGGGTTGAATGACATTCTGATTTCTGTTTTATCTGGCGTGGATCGCACAACACAAGCATTAAAAGAAACACTTGGTTCATATCAAATACTCAGCAACATGAAATATGCTGAGATCCAAAACAATGAAAAAGTCTCTGCATAGTTCCTATCCCCCATCAATTTTCACACCAGTTTAAATATGTTTTCGCTGAAGATAAAGGGGAACTTGGTAGTTGTTACATTTAAAACTATATATTTTTTGTTTTGCACCATGCATACATCAAATACGGTTGAACTCTTTAATTTAACATTGAACATTCAGTCTAACTCAGTTTGCATCAATTCATTGCTACAGTAAGTCAGAGAACAGGAGGGCAGTGACATTCACAATCCTTTAACAAATGGATCATATTCATTTACATCTCATTTTCTTTGAAAACTATGGAGCCATTCATTGTATATTTTTCATCAAAGCAACTGACAATGAAATGCAGACGAAATGCAGATGAGTTAGAAAACGCTTTGTTCCCTTTATGTTCATGATGGAGCTACTGAAAACGCTCCTGTCTGCTCGCGTATTCCCACTCCTACTGCTTTTTACTGAATTCTTACCGACGTTGAGACACCTTTAGCCTGATGCAAAATAATCTTTACTCAGGAATTTTATCAACCAAAGACTCCAGTCTTCAGACTGTGAAATGATACACCTTGAAAAAAAACCCAAAACAGTTAGCATGCCTGTTTCTAAATGCAATTATTGAGGCAAAAAGAGATTAATACTTGAACTGTTCCATTTTCATTAGCAGCGTGTGGTCATTAAAAACAAAGTAGCATGTGATGTATGAGGTTTTGTTGGGTTGAAATACCTGGAGGGTGGTTTGAAGTCAGGCTCAGAAAGTAACGACTCAGCTTAACTCCTGTGCATTTTTTGACACTGACACTGAACAATTTTCCCCTTTAAATGTTTGTTACAGATTTCTCATGTACAATAATTTGCCAGATTAAATGAACAAAATTCCAAGGCAGCAACATTCTGGAAGCACTGGATGGCTTCTCCGTCTTCTTCTTATTTCTATTACACTTTAATTCAAACTGTTTCAAGTGTCCTCCTGTTTCTACCGTCAGTGCACCATCATCGGGTCCTCTCGTACTTGCCAAGTTTCTTTGGATCCTTGCTGGGCATGCACCAGTCATCAGCCTCTATGGTGGTCTGGTAATGTCGTAAGGCTGACTTATTGAAAACAGGAAGTCTCTCCACTGATTCTGAGGACAGGGCCTGGTGATACGGGACAGAAGGGAGCAGATTAAACCAGATCCTTATCACACTGATACATCTGTGTGAATGAATCTGATCCAGCTTGCTTCTCATTTGACTTTCCACCCACACAGCATTTGTTATTAAAGAAACCTCTCTCCACAGTTTAAAAAGAAACTGATTTCTAACATGAAATATGTGCTGGGTCATAACTTACAGCATGATATTCATTAC
Source organism: Leptatherina wallacei (assembly GCA_028567055.1). Lineage (NCBI taxonomy): Eukaryota > Metazoa > Chordata > Actinopteri > Atheriniformes > Atherinidae > Leptatherina > Leptatherina wallacei. The sequence goes on from JAOXYM010000018.1 coordinate 11,716,766, forward strand.
TTGTAGACAGTCTGTACTGCACTAACTCTATATCTGTCTCCACTGAGAAAATCCAGCATGTGTGATGTGAACTTTGCACCAACTTGGTCTCCGTGGCTGCTCTGTGGCTATTTTTGACCGTCTGTGTGGACAAAGGGCTGCTCTCACCTTCAAGTATATGACAGCTGATGTGCCATAGCCTTCCATAGAGTAGAGCTGGAGGTCTCCCTGGAAATACTTGGCATACAGACGGGAGATGGGCAGACCGTAGCCAAAACCAGCCTGCATGTCGAAGGGAAAGAACAATGACTAACAGTGTCACATCTTGTTACAGATTAGCTTTGCTAGGGCAGATGTGATAATGTATCATTAGGTTTGTGAGCATTCCAGTGTGTAATAAGCTGATTTGCAACCATGTTCCGTTGTGTAAACCTGTTTAGCATGTGATGAGTTACGCTTAAGTTTATCTTTAATCCCAGTTTAAAAGACCAAAGTTTAAAAAGGAAAAGTAAAGCTTGAGGTCCTGGAAAACTTTGTGTGATGACAAAAACTCTCAAAAACATCTATGTTTTATGAGTAAAAATAAAAATCTCAAATCAGCGTGATGGGCTTAGTCTCACCAGAGGAGCATTACGAGAATTGTCCACATGGACAGGACTGGGAGCGGTGGAGTACATGTAGCTGAAGAGACGTTCAATCTTCCTGAGAGGGACTCCACCTCCTCTGTCAGCCATCTAAAAGTAAAAGAAAGGTATGCTACGTTCACAAGAACCTTTTTGTCCTCTTTCATCATTTGCTATACTTCCTGTATCAAGTCAGCAAGGAGGACTTATTCATAGTAAACACTAAAGTACTAGCTTAGATTGAAAAAAATGTTAACTCTCAAGTGTCCTCATCTACCTTGATAGTGAGGTCCTCTGTGCCCAGCGAAACACGCAATTTGATTGGAGGCAATGTCGGGCTCGTCTCATGGGTCTCTACAGTGGCTCTCATAGCATTCTGACCGAGAAAAAGATAATAAAACAAGTGAGGAAAAATATGACACAAAACAAAAACAGCTTTTAAACAAAGCTTTTAAAGTTAGCTGAGTACCACACCTTGAAGAGCTCAAACAGCATGTGGTAAAGATGGGATGGCACATACACAATGTGGAGGGGCTGGCCAGGGCTTTTAGCTGTGAAACATTTGATCAAATCAAACATATGATACAGAAAAATATGCATTTTTTTGTTAAAGCTGGAACAGGCAAAAAATATAGTTGAACAACGTGAAAATACAGTTCTGCTCTCTCTGCGGTGAGCCCATCCCATCAGATGAGCTCAGACGTATTAGATAGATAGAGAAAGATAGATAAATACTTTTTTTAATCCCCTAAGGGAAATTGTGAGTATTATATGCTGCATAACCATGGAGCAGAACTATTCCTGCATAAAAACTGTCTTGTCAGGTTTTCTGCAGAGGTGCTTGCTGTGTGAATTTAGTTTTGGCTGGTAATATGTGCCAGCGCAGGATTGTGTGACTGTAAGCTAGCGTTATTATGTTCAGTAGCCAGTGAAGGGAGGAACTATGTGGCTGCATGTCTGCAGAAGCGCTTGTAAAGTTTTGGAGGAGGCAAAACATGTTTCTATTGATGCCGTTGCAAATGAGGATTTAATCGGAAACTATTGAGGGATGTGAGGATGTGCATGTGCTCATTTGCACACATTGTGTAGCTTGTAGTAAAAAAAACTAAGAAACAAGGCACAGTAATTACCCCCAAAATATCATGATTATATCCCCATACTCTAAGCACTGCCTGTGATCTGACTTCTTCTGTTTACTTCTTTTTTTACCACTAACTTAAGTACTGTTTGTCGCTTTCTCAGTAGAATAAGCAGGAAAGGTTACAGCTGAGGAATGTCAAATGCTGATGCAGGGGTTTTACAGAAACCCTGGCTTTCATTTACACCAAAAAAGATTAAATTCATTCGAACTTCAGAAAAACTTTGCTATCACACAAATGCAAAAAGCTCCACCAAGAAAATAGGACCCTTTTGGTTGTTTATAAGACTTACAGTTGACTTCTGTGATCTCTATATCAGGAGAGGTGAGGTAATACTGCTCACACAGCATCTTCGAAGTCTCATAGGCATCTGCAAAAAATGACACAATGCAATATGTTGTCATTTTTTTCAGTGTCAGAAGATATAACCACAAAGAATTGACAACTCATGATGAATGAAGAAGCCTTTGTCCTATGGTGAGCAGGACGATGCATCACTCAAAGGTGGAGCTGTTCCAGCTGTACACATTACGATCAAATTTGTACACAAAGTACACTGACTCTAAAATATCTGATAAAGAAGGTCAAAGAGTCACAAATGTGCAGACAATGGTGGAAAATAGATAGTGTATTAAAGGGGACATATTATGCAAAAATCACTTTTATAAGTCCTTGGAATAGTCTCTTACAATGTTCTAAGTCACGA
>JAOXYM010000018.1:11725192-11738826 GCA_028567055.1 Leptatherina wallacei
AGCAACTTGTAGGCCTATATCGTTGTTTTATCTGAGTACGTGGTGAAATCCAGCATTGTAAGGCGACGCTGCTGAACAACTGTGCGCGCTCCCGCGCTAGGGGATACAAATTCTGACGGGGATAAGTGCCTTGATACGACACAGCTTCCGCTTGCTTGTATTTTTGAGGGTTTGCGAGGTATTTTGTTCTGACCATTTCCCAGCATCCAAAGCAGGTCTTTTTTTCTCATCCATTAACTTTTTAATTACATTAGAAATTTAATTTTAAAGGACTATAATAAAGTATGGACTTGTGCTAGTGAGTTTTCTTTTAAAAATGCTTTAACCAAATTATAAGTTGACTCTGAAATCCTTTTTATGATTACCCTTGAAATGATGGGTTGAGTGTTATTAAATATTTAACTGGGCTTTGCATTGTGTAGTAAATACATTGAGTTGTAGCTTATGGGATATTATATGCCTAGCTAAAGACGTATGGCTCTATTTCCCACTAAAATTGTTATCCACATAAGACAAGATATTTTATTGTCTGGTGGTAGTCTTCAAAGCCACAGCACTGATGGGAAACAACACCCAACATCAGTTTAATCGTTGTTTTTGGACCTTTGAAGCATTTTTCTAAATGGCCACAAGATGGCGATGTTGCTCAGGACAGCGAGTGCTGAGGAAGAGGTGGGAAATCCTCCTCTCCTCAACATCATCCTCTTGCTCATCCTAGGGATGTATCGGCGTTTACTGCACCTGTTTTATGCCTTATCCTCTGGTTCGGTGGCTGAAATGCCCCGTTTTAACCCGTGTACATTGTAACCACAGGGGTGAGGTCTAATCGGCCTGTTCGGTGTCAACAGAGGCCTCCATACAGTGCGATCTGAGGCAACACTAGAGGATGTGTTGATTTGGTCGAGGTGAAGCAGTGAGACAGCATCTTTGCCGGTGACACATCGTTAGCACTTCGAGTGGACAAGGTACGAGTGAAGCACTTCCATAAGAGTATATGTTTATTCGTGCTAGAGAATTTCCCTAATTAGAAGCTGATTGTTATTAAAAATCCTGCAGAATTTTTTGGGCCGACCTTAAACGCATCGACGGAAGTATAAATACTGTCACAATTCCAGTTAGCTTGCTGTTAATGCATTCATTTCTGGCTAATGTTAGCTACTAAAACGACCTGATAAATAACTTGCATGTCGTCTGTCTCTTCATATAGTTTTACTTTATAGATACCGTGCATGTGCTAGCTCTTTTCTCATTTAATACTAGTTAGTGCCATACTTTTGTACAGTCAAAGTAATGCAATTGATTAAATGATAATGCAAATATCTGCTGATATGTTCTCCAATGATTTGATTGTCATCATATTACAATGTTATAAGATGCATTACACTATAGTTTTGTGACAATCATTGTGGCTGCTTATATGTGACCTGAATACAATGAATGAACTCTGAAATGTGTTTTTGCATGATCATGGAGCTACCTTAAATGGATGTATATCTGCCAGCAATCAGTGGAGTTTATGAATGATTAGTTAGGCATGCAGGGTAAAACAGTTCTCCCTGTATTTTCAAGCTCTCAGAAAACTATAGAATATTTTGGGAGCCTCATAGGTAGTTCATGATCTTGTTAATTAAAGCCCTCCAGGAGACCATGTCAGACAAAAGTGACTTAAAGGCAGAGCTTGAGCGCAAGAAGCAGCGCCTTGCCCAGATCAGAGAGGAAAAGAAAAGAAAAGAGGAGGAGAGGAAGAAGAAAGAGGTAAGGAAAAAAGTGAGTAAAGCCACGCTACAGCCACTCATATCATATCACACTCTTAATGGTTGTCCTTTGTCTGTTTGACTGCTTTTTTTTTTGGTGAAGATGTGACACACAACACGCTGAGCTTGTGGTGGAGGTGTGGTGTGCATGCTTCTGGTCTTCAGATCATGATGTGTCAGTTGTGAACTTGTTAACAAACTTCTGATGTTTGGGTAAGCTGTTGTCTTTCTGTATATCCTGAGCAGTCAGAAAGCCAGCAGAAGACAGAGGTCCCCCCCGAAGATTCAGACTTAGATCGCAAGCGCAGGGAGACCGAGGCCCTGCTACAGAGCATCGGCATCTCCCCGGAGCCTCCCCTAGGTACTTTATATTCTTATGCACCGAATGATAAATGCATCGTTGAAAATATAATTACTTATTTAGTTTGACAGAAGATAAAGTATCTACTGTAAGACGTACCAATAGAGTACTAGAATAAAAACAATATAATTACAGCTTCAGTGTACCTTTAGTGTATTGTAGCTTTATGTTTAAATTATGATGAACTGCTCTGCCATTTTGCTGTAATTGCTTATGATATATTAACTAATTATATCCAACTGGCTTGTATTAATTTTGAAAAACACATTGCCCCTTTACTTTTGCACCAATCTAAAATGTAACATCAGGATGAATCTCCAGGTGTCGTACAAATACAGCTGTTCTCTAGTGGTCTGATCTTGTAATAACACCACTTAACATTTCCAAACTGGGTCAGTGCCACACCTATTATTAGCTCAAGTTATTTATAATACCTCTCTAAAAGCAAATTGACGACAGATATAAAATGAATTATCCTGCGACTCTGCTATATTTTCCCCCTGTAATTTAAAGCTTTTTACTTTCTTTGACCATCATTTGTTTTGCTCTGTGGTTAGAGTTGTGATTTTGTTTTAAATGTCTTTTTTTTTTTTTTATAATATCGTTTATTTAGTCCCGACCCCCGTGTCGCCCTCCAAATCATTGAGCACGCCCAGTGAGACTGGGAGCCAGGACTCTGCTGATGGAGGAGCAGCAGGCAGGTAGGCTGAAATGCAACAGAAAACAGAAGTCTGATCTGCTACAGGGATTTTTATCTCCTATTTTTTGATCACTTTGAAATAACAAACCAAAAAGTTGCTTTTCTTTAATCGTCCAATGTCAAACATAATAATTTGTCACATTCTCATGAAAAACAACATCTCTTGAAGTCACATTATTTGAAATGGTGTTCATTTTAAGAAGCTTTTATGTATTTTCTGCTTCTTTTTCTGATCTTGGCATGACAGGTATAGGTAAGGATGAGTACCATGTTATGGTGAAGTTGCCTCATTAGGTTTTGAATGTGGTATTAGTGTCATTTGTCATGGCAACCAGTGTTTTGATGACCACTGTCCAACTTTTGATTCACACCACTATTATGGAAAAGTTTGAGCTCAAATGAAGTCCCAGCTGTACTATTTTCCATTAAGTAAAATAGGAGATTTCTTAGCAAGGAAGCAGCATATATCTATACTTTCAGAAAACAGCGTTTGCTCTCAGTGTGAAGCATTGGGCACGAGACATATGATTGCATTAAAGGCAGGTAGCTCCCTCCCTTCTGCCTCGGCTCTGAAGGCTGTAGACTTCTAAGATAATGTGTCATACTTGCTCCTGCTGCTGCAGCATGTACTTATCCACATGCTAATCCATCCATTTCTCATGGAACAAGTGCTGCAGGTTTTTACATTAACTTCAGCTTATGTGTGCTCTGGTGAACACTGCTACGACAATCGTGGTCATCAAGCGCTTTCCATTTGCTTTTTAATGGCAGCTGACTATGAGGTCAATGTGTGAGTGGTGCCTTCAGGGATCATTAGTGACGTGTTATACTGGTATGGCCATGGGTGGAATTGGGGCTAAATAATGAGCTTTGATTTTTTTTTTTTTTTTTTTTTTTAGCTTTTACCAATTGGATTTTACAAATTGGTGAGTTAGCACTAATGCCCGGAATGAAAAAATATTTTTCCTCCCCCAAATCCACCCTGGATGATGGCATGCCGTTTTGAGCTTCTCCATTTGTGGTTGTGTATGTGTGTGTCCATTCATAGGTCAGGTTTCTCTAAAAACAAGCCCCAAGCACAAACTTCAAGGTAAGCATTTTCATGTTAAACCTAGGAAACCTCCCCTTTTACTCTTCCTTAGCATTCTGATCGCCAGACTCCCACAACGTTGTCAGAAGTGTTTCCATTATGATTTACCAGATTACAACACTGCAGTGCCCACTCCTTCCTTTATTTTTCCCACTCCTGTCAGAAACCCTGCTGTCGTCTCTAATACCAGGTTGAGCAATTTCTGCTTGCACCAACTGAGCCACAGAGGTCATTTCAGTATTCATAGAGCTGACAGTGTTGCTGTAAGTGTCATCTGTGTTACTGTAAAACAGCCAGGCTGTCAGGATTGAGAAATGCACTCTCACCTGGTGCTGCAGCTGAGTGTCTAACAAGGTGTGGTTTTCTCTACTTGAATGTGTCATCAAGATGTGTGGTATTCACCTTTTACAGCTGAGATACAATTCAACCAACACTTAAGGCTTTTAGATACTCTTTCACTTTCCCATAAGGAAGCAGTATGGAACAAGCCACAAAGCCACTGAGAAACACTCAATTCTCTCAGTCAATTATTATGTGTAGCAAATACACAAACTCCATGAATTTCAAACACTTGATTTGAGCATTTAGATATGTGTACATATTTGTTCTACAGCTTGGTCCACATGTGTTTGTTATATTAGCTGTTTATCAAAAACATTTTCAAGTTACGGTACTACAGTGAGCGAGGCCTTAAAGTGCAAACTCGTCTTTGATTTGATGGTGTTCCGAAATTAAATGAAGGGTTTAAGAAATATAGCAATTTGATAAGTACAACCATCTGTTTTAGTGGCTGAAATGTCATTGGAAAAATCTGTGTCCTATACATGTGTGGAGTATTCCTTATTAATATCTTTATTGGTTCCTTCCTTTCTTCATTTTGGATGTAAATCCTCTCAACTTAAAGATAAGAGTCTGCACTTTAAGTGCATTTGTTTAAGACAAAATATGTGCAGATGTCTTTGGATTAAAAGAAAAAAAAAAGATTAGATTTCACTCTAATATACAGCCATCCCACAATGTAGACACGTATGGAAACACTCCTCTATTGATGGTGTTCTGTTTGCATGTTGTTAATTTGATATTTCTGCGTTAAAGCAGCTGTGTTGCCAAGTGATCTTTGAGCAAGTGAGTGTGTGTGGAATGTGTATACATGTGATGAAATGTGCTTGTGCCCCTCTGAGACATGTGTTTCTGTATTTTTTGCATTCATTCTAATGTTTGTAAACATGCACGTCCTCTCTTGCCCCCCCTGTTGGCGAAATCAGGACACTGCAGTGGGACACAGACCCCTCTGTGCTGCAGCTGCAGGCTGATTCTGAGCTCGGGTACATCTTTCTCCTCTCCTCCTGTTCACTGTCTGAGAAAAAGACACAGCAAAACATTTTTATTTGTCATTGCATGCTTCATTCTACACAACACATAATGTTTAAGTAAATGTAAGGGTTAAACATCCCTTACTGCTTTCCATACCAATTATGAAATCCTCTTTTTCACAATTTTGGGTTTCTGAACAATATAACGATGTTAATAGGAGCATCGTCTCTCCCATCTAGGCGGAGGATGCAGAAACTGGGGGCCTCTAAGATCACACAGGTAGACTTCCTTCCAAAAGAGGTGGTCTCTTACAGCAAGGAGACACAGACACCATCCAACGCCCACATATCTGAGGGTAAGTGTTTATAATCATGCACAAGTGACTTAAAAAACATACTATCACTCTATATCATCCATAAGCTAAAATAGTCTTTTTGAGATTCAACCAGTTTTACTGTGGCTGCGATTGTCATTTCTGCGTGGTTGAAACTGATACTGCTGGTTGACCAGCTCGAAGCCTGCAAACCTGGAGTGATTTATAGAGCACAGACAAACTGCACAGACAAGTGTCTGACTGTCAAGTTATTGTGTCTTCAGTCACAGAGCATCATACTCTCAACTTCTGCTTCTAAGTGGAAACAGACTGACGGATGCATTTCACCCAGAACCTTTTGATGGATGGTGGAGGATTTATTGAGTGTGTGTGCTGTATGTACTTAAAGATTTACATCTGTGCATGTCTGCCCTGATATCCTTCAGATCATCAAGTATCAAACTTTTTAAAGGCATATACAGGTTACAGGTAGGGATAGTTTAGTAATCCTGAACAGAAAAGCTCCTGTTCTGTCCATTGTGATTTTGTGTGCATGGGAGGAAATGGTGCAAATAATTTTTTTTTTAAAAAGTGTTTTTTTTGTGCACGTGTGCAAATGTGGTTTTATGGTTCGGTTGCATAAAGAATGTGAGGTTTACGTGGGCATACATGTGAAAATGTGCATATTTGTGTCTCTGCAAGTGGGCGTTGACATGTGTGCCGAGCTGCAGCAGCTAACCAGATTCATATGGCCGAGCTTTATTCCTGCTCTGGAACTGGAAGAACTTTTTCAATTTTGGACAAATCTGAAGATTTTTCATTTTGTATTTGTCATATTGAAAGTAAAGGAATGTTTGAGTGGAGGACACTCAGAGCGATTCTGATAAATTGAACTTTAATCCTGCGCTGTTTGAAAATGAAGACGTCGTGTTCGGAAATGTCTTCTTCACATGTTGGAATGGAAATACATGTAGACCCATACTCACACATACTCCCTATCATCTTCTTTATCTTCCTTCCTCTGACTGCCAGTACAGCTGGCAGCCATGTGACTTTGAAGGGGTTGTACTTCCTGCTTCCTGTCATTATAATAGATGGTGTGGATTCCACTACCCCCCCCCAACACCATCAACCACCAAGCACATACACACGTCTGCCATGATCTGCATCCAAATGGCCTGCTTCAACTCCCCTCATTTCCTTGGCAGACTCAGGAATAGATAATTTATTCAACAAGTGAACATACGCTAACTCACGTGTGTTGTAAGACATACATACACATGTGTTAACATATATAAATAACACAATGACAATTAGTTTATCTTGGTCATGGTTCCCTTGATATACAAGGACTCTGCAAACAAATATGCATCTTTTGTAAAAATGTACTTGACAATTAGATAAAGATTAACAACACATTTTAAAGAGGTCAAGTAGTCAGTGTACATATGTAAACAAACACACACACACACACTGTGATTGGTTGGTGCCTGCAGCAATGCTGTATGTCGCTCCATTTAGGTTTGTTTGTTTTCAGCCTTCAAAAGCAAGTTCATGAGGACTGCATGTGTGCGTGCATGTGTGTGCGTGCCTGCATGCCTGTATGTATATGTTAGTGTATGAGAACATCTGGGAACCAGAGCAGAGCTATGGTGGTCTGTTGGGAGGTGACCTCGGCCTCAGGAGACCCTTCTTTTGCAGACTACCACAAAGCGTGTGTGTCTAGAGAAAGGGGAGGGGGAGGGGGAGGGGGGGGCAGATGGAAGCACCTGCCCACATTTCTGGTGCGTGTTTGTTCAGGCCACTTTCTTTTGTTGATTACTGAACCAAGCTCCCCAATTTTTTTTTAAGAATACAACATTTTGTTTTACTGCTTTGCAGATGACTGACAGATTGCCTTTAAAAGCGGGGACAGACACATTTCATCTGTTATTGCGTTGTCATGAAGACGATTAACAGTGGAAGTCCATTAATCTTTTTTAATTAAATGAAAGCAAAACAGAAATGATGATTTTTGGGAACTCTTTTAGTCTGGATATTAACAATGCTCTGGGCCCTTTATCTTCATATTGTAAGCCAAATGTAAAAAAAAAACTCAGTGCGTACCTTGATGGTTCCTTTAAACAGTGTAAGCAGGTGAGTGCAGTAGTCCTATCTATCCTTTTCCATCTGAGACAGCTAGCTAAGGTTAAGCCATACCTTTCAGCTAATAATGCTAATAATGCTAATAATAATAATAATAATACATTTTATTTAAAGCGCCTTTCAGAAGACCTAAGGCCACGTTACAATATCAATGAATCAAAGTAAATAATTGCAAAGCAAAGTAAAATAAGATAGTCAAAATACAAATGAACAGAATAAGCCAGTTAAAAACAGTTTAAATAAAAAGAAAAAAGAGTGGAGCTACAACAATCAAACAGGTGAATTGAGAGGGGGTTAAAGGTTGTTGGCAAGTTTGAACAGATTAGTTTTGAGTTGTGATTTAAAGAGAAGGAGGGAGTCAATATTACGGAGATAATGTATTTCAACTTGGTTTGGATCAGTACTCTGTCCATCATCTCCAGCTGGTCCAAAATTCAGCTGCTCGTCTTACGACTGGTACAAAACAAAAGGAGCATATAACCCGTGTTGGCATCTCTACACTGGCTTCCTGTTACTTACAGGATCCAATTTAAAATCTAACTTTTTGTTTTTAAAGCAATAAACAGTCAAGGTCCTTCTTACTTATCTGAGCTCGTATTTATTCATGCTCCAGCAAAAGCCACGAGGTCCAGTTCACTACTGATGTTGCCCATTCTAAGGACTAAACTTAGGTCTTGTGGTGTCAGAGCTTTTTCTGTGGCAGAGCCCAGACTCTAATCTGCCTCTAAATATTAGATCTGCACAATCACTGGAACATTTTTAATCCCTTCAGAGTTGTTTTTAATTGCATTTTGTTTTTTAAAAAAGGACTTTTTTTTTTTTTATTGCATCGTTGTCATACACTTTATTTATTTTAGTGGCATTTTGGCCTCTAAAGCACTTTGGGCAGCATAAGTTGTTGGAAATGTTCCACATAAAAAAACTGACGTTGACTTTAAAGTTGCATCTCATTTTTAATGTGGTGCTATATGTCATTCCCTTACTTTAGTTAAAACATAACATTTTTAAATAAAAGTTCCCTTTATCAAATGATACGTTTTTTTAAAATCTTATTCAGTTTTAATTAGCTTTCAGCTATTACTTCATATATTCCCTGTTTTCTTGTCTGTCCTTTTTTTTAATTAATTCAAAATTAGTAATGAATATTTTTAATGATTAATAAAAGTGTAAAGGCAATTTTAGATTTCTCAGATCTCAAATTGAGAAATCAAAAGTCTAATCATACTAAAGTAACTCAAAGTGATTAAAGCAAAGCAACCAGGTGCAAACGTGCATGTAAAGGAACACCATTTAGAGCAAAAGCAAGAGCATGACAGGGTGCATAAAAAGCAGCTTGCCTAAGCATGGAAGACAAATACAGGTTAAAAAATATGATACAATGCAAAAATAAAAGATTAAAGTAAAAATATACGTTTGAATACGTGATTTAAAAGAACTATATCAGCTGACCTGCAATTCTGTGGGAGCCTATTCCAAATGGAAGAGAAATTCTGTATGCATTTTACTGTAGTTATTATATAACAATTCTTATTCTGTTTTGTTCATTAAATGCCCCTGGAACCTGAATTTTCTGAGATTATGATTATAGTGTATTTTTGCACAAGTGCATGTTATGATGACAAATAATTCATACACGAGTCAGGGATTCTCTCTTGGCTTCATGAACTTCTGACCTTCTAACCTCTCATATTTGCCCTCATGCCCTGTGATTGGCTGGCTTGTATGTTATCAAAGAGTGTGTTGAAGTTTGAAGCAAGTTTCATCAAATTGGATTTAATCTGACTTTGCATGTGTTTGTATTCTTACACAATAGTTTGTGTTTTAAAGGTCTTGTAAAATTTGCGTGTGTGACTCTCATTTAAACCAGTTAATGATGAGGCTTTTCATTTCCGTACCCAATTTGCTGTCTTGAAATTGTGACGTGTTGCCATCTATGTATTTTTTTTTCCCAATGGAAGCTCACTAGTCTGTCTGTACCAAGTTTCCATTGTGCTAGGCAATCCGATTAGCCACAGTCACAGTTGGCTCCAGCTATTTACTACTATTAATTGGTATGAATGGACTTTCTTGTTGTGAGAGATGGATGTTTTGTCTCAGGGCGTAGCAGTGAAAAAAAAAGTAAGGTCTAAGATTTTGTGTGACATTAACCGGACAGACTAAGGTCAAACAAAGTGTGTTGGGTTGTGGTTGTTTTATACAATTACATTTTACTGTGTCTGCATCTATTTGAGAGAGAGAAATGGCTATTCTATTTTCTTTTTTTCTTTTTTTTCCCCTAAAAATTTAATACAATCATCTGTTCAGTGTTTTTGGCTATTATTCTTAGTTGCATTTTTTAAAAGTAACTGAGAAGCAGAACTTGGATAAGTGAAAACTTGCAAAAAACACATTTTACTGGGATAAAACTGTTAAAAACCTTAAAAAGAACAACACAGAGAGAAGCCCTCCCATCTTGTGCATGGGATAGAGCAACAGTACATTTACAATCAGGATAACCAAATAAGAAACGGATTGCAAAACTATATGAAAACTAGATCTAAGACGACATCAACATGTATTGAATTTATACAAAGTTGTGAGAGAAAGAAAAACTTTAAGCTTTGGTTATAAGACCGCAGAGGAGTCAGGACAGTTATTCCAGAAAAAAGTTGTGTGGCTGGAAAATGTCCCGCAGCCCACTGATGTGTTTTTAACTCTAGGACCAGACAAGGGATGTGATGGATTCAAGGTTTGAGGAAGTCAGACAAGTACGAAGGAACGCACACATTTACAACGTAAAAGTCAATATTTTCTGTTTACTTTTAAAGAGTTAAAAGCTGAACTCGGAATTTAAGCAAAAAATCTGTAAAACCACTAAAATGATGGGCATCTGTTAAATTTCAGGCCGAAACAGCGACGCAGCTCATGTCTTCTCTCTATAAGATATATACAAGAGAATTTTTCTAAAAGGATGATAGAAGATGGACTCTCAGGCTCCAGGAGAGAAGTAACAATTGAGTTTCGTCCAACATGCCCTGTCTTGCTGCTCAATGTGACTTTAATGAGCCATCTCATGGTCCCATTTGTGCCACCATTATGCTTTCCATGTTGGAGCCCTGTAAGGATCTCCCATTTCTGTGGAATCAGATGGAAAGCTCAGCACAAGGATCCTAAATGTCTTTTCACTGATACATTGCAGAGAAAGGGTGAAATGTCCTTTTTGGATTTGAACAGAAACTTATTGAGAAATACTAGTGAAGCATCCTGTAGGCTACTGTTCTGTATTTGACTTGCTGCTTTCTTTCATCACCATGTCTTCAGTAGTTTTTATCGCTGAACTCAGCACTGAGTTTGCTGGATGAATCGCTGCCATTATTTGAGGCACCGTCACAATTTGCGCTGCTTTTTAGGAATACAGACGCAGCAGATTTACTGATATACACAACCAAACAGACCTGAGATCAGTGGACCAAGATAACAAGCAAGAACAGATTACATTATTCAGAAGCATCTTATCCTTAAAGTTAAAAATATGAACAGTTCACTGGTACATTTTATTGTAGCAGCAGCAGAAGTCTGCAGCGTTAGTGTGGCAGCAGCTGCTTTGCTAAAGCAGCTTTTTCTTTTACTTTTGCTTTTTTGTGCGGTCATTCAGTCAGCTGTCTTAAGAAGTGAAAAAAAATTAAAAATTTCCAAGAGATGGTTGTCGATACGCACATATGCAAGTTCACAGGTTTGCCCGTCAGCACTGAGCCTTACCCTGTTTGTAGTGAGTTAGTTTTACTCACTGAAGCTTTAAAAGCCCCCCGAAATGAGTTGCAATGGAAAGTAGCTGGTGAGAAAGAGTACATGAAGGGACAAAGGAGAGAAAGATGGTAATAGGTGTGAAGAAATTGTAGTCTAAAGAGAATAAACAGACAAATTGAAGACAGAAACAAATGGAGAAGCAGTAGAGGCCGCCCATGGGAGGAAGGAGTAGTTCTGATACTGAGGCAGTAATTGTTTGCAGTGAACCAGAATTAAACCCTCAGAGAGTAACTCTTTGTGCATTTGTGTAAAATTTGATATTGCAATGCTGGAAAGCCCCCTTCTCAGGGTTAAAAGTTGAACGGTCAAGAGTTAATGGTAATGTTTGCACGACTGTATGCAAAAGTATGTCTGTGACTCTCTGCATTATTTTCTGCCTCATTAGTTTCTGGGCTCTGTACATCTTGAGTGCGTAGTTGGGCAGAAATTCACTCCTTAAGTGTATTTACTGCAGAAAGAGGCTTTCTTTTTATATTTAGCAGACTGGTAATGGCCTTTAATTGTAAGAGAAACCTCATGCCTTGGCACTAATCTGAAAAGACACACCCACAGTTTCGTAATTAGTCTCACACATACTAAACATTCAGACTTATATATGTAAACATGTACTGAACGCTTATGTACGCCGGGATAAACAAGCATTAACACATATTACCATAGATATATGGCCACATGCACATACACATATGTCACATGAGCTTCACATTATCCTATAATGGAGCAGTTAAGAAATCAAACTCCAAATTTATTAAATGATCCTGACCATTGGCTGCACATTTGTCCAATTAGAGTGTTTACTTTGGTGTTCCTTCCACAGTCTCCTAAATATAACAAATATCACTAAACAGGGCCTGAACTTTAGATACTGATCAACAGTTTTACAGAAATGTCCAGCTGGGTTTAATCCAGCAGGACTGGGTTCTAAACAGTCACTGGAAGTCATGTCTGACACTCATTACTACAAGAGTTGAATAGTTTATAGAGCTAGTTTATTGAAGATCTTGAGGTATGACTGTGTGATGCCTACCGTAATAATGGAACCAAACTCAGTCCCACAACAGAGAGCCAAAGTCTATACTGTAGCAATGAAATGTTACACCGAGTGTCAAATATGCTGCCAACTGACATGTCAGCTGTTTACTGCTCTGAAAAAAGTCGTTTCCATACTTTTGTACATTTACTATTGTGGCAAAAATCTATAACAGCTTCTTGTGCTTCTACATTCAGCAATATATTGCAGAGTATGTGAAGCTATTCAGAGAATAAACACCAGTACAGTTAAAGTAAATAGCATTAATCGTCCTTTACCAGCAGTGCATATAAAAGACTTGTATAAGTTACTGTATTGCAAGTGAAGAGTCAGATGCGGGGGAACAACGTGCAGGTGTTAATGACAGGAGAAACTTTGACAGCAGCTACATTTTTTATGGGGAGACAGCTCAGTTACAGCATGTGGAAATGTAAAAGGAAGCTTCCACTCACCTATAGTGAGTGTCCAGCAGCAGTGATCTGTTGAGGAGCGGCCCATTAACAGTAACATGGTGTTAGGTGATGTGTTGAGCCATCTGAAGTCTGATCTGAAGCAGCTCCAGCTCATAAACCCACAGTGACTTATTACTGTCGGCGTCCCCGTTAAATCACATCACCGTTTCAGGAGAACTTGAAGTTGTCAAAGAAGTTTTATTATGACAATTCAGTCAGGGATGTTTGAGTCCACTACGAACCTACGCAAAAATTCCTTATGAAATGTATGATACTTATTGACAGGTATGGAACAATGACTTTGATTGTTTTTTTCTTTTCTTTTTGACAATCCAGTGGATCAATGCTGCAGTGAAATAAAAAAAAAACCTGAATATAACACAATCTCACACTATATGGAACTGACATTAGTGATTGCTTTATGGGCAGTTGTCAAGATCCTGGAGGGAATGTGGTTACACGAGTGTGTATTTTGCATGGTCAGCCACTTCCATGTTTCTCTATGTGTCTATGTATACATGCGCGCATAAGTGTGTGCCCACCACATATGGAAGTGCTTGTCTCATACACTGTTGTTCCAGCCAGACAGCTACAACAGGCTGAACAGACCAGAGTGTATGTGTGTGTGTGTGTGTGTGTGTGTGTGTGTGTGTGTGTGTGTGTGTGTGTGTGTGTGTGTGTGTGTGTGT
>JAOXYM010000018.1:11738926-11753764 GCA_028567055.1 Leptatherina wallacei
TGTGTGTGTGTGTGTGTGTGTGTGTGTGTGTGTGTGTGTGTGTGTGTGTGTGTGTGTGTGTGTGTGTGTGTTTTCTAAAGGCAAAATCCTTGTAGAGGATAACCACAGTGAGTGCACCCAGAGGACCCTGAACAAAATGTACTCGGTTGTTTCACTTTGAAATGGTTCCATTGAAAGTATTTGTGCTAAGAGTAGTCTTTTAATGTTTGGAGACTCTTTCTTTGAACGAGTTACCGCCTTGAGGTAGCAGTTTATAGGATACCTTAGTGAAGTGTGCATGTGATGTACGTGCATATTCATGCACACCAGCATACTCCTCAGATCAGACTTGGATTTTGCTGTTATGATCTCCCTTAGTGTTTTCCCTGCAGACACACATAATTGTGTTCTCACTTTCTTTCTTTGTAGAGTAACTAGAGTTTGGTTTCATCGCCACCCTGTCAAGAGGGCAAAGTCTTCACTCCTCTTTCACTTGCAAAATTGATGCTGGGTCTCAAGCAATTTCTGTCAAAATGGCCATGACTGTTAAAACCCAGAAAAAATCTGGATATTAGAGGAAAAAAAAACTCTTTTGCTGTGTGTAAGGTATTCCAAGTGAGTCACAGATGATTGCAATTTTCCCCTATGACCACTGTATAATAAGGTACATGAACCCTTTCTTCATCTCCCTCCCTCTGGCTTTCTCTCTCTCGGTAAAATGGCCATCATCCAAAATAATATTTGCCATCTGATGAGTGCTTCAGATGAGTAGAAACAAAGTTTCATGTTTCCCTTTTTTTCTCTTTCAATCTTTCTTTTCTTCTTTTTAGGTTTGCATTTAGTTGAACTTGACTTTTTGACATACACCCTGTCCCCCCCTGTTGCATTTCTTTTTTTACGCATGTGTAAAACAACAGTGGGTCTTTAACATTTGCCTGGGTGGTCCCTCTTGTACTTTGAGATCCCTTTGACTCCCCAGGGGTTTTCATTTGAATGGGTAGTGGTTCACTGCAACAGCCAGCCTGCGGCTTATGGCCATGCTTTAGTTATTGTAGTTGTTTCATTTTTATTCTATTTATTTGCAAACATTTTGGATGACAAGTTTAAGCCTCACTCTGTTTAAACTCTTAGCTTTCTTTAGTTCTTTTAACATAGTTTAACAGAACAGTCTATTTCCCACATAAACTCCAAACATTGTTTTACCAGACCAAAAAAAAAAAATCTATGTTTTAGAAGTCTGTATTATTATGCCAGAAATAATCAAGCTTTAAAATCCTTCCGTTTTATCTCAGATAAAAATGATTCAAAGCTAATTTCCACATCATTTTCACAGTTTATAGCTTGATAGTTAATTGAAGTGAAATTTGATACCCCTACTTGTTTGACTGAAACGTTCCTGCAGTTGTGTTGCTCTCCAGCAGGGGGCAATCTTGGCACATATACTGTTGCTCTCTCCGAGTCTCACCAACCAAATCTGACAGGTTTTATGAGGTTTCACCATAAAATGAAATATAATAATGGTACTATAAAACTGTTGCAGTCATGCAATTAATTTCCATCATCTGTTGGTTTTCAAGGTCTTAATTAATTTGGCACAATCTGACAAGATTGGATGGCAGTGCCGTTGCTGCTTGATAAGAATTAACACAGAAATCTGTAAATACTTCTGTCTCAATACAACATGGAAAGATTCAACCTTTTGCCGTCTTGTAATAATATAGC
This sequence comes from Leptatherina wallacei, assembly GCA_028567055.1. Classification (NCBI taxonomy): domain Eukaryota; kingdom Metazoa; phylum Chordata; class Actinopteri; order Atheriniformes; family Atherinidae; genus Leptatherina; species Leptatherina wallacei. The sequence continues at coordinate 11,740,628 of JAOXYM010000018.1, forward strand.
TGCCCCATCTGTCCCATTACTGTAAAAACTAAATGAAACACCATTGTCATCAGGGTGGGAAACATAGTCCACCTCACACACTCACAAACACACAGATGCAGACAGCTCTAAGTCTGAATGACACTAATGCCAGCTCAGATGGCGTGCTGAAAAGTGAGTCGGTACCACAGCAGTGATTTTATATGAGACATTTTCTTTCTGTTGGTCTGTCTCCTTCTCTCTCTTTCTCTCTCCCTGAATGGATTTTTGACAGTTTGGAAAGTTTGAAGTCATGGGTTTTAATCAGGGCCCTGCGGTGGGGCTCGGAGCATGGCATGGCTTGGCCATGATGGCTCATTTTAAAGATGTGGGTCTGGGTCAAAGCCAAGCTTGGGTGGCACTGCTAGAAAGAGAGGGGTGGCCTGGACAGAGAGAGGCAAAGAGAGAAAGAGATGGAGAGAAAATCTAGCAGCCCACAACACTCAGCAAAGTTAGCCACAGACCCTAAAAAGGCCAGTATGGGCTGCTTTAATGAAAGCAGATTATGTGTGGGCATGCATGTGTGTTTACGGTGTAAGCTTGGGTGCACGCAGAATTGAAAGCACACATATACAGTGTTTGATCAGTGTGGGGAAGAGATGAAATAATCTAAATCATGTTGTGGGTTTTAGATTTAGCAGTTTTACATCAGATCCTGCTGCTAATGTGTGGATTGTTTTTACTCCTACTGTGGCCATTATAAATTGATGAACCATGATGAATCCTAAACATTGTTTTATATTAGGATAAATGGAAAGGGGGGGAAAAAGTTAAATTAGCAAACTGGGTTTTGGGGGTTATCAGGACATTGCTTTTTTTTGGATTTCATATAGAAAAAATTATTTCACAAAAAAAACCCTTCTTTGTATTCTGCATGAGGCTTTCGCTGCGTCTTGCCCCCACAATATCATGCTTTTTGCAAAAGGTTGCTACTGTGGCTCAGCAGACTAGACTGTCCTCTCATATCTCAATGAAAGATCTCCTAGGCAAATCTCCATTCAACCATATGGAAGTCTCTTAAAAATTTGTTTTTTTTTCAAGCTTAGAGAAAGAGCATGACAGCTGTCAGAGACATTGCAAGTAATGCAGATCAGTGCCCAAAAAATGTTGCCTGATAGATATTTACAGAAAATGATTTTCACATAGTCACACTTATTGGTAGTCTTCCAATGCCCTCTGTATGAAGATACATTTACAAAAGATCTATTTTAAGATTGCATCATTTGTTTTGAGACCTGTATCATAATTCCAGACATGCAAAATCATTGTGGTTATGTAATTCTTTTCAGTGAGGTGGGGGTTCTGAACAATAACATCCCCAGAAGTGGGAGCCAGAGAATTCCCCTGATGCCTCAGGTCAATTGTAATAAATACAAAGGTGATGTCGCACCATGAATGTATGTGTTGTGTCTTTCTCGAAGATAGATAGTTGGAGTCGTTCTCAGGGAAGTTAGAGCATGCATCTGTGTGTATGTCTGTTGTGTATGTCGTGCCAGGGCCACATTAGAGGAGTCTTTCAAGTCTTGTTGACCTCCTCCTACTCCTCTGCATAGTGCTTGTGTTGTGGTCTCCTCAACAGCCAGCAGCTCAGATCCCCTGCAAACCTTGGTGTGAGTGTGTGTCTCCATATGAATGACTATATAATCTTGTAGGGTTATTCCCAGTGCGTGGGATGCCCCCAAAATCCTGCTGGATTCCTTTTTGGTGCCCCTCTCCTCACACCCACCATTCCTTCTCTCTCATATCAGTATCTCTCTTTCTTTGTGATTAATATAATGAAGATCTCTAAGAATTATGACTTATGTCAACTTTGATTGTGACTCAGTTTAGTAGTCACCCTCATGCTGCTGTGAGTCTGCAGCTCTGCCCCCATAATGTAGCTGATGACAAACTTGGGGGCCTAGTCTCATCCTCCCTTCTGTGCAAACACCCACAGCTCTTTGATAACTATGCCAATCGCTCCAAGCATGCGCTAACACATTTCAGCACACTAGCACTTACTGTGGATTGGGTTCAGAAGAAAAGGTTAGCCAATGCTTTGATCCTTACCGAACAGAACACATGCCAACACATTATTGCTCTGACACACCATGCCATTGTGCTTTATGTACTAGCTTAAGGGAAGCGCAAGACAGTTTACGTCTTTTATATGCTGTCAGTATCTTTATCTCCACATGCTCAGTAGTAACCGCCAACTGTGAAATAATACAAAATGTTTAAGCTAATGAAACTCTCAGCGGTTGATCAGCCTTCATTAAGACTATTTTTTACTTTATTCCCCAAACAGATCAGGCCATTACTCTCACCTGAACTATTCCACTCGCTTGCTTATCATTAAAAGCAGTAATGAAGCTTATACAGGCTATCATAAGCTTTATGCACTGAAAAGTTGGAGTGTCAATAATTCTCAGTCGACGGTCTGGTTGCATTATATTAACTATTTTATTTTCAGCATTTTTTGCAAGACTCTGTTGGTACAGGAAAATAGAATAAAACAAGGTTGAAATTGGCTTTGGCATGCAAGTGAAGGGTTTAAAACATTGTTTAAACACCACAAGTGAATGAACACATGGCATGAATGCAAATGCAAATTAATTTCAAATGCTCTAAGTAGTGGATGTACCATGTTTTTCTCTTTTCAGCTGCATCAACACGAAATGAATATCCCTCAGGACAACCCACGTCACACTGGCTTATCTCACCTTGTTTAGGGCTTTGGAAATAAACTCACATTGCCTGAATAATTTAGTTTGTTTTTTTTTTGTCCTAGGAGTGAACATAGATGATTTGTCAAACATGACAAATGGATACAGAATCTTCACTGGTTTCCTACTCTTTCCAGAAAGTGAGCTAAATATTTTGAATGTTTATTTAATGGATAAAATAAATGGATAATTAGAATATTTCCTCAGTGGCTCTTGGAATATTTTGTAAATCCTCGCATTATTCAGCAATCAAAACAATCCTAAATTCGGATCCTACAAAATCTTTCAGCAATCTGATACTTAAACCTCAATTACAAAGTTGTTTGTTTAAAAAGAACATGATTAGATTAGAGCCGAACTCTAATATTTCAACTTAGTAATTTCTCTAGTGATCTCCAGGTCCAAATTACATCTAACCCGTTAATATAAAGTAAGTCTGACAACCAAACCCAGTGATTACACTCAATTCACCAAGAAAAACACAAATGGCTGAAAGTAGCTGCTGGTATCTGACACAATGGAGCTCACTTGTTCTTGTTTTGAGACCCAGGACACATTTGAATTCACTCTGCAAAAAGAAAAAAGTGGTCTTAAGTGTTCCAGAGCACCTCTCAATTTGGTCTAATGTATTTGAATCTCAGCTTTTTTACTTAGAGCTTTCAGGTTGTGATGAAGTTACCTGAGGTGTAATCAGGGTCAGCGGGACAGTGGAAGAAGAATCAATTGCTTTAGAGGAGTGAAGGAAATATTTGTCTGTTAAATGACAAGAGGCTTCAAGTTTAAACTGTGTGCACACTTAGAAACTGTGCTGAATGTAACAGTAAATTTTAGGATTATATTGACAAAAATAGTTTATGGCTTACGCCCACGCTGCTCTGTCAAAAGCAGAAGGTTTTGCACATGTCAGTGTTTGCCTACAATTACACATTCAGAGATGCTGCATAGTTCTGTCTGCATTCACACTTTTATATTATGTGTGTGTACTCTCTCCCTCCCTCTCTCTCTCTATATATATATAGAGAGATATATAGATATATATATATATATACCTGCTGGGCTATTCTGAATTGACTGGGCCCAGTCAGCATGAGTAAGCAGCCGGGAAAAGATTGAAGCAGCTAGATGCAGTGGCTCTGGCTACCGAGGATATCATTACTCCAAGCATGTAGCCGGCCAAAACAAGAGCCCCCAAGCGGAGTTTCATCAAGGTAGACCCCCATCTGTGTTGACGGGGTGGATACCAGTTAAACGGCCATCCTACAGAGAGGAGAGGTATTAAGCGGCAGGTGGAAAGAGAAAGCATCCCATGACTGGAATGAGGTGGAAACAAGAATGTGTGCAAATACTTCCAGGGTAGCTGGCAGAGATACTCACACTGTGAGATTGTCTCTTTTGATTACCTTTCAGTGCTTTCTTTCACAAAGCAACACAAAATTATGTAGCGCCTCCCTCTGCGTTTGCTTGAAGATTTTACATCAAGTTTTTTATATTATCGCTGCCTCCTTCCAGTATCGGTCACCACAGTATAGTTTTTTGCTTTGCTTTGAGCACACATAAAAACATATCTGAAAGCTTCCACTCAAAGGAAATAGTGGGGATATTTTTGGTGCAGGATTGTGACAGAATAACTTGATGCATGGCCATTGGCAAAGACATCAGCAGTATCTTCACAAGGGAATTGGACCATCTCCCCTCAGTGAGGTAACCCATAAGCCATGAATAACGTCGTCTTGCTCCAGACTCCTGTGGTCCCAGGGGTTGACAGTTTGACCGCTCCTCAATGTGGTCTCCCTCCTCTCCTCTTGCTCCTCCCATCCCCATCGCCACACATTCCAACCACTGGACCGGTCATGTAAGGTCAAGAAAATAGAGTAGAATTGAAGTTGCGTGTAATGCATCTTCCTGCTTCCTTAGATTAATTACCAGAGTTTTGTTGAGAAAAAGACAGACAACTACAGAAAGAGTAGCGTAAAATGTATCACGGAAGACAGAAAGTGCTATGAAGTTGGTGTCATTGTGTGTTTCTGTTTGCAGTGTGTGTCTGTTTTGGCAGCTCAGACATGCAGCTCGTCTGGCAGACTGCCGGTCTGGTCCTTTCTGGTCTCTCTTCCATACTGGTGGGTCACTGGTGTTTTGGATCACTACTGCTGGCTGTTAACCACCGACTTGGATGGAGCCTTAACACCATGTATTTGATTTAGCTTAGTCATTTATTATGTACACAGAGTATGAAAATTAAAGTCATAATTCAAACATGTTTGTTGGACGTAGATATAAAAAGCAAACCCAGTTTGGAGAGGGAAAGACGTGCTGTGAAGCCTAATATTAGAAATAAATTCAAATCAGACATTTTGCGTAATGATGACAAAGTTACTGGAGTAATCACCACTTGGAGCTGTAGTTGTAGTTTTTAAAAGAGCTGCAGTGTTTATCAAAAGTTCTGGCTAGTACGAGTGATAAATGGACAGTTCATCCGGTGCGAGAGCGCCCCTTGAGCGAGTGTTTTTAACAGTGCCCCCAGGCCATGATCCAGCTGAGTTAAACACACCCTGACGTGTGTGTATGTGTGTGTGTGAGAAGGAGACATGACATTTCTGAGGGTGTGATGCAGTCACTTCCTCCCGCTGGACTGAGCAACTGTTGTCAGCTTGACCCTGCCAGTTAACCCCTCGCCACCCCTGGCACTGCGGGCGAGGGCCCCGGTTGTGTGTGTTTGAGACGGAAAGAAAGACAGATTGTATGTGTGCAAAGAGTGTGTGTCGGGACCACAGGTGTCTGATCACAGTGTAAGGGTGTTAAGAGGTCTTCAGAGAGCCCCCCCCTCTCTCTCTGTCTTTCTGCATCTGTTTTAGAGGGAGGGAGCAGGGGCAAAGAGGAGAAGAGGTTGGCAAGGGTTAGCAACACATAGCCTGAGGGCTGGTGGGGCAGTAGCTGACAAGCAGGTGCCTGTGTTGACAGTAACCCTTCATACTTGAACCCCAAGCATACACACACAATAAATTCTGGAAAGTCAAAGCGTAATTGCAGAGCTTGATTGGATTGAATGCAGAGGAAATCCCCTTTTCACACACACATGCGCACACGCACACACCACAGGATCTCTTTTCTTGGGGTCAAAGGTAAGAGAAAGAAAAGGGGAAGCACACACACAAGTTACATTTCCTGTGAGCTATGTGTGTATTTTTGATTTTGGAGCATGCATTTACCAACACGTACACTCGCTTAGATCATGTACCATGAATGACCATCGAAATGATTTCTGGCTTGTTTCCAGTTTTTTTTATCTTTTCCTGAGACAATGTTTCCCTAATAAACAAAAGCAATTCTGCACTATTTATGCTTCACATAAAAAAAAACAACAAAAAAAATCCCACAAATACCAGTCTGTGGGTCTGTAAATGAAACCCATTTGTAGTAGATGTTACTTAGTCAGGTGTACCGTGAATGTCTGGGAATGATTATTTTGGTAAGAAGGAGGGGGAGGAGGCACGCTGCAGGAGGTCGAGGAAAATTGGAACAGCTGTTGATTAACATGAGGGCTCTCGTGCGTGTTTTCTTTTTACTCTCTTTCAGTAGAGGAGGAAGAGGAAGATGAAGAGATGATGGAGGCGAAACCAGGTCCAGAGTCAGAGCAACCAGATGAAGATGACAACAAGGAAACCAAAGAAGGTATAAAGAATATGTGGGTTATGGAAAAAAAAAAGATTTACTATTTATAATCATAGTTTTCATTTACCACCTCATTAACACACACAGAACTGAGTACAATGATTTAAAAAAAACATATTTGATTGAAAATAGTCCGAAAGTAACAAATAAATGTTGAAAGCGAAAGTTTTTTTTTGGAGCCCATGCAGTGATTTCCATTTCTGCTCAACCTGTTTATCAGTTTGGCCAATAAATAGCCACCCATAGGTCATTTTTTAGAAATCAGAATCTGTGTAACTTCTTGCCGGTAGCAGTGCAGCTGATGTCAGCTCTATCGGTCACACACAGACACACGAGAGTTTTATGAAGGTCCAGCATATGAATGTAATGTCACTGAGTATCATTTATTTCCAATCCAATCTTCAAACGCTGCAGCTTTTACCAGACTTACATGCTTTGCAACCAGGCGTAAAACATCTCAGACATCAGCTCCATATTGTCTGGAGGAAACGAAGCGTCTCCGAATCAGCATAGATTTGCAAATGACCAATGCTCTGTCTGTGTCACTATACTATGACTTCATCTGTATTTACCCACACTGAGTTATTTACACCGACTAAATATGCATCTCAGTAAATGAATGGCTAAAGAGAAGCTCAGATTAAAAAAGTTTGATATTTAGGTGCAGCGATGAAGCAGTGAGTCCCGCTGTTGCTTTCATTTGATCTTCCTCATGTGTCTATGTTTATGTGTTTAAGAAACACTGATACACACAATATTCTAAGATTTTGTACACTATTATCTCACACAATCAATTGCTGCTCATATAGTTACACAGTTCCTTTCTACCGCTGCTGCCCAGCAACCAGCATAACATTTCCTCCTCATTTAGTTGCACCATCATTCAGTTTTTATTATCAATTCTTTGTATTTTTTGTCTTTCCCACAAAATATAGACAATAGATCAAATTTGATTTGACAGTGTGATGAGATACTGTCAGTGTACTTTTAACTCAATATACAATTGAGTTGAAAACTGATTTAAAAATAAATTTCAGGCATTCTGTTAGTTACGATACGGCGTTATTAACGTACTTGACTAAAGGTAAGTTTCGCTCTGCTGTTAAATGTTTTCTCACTAAGTCAAAGAATTTAATTCCCAGCAGTGTTGTGGGGAATGAGTGATTAACGGCCAGTTTAATAGTCAATATTTTTTTCTTTCATAGTTTATTAATGTGTTCATTTTAAACCCTGTCCCATTCTTACAGAGATTTGCCCGGATTCTAAAAATCTCTGGATTATGCTATGCACTATAGATGTTGAAATTTCCTAAAACCAGCCTCTTTGTGATGCTCTTTTTCTATAAAATCATGTTGCTAACCTGATCATGTTTTGTTTTTTGAGTGTTGCTGGCATCAAAATCAAAATGAGTGCACACAAGAATTTAAAAAGTATACAATTCAATTTGATATGTAATTTCTGTACTACTTTTTACAATCAGTATTGGATTTAAACAATGTCAATTTTGGCATCCCAATCCTTTTTTGGACATGCTGTTTTAAAACTTGTACCCCTGATTATTGCAAACACAGAACTTCTCATTCTTTATCCTTCAGTCTTTCTTTTTCCTACTTTTCTCACATGTTGCTGGTCAATCTGTCATGAAACATGGTCACTCATGTGTGACACCCTCTGCCAGTCAGTGGGTGTATCAGATTGGAGGGTGAGGGTAGGTTACAGTTGGGGTTAAGGCGGGTCCAGCATATCAGCTCCATGGCATGTGGAGGTCAGCACTGATTAAAAACTTGTCACTTGACCCCCTGGCTGCCTTTCAAAGTAAAGAGGAATAGAGAAGTGTGTTCATGTGTGGGTGTATGGGCATGTGTGTGTGAAAAGTTCATATAGAAAAATAGATAGTAGAAAAAAAGATGCAGGGGTTCTGGAGTACTTTAATAATACAAAAATGATGGACAAACAGATGGAGAGACATATTCATATTCAGCTGCATAAACTGAGTATGTGTGACTACAATGAGTGTGGGACAAACACGTGTATGTACACAGGCACTCATAAACACACAGTCATTCGTCTCCTCTCCATCCTGGCCTATTAGAAGGTCTGGCCTTTGATCTCTGCCACTCGATTCACTGGGTCTTTTCTGACAACTCGTAAGAAATACAAAGGGATGGTGGGATCAAAGTCAAGAGGCAGGGTAAAGGTCGATACATGTGCGTGTGCATGCGTGCGTGTGTGTAAAATCGCATGTGTGCTTGGGGACAGTGACTTCAAAAACCGGACGCCGTGCTGTGCAGCTATTACGTTCAAAGGGAGGCGGACTGCTCAGAGGGCTTTGTTTTTCTCTTGTTTATGAAGTTCTTGCTGTAGGATTTTACTAGAAAAGATGCATTAGGATCTGTTTGTAGTTTATTATGCCCTGGATGTGATTCTGGTTTTCATAGAGATGAAGGGAATGTTAATCTGACTTCAGAAGCGCTCATACTTACAGTTTTCTTTGTGGTAGCAGACATGACAGTAAGGTGTGTCTAGGTTTGTAAATTTTTGCATCGTGCTGTGTAGTATATCCTTAGTTTAAGACCTCAGAAGAACAATGTTAAAGAAATAAATCAACCTATCTGGGTTGAGTATTGTAGACCACTTAAGATTTAGTTCGCTTGATTTATCATTGTTATTAGCTCTTTTTATTCGCCTTCATATGTATTCTTGGCAGAAATATTCTTTATATCTTTCCCGTGTACATATGCTTGCTACCCCAGAAGCTTGTGAACATGGGCTGTAAGTCATCTGTTTTTACCCAAATTCCCTATCTATCTCTACTGTATATCTAAGGAAAGACTAAATATCAAACACTTTCAGAAACACAAAGCAACCCTCGTAATAAACTTTGTTAAGTTTCCCATTAAACTCTTAAGTGTCAAAAATGATTCAGACTAAAAGTTTGAAGAAATTTGATAAAATTATTCTATTATTATAAAAAGGTTTTTTTCATTCTTTGTCAAAAAATTAATAGATAGAATAGACATTATGTTGACATTTGTACGTTGGTCCAAAATAAGAAATAAAGACTTGATTTCTAGGCTTTAAGAATGTTTCATAGGTAATTTTGTCACTCACATACAGTGCTGGTCAGTGCAGCATCATACTCAAAATAAAAGATGAAAGATCAGATCACAGGCTGACCCAACTTCTGTGGAAATTCTTCAAGTCAATTCAAAATGAGCTTCAGTGCATGTCCCACGTACCTGTAAGCTCCCTACATTCCCTACACTACCTGCAACCTCTGGGCATGTTCCTGATAAAACAATGGATGCTATCCTGAGGGATCTCCTCCCAGACCTGGATCATGGCATCAATAAACCCCTGGACAATCTGCAATATGACATGGTGGCGGTGGATGGAATGATTAGATTCAGGTCTGGTGAATGGACAGACCAGTCCATAGCATCAATGCCTCCATAATATAGGAACTGTTGACACACTCCAGGCACATGAGGCTGAGCATTGTCCTGCATCAGAAGGAACCCAGGTCCCACTGCAACAGCATATGATCTGACAATGGGTCTGGGGATCTCATCCCGATACCTAATGGCAGTCAGGGTACCTCTGGCTACCACATGGAGGTCTGTGCATTCCTCCAAGGATAAACCTTCCCAGACCATCATTGACCCACTGCCAAACCAGTCATGCTGGAAGATATTGCAGGCAGAACGTTCTAAACAGTGTCTCCAGACGCTCTCATGCTCTCAATGTGAACCTGATCTCATCTGCGAAGAGCACAGGGCCCACTTGTGGATGTTGGGCCCTCATACCGCCCTCATGGAATGTGGATGTTTCAGTTTAAGCAGAAACATGCACATTCGTGGCCTGCTGGAGGTAATTTTATAGGGCTCTGATCCACCTGCACTTCCTCTTGCACAAAGGAGCAAATAGCGATCCTGCTGCTGGGTTGTTGTTCTCCTATGGCCCCCTCCACGTCTCCTGGTATACTGGCCTGTCTCCTGGTCTCTCCTCCATGCTCTTGACACTGTGCTGGGAGACCGCAAACCTTCTTGATGTGCCATCCTGGATGAGCTGCGCTACCTGAGCAACTTATGTCTATTGCAGACATCGCCTCATGTTACCTATAGTGGTGAGGGCACTGGCAAAATGCAAACATGACCAAAAATCTGCCAGAAAAGGATAAAGACAGGGAAATGGTCTGTGGTCTCCACCTGCAGGACCATTCCTTTATAGGGGTTGTCTTGCTAATGTCCTCTCTGTTGTCAGTTCCATCAGCAGGTGAAATGATCCACAGTTAGTGTTACTTCCTAACTGGACAGACTGATATCCCAGAAGTGGGGCTGACTTTGAGCTACATGGTAATGGTTACGTGTTCCTTTTATTTATTTTTTAGAAATGTATATATTAAGATGCAACAAGGTGCGCAGCGTATGGATCCTTTTTTTGTGATTCTGTGTGTTTCTTCCACCAGGTTCATTTCCAGTGCTGCGGGAGTTGACAGAGGAGGAGAGGCAGCAGATCCTGCACTCCTCCGAGTTTCAGAGCTTCTTCGACTGTAGCATACGGGTGATGGAGAGAGCTCTGGCTGAAGATAGCAACATCTTCTTTGACTACAGTGGCCGAGATCTTGAGGACAAAGAGGGGTGAGGAGTTTTGTTCTGAGTTGCATTTTTAGAAATCCAAAGATTCTTTGGATCCCATTTTCAAAAATCCAATTCCAGAATGTTTTTTTTTTCCTGCTCAGACTTCCTGAAATCAATCTGGATACAATCTGGAGTTTCCATAAAATCAATTTGTGCTGGCAGTCTGAACAAGGCCATAGTTTGGATGTGACAGACATGTGAGCTTCTACTGATGCATCTCCAACTCACAAATGTGCTAAAACTGACTCATAGTTGCCGTGTCACTCTTGGGGCCTGGGAGCTTCTTTGTTCTTTAAAGAGCATGTCTTAATCGTGATGTCACACTCTCAGAGGGTTAAAGACTCCTGTGAACTGACAGCATTGTCTCGACTGTCACCAAATGGAGGTTATCAAAGTGTTGGTTAAAGTTGTTAGAGTCCAAAGTGCAAAGCTGTTTTAGGATCCTACGCTACTATAATGGAAGAACGGCTTTTATCGACTCAGTTGACCTTTGACTGCTTCACCCTCTGAGAAGCACGAAGCCTGTGGTCAAATAGAGATTATGTCTAAAACCGGCTGAGGTCCAGTGCTCAACATCAGACTTCTTTCTTTTCCTCCCAACGATGTATTTTGAGACATAACCTACATTTCTCTACTTTGTTTCATTATTTATAGACTCACACAGTATTGCAGTCAATGTGGATGTCATTCACACTTACTTTTGCCCGTAATTTGTGGTAATAAGTACTTCATAAAAAGACTGCGTACAGTCTGGTAACTTTGCTCTACACAGAGTTGACATGGAGAGTTTACACAAACACAAAACTGTGGTGGTACAACTTTCTGAAGTGGCTAGTGACATAACAACCCGCATAACATTTAGTTTTACCAGAAGAATACTGTATTCTCATTGGAGGCTGAAATAACTGACTAAGGAAGAAGAAGAGCCGTCAAACAGCTTTCTCACTGCCTTTTAAAACTTTTGTAATCTATGATAAAATTATTAAGCGTGTTTCGGCCTTTTGATTCAGATTTGCAAAAGCTGCTGTGTTTATTTTCAGTAAGTTTGTATTGCTGTAAACATATTAGGCATCCACCCACACACAGTTAATAGTAAATTATACTACAAGTCAGTAAGTGATTGAGTGGGAATAAAGGATGTTCATTTTATAAATTCCCAAATTGAATGTACATTGATAAGGATCCTACGTTTTTTTTCTCATACAGCTCTTTCATTCAAACAGATGAAAAAGTGCTAAAACTTAGAAGGAAAGAATGACATGCGTGAGTAATTAAGTGTGAAATAAATATACCAAATATAATTTCAAATTCAACAATTTAATTCATGTAAAAATAAATCAAATTACAAAGTGTTTTGTAATTACACATTTTAAATTGAAATATTAGAGATGAATTGCATATTTTATTCAATAATTTATCATTAAATACTGTGATTTGAAAATGCATTTTCAAATCCTGTTTCTGAAAGCACAAATCACACATTTGGTTTTAAATACCTTTCCATTTCATACATTTAAAAAAGTAATTCCCTTTTCCATTTTCTTTTCCCCCTTGTATTTTCAAATCCTTTTTGCAATTGCATTTCCTTAAGCAGTGAAAACAAAGTTAAACCAATCACAGCTGCTCCTCGAGCTGTTGAAGCTCTCTCATCAGCTAGATAGTCACACTTGTGTCTCAACAGGGAAATAACGAGTTACTAACGGATAACCAAATCATTACAGTAAAGGTCCTTAAAATGATTGAGAGGTTAGTTGGGCTCAGAGAAGTATTTATTATTTAAAATGGTAATTATTTAACAGTTATGGAGTGCAAATGGGTGATTAAAGACAGTAGCCTTATTATCACCAGGTTACTGTCTGTTTCATAACACAGACAGTGTGGAGCCAAAGCAGTAACACAGTAATAACAATCTGTAGCAAATTCAATTGATTTTAAATGAATAGATAATAATAAGTTTTAGATATACCGTACCGTACCGTACAGTCCTCTTCCGCTTATCCGGGGTCGGGTCGCGGGGGCAGCAGCTCTAGCAGGGAAGCCCAGACTTCCCTCTCCCCGGCCACATCAGCCAGCTCATCCGGGGGGATCCCAAGGCGCTCCCAGGC
>JAOXYM010000018.1:11753864-11771301 GCA_028567055.1 Leptatherina wallacei
TGGGTGGCCCTACCAGGGGCATAAAGCCCCAGACAACATAGCCGCTAGGATCGACAGAACGCTCAAACCCCTCCACCGTTTTAGATATAATAGTGTAGATATGAAAATATTTTGTTTAGTAGGAACAAATGGGTTTTGCCTGTTGAAGATGTCATTTTGGCTCACCTTTCAGTTTAGTAGAAAAAGTTTGGTTCCTGATCCCTGCGCTAGAGGATGTCAAGCCCCCTTGCCACCATCATTGAGACTGTTTCTGATTGTTTTGTCAGACATATTCACCAGTGGCTGCTGGAGGTTATTTTGTTGGGCTCTAGCAGTGTCCATCATGTTCCTCCTTGCACATAGAAGCAGATACTGAGCTTAAGGTATCTGCTTCGGTATCCTAAGGTTGAGGCCCTTTTCCAGCTGTCCTAGAGTAACTACCCACCTCCTGAAGTCTTATTCATGCTCTTTAGACTGTGCTGGGAGACACAGCAAATTTAAAATTTTTTGGGGCAGTGTTTTGGCCACAGGTTCAAACTGGTTTTGTGGGTCTATCTGGGAATTCAGCTCTCCTACATGTAGAAGGAAAGGCAAGGCAAGCAAATTTATTTATAGAACACATTTCATGTACAGGACAATTCAATGTGCTTTACATTGCAGAAAAGTACATTAAAACAAAAAAAACTTTTAAAAAGAAATTAAATGAAAACAGAAGAAAAAAATCTAAAATCAAGATTAAGAAAGGACAACAGATTAAAAACATGATCAAGTTTAAAATTCAAGTTTAAAATAAACGGTACAGATTTGGAATAAAAAAAAAACTATGTAGATGCAGCAGAGAACAGGAGGCTCTTTAACCTGGATTTAAATAAACTGAGTGTTTCTGCTGATCTTAGACTTTCTGGGAGTTTCTTCCAGGCTTGTGGAGCATAGAAGCTGAATGCAGCTTATCTATGTCTGGTTCTGACTCTGGGAACTGATAAAAGACCAGATCCAGAGGACCTTGGTGGTCTGGTAGGTTCATACTGGGTCAAGAGGTCACTGACATATTTTGGTTCTAAACCATTCAGAGCTTTATAGACAAGTATCAGAACTTTAAAGTCTACCCTCTGACAGCCAGGCAGCCAGTGTAAAGACCTCAGAACTGGACTGATCTGGTCCACTTTCTTGGTCTTAGTGAAGACTCGAGCAGCAGAGTTCTGAATAAGCTGCTGTTGTCTAATTGATTTTTTTGGTAGACCTGTAAAGACGCTGTTACAATAATCAAGTCGACTAAAGATGAAAGCATAGACTAGTTTTTCCAGGTCCTGCTGGGACATCAGATCTTTTAACCTTGATATATTCTTAAGGCGATAGTAGGCGGACTTTGTGATTCCCTTAATATGTTTTTCAAAATTTAGGTCTGAGTCCATCACTAGACCCAGATTTCTGGCCTGGTTGGTGGTTTTTAGGTGTATAGAATGAAGCTCAGTGGTGACCTGTAATTGCTTTTATTTGCTCCAAAGACAATCACCTCAGTTTGGTTTTTGTTCAGCTGAAGAAAGTTCAGGCTCATCCAGTCATTAATCTCCTCTATATATTTACCAAGACCCTGTACTGGGCCTCGGTCTCCTGGAGACATCGTAATATAAATCTGTGTGTCGTCTGCATTGCTATGGTAACTAGCTTTGTTGTTCTTTATTACCTGTGCCAGTCGGAGGATGTAGATGTTAAACAGTAGAGGCCCGAGGATGGAACCTTGGGGAACTCCACATGTAATTCATGTCTGCTCAGATGTAAAGTTACCTATTGACACAAAGAACTTTCTGTTCTCCAAGTATGTTTTGAACCAGTTTAATACAGTACCAGAGAGGCCCACCCAGGTCTCTAGTCTAGTCTGAATATATGGTGATCAAATGCATCAAATGCAGCGCTGAGGTCCAGTAAAACTAATACGGACATATTTCCACTGTCTGTATTCAAACAAATGTCATTAATGATTTTTGTCAGAGCAGTCTCAGTGCTGTAGTTCTGTCTAAAACCTGACTGGAAGACATCATAACAGTTGTTTCGGGTTAAAAAGTCATTTAGCTGATAAAAAACAGTTTTTTTCAATGATCTTACTTAAGAATGGAAGATTGTGAGTCTGAGACTGTGTATGTGTGACAAAATGACAGTTAAACATGTTGTGAATATTAAATCTATAACTGTTTGAAACTAATCAATGTTAAATGAATTATTTCTAACAAATTATTTTGAAGTAATCTAGTTTTAAATCACACCTAAATGAAAATGTCCTTTTTGACTCATGTGTGTACGCTTCATGTTTTAATACTAAAACAATTTTTCCCAATAAAGTATGAAAGTAAAAATAGAAAATGATGATGAATGGTAATCAAATACACGTTTTTTAAAGAATATCTGGAATATATGATTATAAAATAAACTGATTTAGAAACACAGCCAATGACTTGCAGCCACTGCAGGTCATTTTTGACCTATGTTGTTCGTTAGAAGGGGTGACTTCACCTGCACGTCAAAGCTTTACATGACTTAAAATCTTCACTTAAGGATTACAGTTTTTTTGGATAAGAACTTGCTGAGCTTATATCTACTCACAGTTTTCTACTTTTCACTCAGGTTCCTGCACCAGCTGCCACTGGAAATTAAATTTAGTTCAGTTTATATAGCACCATTTTACAACCTGAGTCATCTCAGGAGACCTTACAGAGAGAGTAAACAAGTTCAATGCAGGTCCAATTATACACCATTATAATCCAGTTTAGCCCAATCCAAATTCACTCCAACTCTTTGTAATCTAATTGAGTCCAAATCAATCCAGTTTACCCAGAAGGTAAATATTTTCCTGTCTGTTGGAGCTCCGCCGACTTCTTGATCAAGAAGTCAGATTTGACTATTTCTTTGGTTTGTTTCCAGGGACTTGGGTAGCGGCTCCAGTCTGTCCTTCAGCCGATGCTTCTACGATGAGCACTGGTCCAAGCATCGTGTCATCACCTGTCTCGACTGGTCACCTCAGGTGAGACCAAAAACACTTTGAGTGTCCCAGTGTAAATCTAAAGCTAGAACATTTTCACACACACTGCAAATCCTCTACTAAGAAATTCCAGCAGCAATTAAGCAAGTTGTGCACTTCCTTCATGCTTATTTGCTCCTGCTTGTGTTTAAAGATCAGCTTCTTTTTATCCATTCAGCATGTCTTTGTTTTTTTTGTTCAAATCTATCTTTCTGTGTTTCTGTTCTTCCCCCTTCATGCTCCTTTTCTTCCTCTCTTTCAGTA
Source organism: Leptatherina wallacei (assembly GCA_028567055.1). Classification (NCBI taxonomy): domain Eukaryota; kingdom Metazoa; phylum Chordata; class Actinopteri; order Atheriniformes; family Atherinidae; genus Leptatherina; species Leptatherina wallacei. Next base: position 11,757,121 of record JAOXYM010000018.1, read on the forward strand.
TCCAGAGTTACTGGTCGCCTCCTATAACAACAATGAAGATGCGCCCCATGAACCAGACGGTGTTGCCTTGGTGTGGAATATCAAATTCAAGAAGGCTACTCCAGAGTACATCTTTCACTGTCAGGTGCTCTAAACTTAGCAGACTCGCACATATTTCCAGAAATATAGATCGCTAAGTCAGAAAATCTGACTTTAAAAGGGAAAAACCACACTTCTAGTATCTAGTAGTAACTTGTGCAGGCCAACTTAATGGAAGAGGCAGAGATTGTAATGGAAAGAAAAACTCATTGATGTGCGTGATGCTAATAGCAAGTGACACAAAGAAGGTGGTGGGAAGCAGCAGAGAGGTGAAGGAATGACACGTAGAGACGTTTCAGTCGTAAAATGATGTGGCGTACCACTTCCTAATCCAACGCTGCATGTGAGTTTGTGTTAGCCCACCCACATTGATGCCTCGTCATAAGTGCTGCGATAAATTCTCCTCAGGCACATCATTATGATAGATTAAAATCACCTGTATTTTAAAGTCAGCTTACAAATGCAGGTCCATACACACAGATCAACTTATTCCTGCGTACTGCACTGAAGCTTACCATATTAGTCTAGCTCCACAGAAGATTTTTTTTAAGGTCTCAATTCTTTCACTGCACCATAATTTACGCTGCTGCTGAAATTCATGTGGTTGCACGGATAGATTACAGCTATGCATCTTGTTGCTGTAGGATTCTGGAGATTTTCCATATGGCACTTAAATGAAATATGTACTATACATGTACATCTGACTTTATTAACTGTTTGGTTTCCGAGCATACTGATCTGTGAATTGTCAGTATTGAGTAGTAGACGTTTGGGAACAAGGATATTTGTGTAAGCAGCTGATTATATCAACAGGGGGCATTGCTGCAAATGTGTGAAACAGAGTTGCCCTTCAGTGTGATCCAGTTTAAGGGGAAAAACAGCAACAAGAACACAATGGGACCATTTTTTAACCAAAATGTTGTGAATTTTTCTAAATGTCACACATTCAAACCACTTCTGAAAATACTTTTTACTTGTCCACTTGCAGAGATTTGTTATATTTTTGCTCTCATGCTGATGGAGAAAGGAAAATTAGCATGAGTGACCAGAAGCTTCTAAATGCCCAACACCCCATGTTACTCAGTAAATTAGTGTGGCTAGGGATGCTGCCAACTTCTTGAGTTGGAGAAAGAAAAGAGTTGGCAGCAAAAGAACAAAGATGAACAGTGGCGTATAAAATTAAGATAAAATCATTTTTTAAAATGAATGTTATATAACATCATCCATTAGTAATCATCCTCTTGCTGTTGGATTTGGATGAAAATGGTCCAAAAGTGTTGATGGAAAGGAGAAGAAAAGTTAGGGGACTGCTGTTTTGTTTTTTTCCTTTCCTTTTCCCCTGTGGCGCCTTTTGCAAACAGATCTGCAACTGTAGTTAGCTGCAGATCAGATGGCTCTTAATGTGCGAGCATGTTCTGCTGTTTAACCTCCCAAAACCACAGGGCTCGGTGCCTCTTCCCGTCTTTTCCGCTGCTTTCTCTTTTTCTCGTCGACTTCCACCTCCCGTCCTTAGCAAGAGTAACAGAGGGCAGCCACATGCTCTCTCCCTTCAACTGTAATCACAGACTTGCTGTTTTCTATACACATACAGCACTCACACATGCATACATTGCACAGTGGGTTGGCACACACTGCTGCTGCTGCTGAAAAGCAGCTTTTAACAGCAGCTCAGCCAGTTGTGTTTTTTAGATTTGCCCGCAGGAGCTGCTTTTGTCTGGTAGATGGATAGGTAGATGCCTGAATACACATAAATGGCTTGGCGTGTGTGTGCTGAGGATACTCAAAGAACAGTGAAAGGTTTATGTTTGTGGTTGAGGTTGGATTTAGCCGGGGCTTTATTGTTTAAGGCTATGGCTTACTGAAGGATTTGTTTTTTTGATGGGGTTTTGGTGAAGCCAAGCTTCCTTATTTCTGGTCTAGTTGTGTGCAGTTTAGTAAAAGGGCCTTGGCAAGGCAAAAACTTGCCCTTTTAAAAACAGTTAACCTCTTACTGTAAATGTTTAAAAGAAGATTAATTTCTCTGAATCTAAGAAAATACATCAGTTGTTGCCATGGTAGTTTTAGTTTTCAGGACTTTGAGAAACTCTGCTGAGCATTGTTGGTAGCATGGTGTCTTACATGTTGATGTGATAAAAGTCATCTAAAAGCTAGTTTATGTTTGAGCAGAGTGTCAGAGTCACTTGGGAAAATGCAATCTGGAAACCGTGCATGCATAATTTTCTGAGAATGTGCAGCGGTGCTGTAATATTGCATTTCACAGTGCAATGATTATGGAAACAAGTCTTAGTTGGACAAATATTCTTCTCAGGTAAAATAAATACTGCAGATGTCACTGCAATCTCACTGTTCTGTGTTCATTTTCAGGATGTGTTTGAAGTTTTGTTAATTACTTTTGTTTCATATTATATCAGTTTACAATATATTATAAATGCAACTATTTCAACCAATTTATTTCTATTTGAAATAAAACTGTGCAGTAGAGATCCATTTGCAGTCCCTCACCTTATTTTTTAAGGCTGAGTCCAGACACCCTCAGAAAGAAGCTCATTTCAGCTGCTAGTGTCTGTGATCACATTATTTTGGTCACTAACCAAACCTTATGACGTTAGGTGACAGTCAGAGCGTGGATGGGCCAGTAAATCGAACATCAACCCCCAAAAACTGATACAGTGCCCTTGCTGCATTATTTAGGCTTGAATTAGTTGTGTGCTAAAAACATATTAACCATTGCAGAGCTTTTCCAATGGGAGGTTTTTGTCTGTTTATCAGAGAAACTGTTGTTATCTGTGACTCTACTTTGTCATAAAACTATTGTTTCTGAATTGGAAAAAAAAGAAAAAGAGAAATCCAATTCTGCAAAATTCTCCATCTTTTCACATATTTTGTGCAACGATTTAGTAAAATTTCCAAAATTTGTTTTCGTGGTCCATGAAAATGATAAGGCTCCCTGTGCGGTGCCATTGATCTGTAATAAAGTGGAGGGATTGTGTTTGATCCATCAGTGTGTTAATTTGGTTTGTACCTCAGAAAAGAGAGCTGCCACTGCTGTTGATTCTGGTACCAGCGTGCCTCCCCTCATCATGGCCATCCTGACTGTAGGACCCATCACCGCCTCGTCCCAGTTGGGTCCAATCATGTAACTTCACACCGGCCTCTCAAGTGGGCAGAGATGTACCACATAAAAAGGCGTGTTTGACTGGAAACCTCAGCTTACCCCCCCCCCCCCCCCTCCCCCCCAAACCACACGCCTCCCTTTAACAACCCCCGCCGCTACTGTCATATTCCATTGAACTCAGTCATATTTTTATTAATGTCTCCCTGCCTTGGATCGCTCCCTGAGCCTTTGACACTTCCAGAAAGTTTGAGAGGAGAAGTGGAGCAGGCAGAAAGGAGAGAGGAAAGGTGGGTTATATAGTAGAATAAAGCTCCTAAATGTGTTCACTTAGCCAATCAGAGTCTGTGTAATAATGTTTGACTCGTGTCTCACTGCAGTAAATAGGTCAAGCCTTCTGTAGCAAATCAATCTTTTTAGTATTTTGTTTATTTTGTATATCTTAAACTGTGCCGAGGTTGTTTGGTAAAGGTGGCTAGCTTAACTTAACCTAGTTGTGCATGCTGAAAACTCAAACCAGAGTCATTTTTCTTCATTGTTTTTTTAAACATCTGCCCAAAAATGAGTAGAACCAGCAGTTGACATGAGTTATATCATGGACTATTTCTTCCAGTTATGTCTGCCATTGCTGACATTGTAATGTTGCCAAGCAACTAGTGATGTCTGCAACTCTGTCCAAGAAAGCAAAAAAGTTCTTGAGCCAAAATCTCAAACTTTTCCATTGAAAATTTTCTCTGATACAAAGAACAACTCAGGTCTCAGGTATCAACAAAAGGTTTGTTTTGTAATGAATACCCCAAATCAAGTCTTTTACTGGTGTTGGAAGCAGAAATAAAAAATATCAAATGTTAGCTTTCCAGATCCTCTGAGGTATTGTGATGTAAATTATTTCTTTAATGAGAAAAAGTCATATGGAGGTAATAGCTGTAGGACGGCTGAGGCTTGGGTAGTAAACTGATCATCTTACAACAGGAAGAACTGGTGTTCTTCTAAATATACAAGTGTCTGGCTGGCTGCTTTCTTACTCATTTTCAGTTCGGTCCCTATACTTAGCCATTTTCAAATTAGTTTTATTTGTAGTTTGTTAAGCTTTTTAACACTAACCAAGCATAAAAAAAGCCATCTCACTCCAAGGGTGAACCACGTGTCTACGTGTCTTGTCAATTTAACCTATTGCAAATTGCATCTTGTCGCATTTACACATTTATTTTAGTTACATTCATAAAAAAGTCAAATAACAGACTTTGAGACATTAAGTAGTACTGAAAGTACTCTGCTGAAAGACCAGAAATGGCCATAACTTAATTAATTTACTGTGTGTTTTGTTTGTTTTTAAATGGACCATGAGTCCATAATAAAGATGAATTTGAATGATCCAGAAATAGTCATTCTTACGTAGAAGTCATTGGTAAGGAAAGGAAACAGGGAGATGAGGCTGAGGAATGCCACATGTCACAAGAAGTGGACTGACAATCACTGGCAACAGGTCTCATGGAGTGATGCATCCTCCCCAGAGTCCGGACCTCGAGATTATTGAAGCAGTGTGGGATCATCTTTTCAGAAAACAGAACAAAAAGCAAAAACATCCAAAGAAGAGCTTTGGAATGTCCATCAAAAAGCCAGGAGAAGTATACCTGAAGACTGCTTCAGGAATCAGGGAGAAATGACAAGAAAACTCGTCTTAGAGGGTTCAGGCTGTGTTTAACACTAAAGAAGATCATACAAAATCTTGACTTTCAAGGTTGTGAAACTGTACAAACTTTATTTTTGTCTTATATAATGTATTTCCATTCATGCTTGCACATTTATCAATAAATCCCTGCTTGGTTTTCTTGTTTTCCTGGCAATATCTGAAGAAATGAGGAGTGCCTCATGATTTTTGTACACTACTGTATAGTACAAATTCTATTTGATAAGAGGCACTGTAGTGTTTATGTAAATTGGTGAATAGAAAGGTTGCTTAACTAAATAATAGAACATTTCATGTTGTGTATTATTCTCATTAAAAGTACAATTCCAATGAAACCACCTGCTAAACTGAAGATGCGAACCAGGCAAACAAACACAATGTGGAAGATAAAGCAGCTTTAGGCAGCAAAGGGCCTGTTCTCCATAGAGTTCCCAAAGCCTTCTCTTCATGCTTTTGGATCCATTGTTTGCTTGGTGAAATGGAGACTCTGGCTCGGTATTTCGATCTTGTTGCCAGAAACCACAGAGTGACAAAATCTGTGGGGTGTCATAAACGAACGAAGCCAGGGGGAGAAAGGTGGTTGGAAAGGGAGGGGAGGTTATGAAGTCGAGATGCAGGGAAAGACAGTCGGATCCATCTGGTCCTGATAAGGCGAGTGGAAAACAGATGAGTGTGGTGAAGGAGATGGGGGGGGGGATACAGCATGGAGATTGGGAGGATATGCTGTTTTAACATGCCGTATTGGGCCTCCCTGTTTCTTTTCTCAGTTGCTTTTTCACTCATTCACATTCTGCATTCCCAAGTCAACTTTCAGCAGTTTAAGACAAGAATGTGACAAAGAAGTGAGTTTTTTACACTCTATAGCTTGCTTTTTCTTTCTGCCAGTCCTTCAAACATCTCTAATCCCTTGCTGGGTACCATCTTTAATCACAGTATTGTGTGTATTGTCCTATACGGAAACCTTCCCATTAATACAATAAAGACTGACAGAAACACTTAGCCTTTGGAGTCTGTGTGCAGGATGCTCTACATGATACCCGTGAGTTAAATTCTTCCTCACACACACAAACACAGCAAACCTTGCCTCAGGGTGGAAATGAAACCCATAGTCAAACTGCAAGAGTGTTGCTCTGCACAACTTCCACACCAGAGTGACTTTTGCTGCTGCTCTTTATTCCTCGTCACATTTTATCCGTCTGGACTGGCAGGAGATGACCTAGCAGGTGTCTGACCTGAGCTGCATGTGATCTGAGATGCATCCACAGAGCCACTCTGATTCTGGAAATGAAATGTCAGACCTGGTGTCAAGTCAGTGCTGATATGTAGATACAGTCACATGTTATTTAGACAGATGTGCATGTATTACTAGTATGTCCAGAGTCTGAAGTAAAGGGAAACAGAAGAATGTAGGAGTGTGGCTGCACTTGATTTGATGGGATAGTCGCAGTTTCACTGTCAGTAAGATGAGAAGACCCAAATGCCCACAAATGCATACAAAGACTAAAGAATATGGAAATTTTGCAAGAAACATGAACAAGCTCCCCACATGCCAAAAGTCAGCTCATTAATTTCTTTAATATTCAATTAGACTTTTACCCTTTAAAAGGAATAAAAGTCACTTATTATCATTATTATTGTGTAACATATAAATCCAAGTTGCTGCTGGAGGGCGCCTGATGTTACAGTTATCTGGCTAATTTTCAGTAGCTCCATTCACTAAGCCAGACAGTACTTGAGGAGAATGATGGCAAAAGCTGTGGTTTCTCAAAAAGGGGATTCAGAGTTTAGTCGGGAACTTTCCTCATAAGATGGCAACACATATACATTCAGGCTTTGGAGTTAAACTAACATATGGAGCGAATAAAGGAGGCCATTGATTTGATTTGGCTTCCTTTGTCATTACTCATGTGGGGTAGAGATGTTTATGTAGGGTGGTAACTGGAGGAGGGTAAAAGAGAGTGCAGAGAGCATGGATGTTTTCTGTTTGTGTCTGTTTATTCTGGAGGATTTACATGTTTACTTTTAATTTTTGACTGTGTTAATGGTAAAACTGGGATCATGTTGGCCTGTGCTAAAGAAATTGGAGACAATTGATCTAATGTTGTAATCCTAATTGTTTCTAATTTGGCAAAAAATCCCAGATAATATTTGATCTGAGTCTTGACTCTCATATAAGGAATAACTATATAAAAAGTGGATTTTTTTTAAATTGCTTCCATTACAATGAACATTATAAATATCTCAAGGGTAAATATCAGTACAAAACTGATTGTAAGTTTCTTTTCTTTTAAAGTAAGCTATACTAAATGATAATTGGCTTTTCTATCTCCTGTCAGAGCCAGGTTAGCAGTTCCCAGACTTAATGCTAAGCTAAAATGGTATAGATAGATAAATACATAGACAAAAAATAAACCCAAATCAAATCTATTCTTGATTTGAATGGAGAGGACTCAGAATCATAAAAAAAACATAAATCCTCTCTCTAGTGTCAACATAGTCTGGAGTTTCACTTATATGAAAACTGATGGTGATGGAACCACATGTAGGATTAATGGATGTGTATTTCTGCACAGAGATTGCAACATGAGGATTTTAAGCCTACTGATAGACTCAGATGGAGGGAAAAAGACCCTGAACAGCTGCCTGTCAGACAAAAACAGAGTGTAAAGGTGTCTCTAGGACTCCATGACATTAGATGTGATCACAGAGTTATGTGTGTGTTACTTCACATCGTTTGATTTGTTTGTAATTTAATGGGATTAGACCGGACTGAATGAATCTGGAGATAAATTAAATGGATCATTACTTTCAATGCCTTGACAAAAACAATTTATCAAATGCCAAGTAAAAGCAAGCTTAGTACACTTGTATCAAAGTATAGAGTTTTATGTGAGCTTTTCTGTGTGTATTTTAGGTGTCTGCTTAACATAAACTTGGACACAATTTTTATAGTAGTCACTGACTTTCCATTCATCAGCTCTCTAGGTTCCTGGTCAGACCAACAAATCATGTTCGTTATGCAGTCTAATAGGCCAAAAACCTTGATCCCTTTTCGTCAGACTGTTTAAATAAACTTTTCAGAATGAGCCCTCCTGGCAGCTGTCAGGCGACTTTATTTTTATCACCAATGTTCAGTTTATTTTGAGTTTCAACATCTGAAGCGACTCCCGAGCCTCTGAAAGCCGTGATGCCTCAGAAGTAACAAAAAATGAGAAATAAAGAGCACCGAGTGTTTTCTTTCCCTCTGGTTTGTTTTCTAGATCTGAACTGGGGTTTGGCTGTTTTGCACATGCTGTGGTGGCAGAGATGGAGGCAGAGCAGAAAGGGAGAGATTTTTTTTTTTTTTTAAAGGAGCAAAAGAAAGCAACATAATTATTATACTATTGTATTATTTTGCCTCAGTTATAGTATAACCAGCTCCTGCGACTGCCCTGTTATAACCAGTTGCTCATGGTGGTCAGTGTTTGCCAATGTGTCTACATATGGATGCAAGAACTGAATGTAGCTATGGCATGTATTGACTATTGTAACATTATTGCTACCTTGGCAAAAGTGGCTTCAGTAACATCTTATAATTAATAAAAAGCATTAACATGCTTTCGCTGTTGTGTGAGAGGTCTAATCTTAACTTACAATTGTTTTATTCATCATTCTGCCATTGTTTATTTAGTAATCTGTGCCAAGGAGCTGTATGTAAAAGTTTTTGAACAAATTCCGTTGTAAATGTATTATAATGTATATCATTGCCGTGATAAAGCAGAGATCCATTTAGGAAGATTGTGATGATTTTTGAACTCTCTCAGAGCTGCTGCTTCATCAACAAAATATCTGGCATACATTTTCAGGAACACTAAAACTGTCGCTGGTGCTTCTCCTGAAAATCTACGGCCGTATTAAGCAATGATCCTTTTTGCGAAATGCACCCTGCATGTTGTAGTTTTTTCTGCTTTCAATTGTGAGTTGTGTTTCAGAGCCTCATGTTTAGTTGTCACTCGGCCAAGCATTGGCTGTAAATTATTTCTCATTTTAACTTGTTAATGCGTAACACTACTTACCCTCCTGTAGTGCTACGCATCAAGATGAAATATTAGATCGTAATTCAGATGCACAGATGCTTCAGTAGCTCCATGTCAGGAGGATCTAGATGTTGTGTGCTGGAGCTCTGAAGAGGAACCAAAACTCAATAAACACATTGGGGCAGGGATTCTGGTGGGAGGGAGGGGGGATTGTCATGATGGAGGCTACAGTGAGCGCTCCAGTGGCTCCTGAGGTTTTGATGCTGTAATATGAAACGGCTGAAGGAAAGAGGACTACAATCCTCCTCTTTGTCTGATCTACAACCCAGCGTCACCCCTCTCTCCTCTCCTCAGCAGACCCTCGGAGTGGCCGAACTCATCATCCCTGTCTCTGTCTGTGTCCCCATGTCTGCCACCCATCGCGATCCCTTGATGAGTCATTCTAACGTTACCTTTTCACTTCATATCATTTTGCTTCAGCTCTTTCCTCAAGTCTGCCGTTTTGCCTCCTGACTTCACATCCTCCATCAGTTTATTGCATGGCTGTAGCATAAAACAACCCTAGACCAGTGTAACATGTCGGTATTGTCCTCTCATCATCTCTCCATCCTTTCTCTTCTTTCCACAGTCACCTGTGGTGTCTGTTGGTTTTGCCCGGTTTCATCCCAACCTGGTGGTAGGAGGAACTTACTCTGGACAGATTGTCCTGTGGGACAACCGCAGTCACCGTCGGACCCCCGTCCAGAGGACCCCTCTCTCTGCTGCTGCTCACACTGTAAGTCTGGTTACCACTCTCATTATGACACACAGCTATAGACCAGTGCAGAAAAGTGTAAAGTAAAACCACTTTGATTTAGAGCTGTAAGAAAATTGAATTAGTTCGTTCAGGCTTCATCTTTAATCAGCTCTCAGAGCAAATCACTTCACAAAAGACAACAAAACAAAAAAAAAAAGAAAAAACAATACCAAAAGGACAACATTGCAAAAAAATGTCAAAAAAGATTTTTTTCTTTGTTAAATTTTTTGCATGTTTTGCATCTTGGAGTGGACCAAAGTCCTGAAATCTGCTTTGAGCAACAATAAATCAAAGCAAAAACACAACAAAAACACCCTCTGTTGTACTTGTCCTGGTTACATATGAAGACCAACCTGTAAAACAAGCGTTAGACATTTAAAAAGTCTGTCAGACAAACATGATTAACAGAACTTGAATTGCTATCCATCGTGGCAAATACAATAACTTCTTGACGTAATATTGGCACGCGTTGAAGCATCATCTCAGCACTCGATGAGAGAAGTCACAAGCCAGACATAACAGAAAGGACAGCTTAGTTCAGCTCCACTGAACCCACTGACCCTCAACAAATTACCAATGAATATTCACTTACGACATTTTAGGACCCGAGGCCTTTTCTAAAGTCAGCTACAGAAGGCATGTAAACACACATGTTGCTACATGTCATCTATACTGTGGGTTTAAAGAGGCTGTGGACTCTAATAATGGGACCGCTGCTCTCGTCCTCTCCAGTTAGTGAGTCCGGCTTAGTAGCATGGTGCTGATTGCTGAATGGACTCTTTGTGCTGCCCAGCAGACAAATCAATTACTAGCCAATAATGATATAATGGCTTCACACACTTGTGGATTTGAACAGCAGCAAATGTCTCAAGCGTAGAGGGATTTAAAGGGACGACCGCACACGGGCATGCAAGCTGCCTTTTAGTCTTTTGGCCATCAAAGTATCTCATGATGTCATGTGTTTTAGGGTAGAATTACATGATCTTAAAATGATTATGTTTTGACTTAGATATCATAATTAACAACTTGTGAAGTTAATGTAACATTCATGTCCCTCACAGCCTGTTGTAGTCTGGGATTATCCAAATGTTTATTGTACAGGATGGCAAACATTCAGAAATCTTTGTATGCCTCAAAGACTAATAATTATGATTTATTACTGTGATCACTGTTTGTTGCAGAATAATAAGTATTATCTTGATAAGATTTATCATGACTGTTGCATAATTTGTGTCATTTGTGAGATCTGGAAAGCTTGCAGTTTCATCTCGTGCTCTTTGCAATAGATCTTAACATATCTAATCCTTTGCATAGCACCCGGTGTACTGCGTGAACGTGGTCGGCACCCAGAATGCCAACAATTTGATCACTGTGTCTACAGATGGCAGGATGTGCTCCTGGAGTCTTGACATGCTCTCCCAGCCTCAGGTACGCAATGTGCACGCCACTGCCAGAAGCAGTAAATGTCAAGATTTTCAGAAAAATTTTTTTTCATGACTCAATGATTCTGGGTTTAATTAAGAGCAACTGGAGTTTTATAATCATTACACTTAGAGAGTTATTGGTTGTAAATATGTATTACACAATCTACAAACTATTAAAAAACTGTGAGTAAAAAAGACATAAATGCATTTCTAGACTGGATAAATGTAAATTCATAGTTATCTTCTCTGCATTGTTTCCATTTCTTGCTATTTTCCCAACAGAAAAACAAGTACGCCATTATTCCATTCAGCAAGTTAACCATGACATTGTATGTACAGGAATCTTCCAAAGTCCAAATATAATCACATCACCGAAGATTGAGTTAAAAAATTTGTGTGTGAAATGTTACTATTTACTTAGTTTTGTTGTGTGTAGTTGTAAAATCATTTTACACATGCTCTAATTGCTTGGTATTTGTGTATCGACCGTTAGAAGCCAAAATTACACACAAATCATCAAACACATTTTAAGTCATGCAATGCACATTTGTTTCCATTTTGACACTAATTTGTTTCCATAATTACACACTGTGTCTGAGTCCGTTTCAATGTTTTTCAAGGTTTGATTGTACGTATATGGTCATAAATACAGTGCGTGTGTGTGTGTTTATAGGAGACCATGGAACTGGTGTATAATAAATCCAAACCTGTGGCGGTGACAGGCATGGCTTTCCCCACTGGAGATGTTAACAACTATGTGGTGGGGAGCGAGGAGGGCACTGTGTATACAGCATCAAGACATGGCAGGTTGGTGGATTGTTTAGTGGAATCAGGACATTACAGTTTATTATAAGATATAGTATCATTTAAAAGCAAACGAGACAGCTTTATTTCTTAATTTCCCCAAATTAGGTTCATTTAAGTGTTTTTGACTGTTTTCACAATATTAATTACAAGTTTAGATGAGCATCTATCGTTTCTTTTAGCTACTTTGTTTTATTGAATAATTTCTTAACCTGATCAATCCTGAGTGAGATGCTAACAAAAAGTTAAGAAGCTAAATATCCAAATTCTAGAAATAATATTTGTGTTATCATTTTCTAGTAAAGCGGGTATCTGTGAGATGTTTGAGGGCCACCAGGGCCCCGTCACAGGCATCAGCTGTCACAGCGCTGTGGGCACTGTGGACTTCTCCCACCTTTTCATCACATCCTCCTTCGACTGGACCGTCAAACTCTGGAGCACCAAGGTATGGGGTGGGAGGTGTGCGTGTGTGTGTGTTCGGGAGAGTGGAGGAGAGGGAACAGATGGGTAGGGGGTTGATTGTGGCCCCTGAGAGAATGGGGGAGGAAGTTGAGTACATTAGACGAGCAGCTTTGGTAAAAAAAAAAATCAGTCCCTCTCTTACTATTTGTACTCGTATGTGTGTGTCAAAATAGTTTTGATCAAATCTGCACCTGGAAAAGAATAACATTGATGACCTGAATTCAGCTTCTTGAACAGTTATCTCTGGAACACGATGCTGCTCCTCGTAGCTTTCCTGATCTCCTAGAAACAGTAAAGAACAGATGCATTGTTAGTAAGTGAATGATTTAATGTTTTCTGGTCATTTACACAACTTATCCCTCATCTGATTATTTTGACATATTAGGTAACAAACCAAACATTTCAGCATGTTAACCGCCACCATCTAACATCACCAGTATCCAAGCATTGACGACACAAACCTAAACATAAACATACATCTTCCAAACATAAACCTCAGGAGCTCCAGGAAATATTTCTCAATGATCCGGTTACAAATACACAATCACAAGCACACCCACACACACTTCCCCGAACATGATGCAGTAAGGCAAGGCAAGTTTATTTGTATAGCACATTTCATGTACAGGACAATTCAAGGTGCAGTAATCTATAAATGCCAAATATTTTGTATTTTGTGTAGGAAATGACTCGTAGTTCACAGCTCATAGAAGCTAGTCTTCCTGTGCATTACAAATAACGGAGCACATGTAAAGAAGACAAAAGTGTTTAAGCTCTGTTTTTAATTCTATCACACTAAAGTATGAACTGTCATTCACCATCTCCAGCATTTCACCACTATTTCACTATCACTATTGAATTGACCTGAGTCAGATCTCAAATCAAATTTGTGCCTTGTGTGTTTCACAATGTGATCTTACTTATATAAACAGTAAGTTTTCATAACAGTTTTTTTTTTTTTTTTTGCTTATAATTGTGTGAATTTCCTCCACACTTGATATTTAATCTCCTTAATTTCAAGAATTGCCCTTTGGAAATAATTATCTATAAGTCCATCCTATTTCCATAAACAAATCCTATTGAGATTTTACATAAATCACTGTGATGTTGAACCCAACAGGCTGCTCCATATTCTCACCATGGTGACCCTCCATCCTACTTAACCTAGGTTTCACACCATATCTCCACCAGCCAGAAAGGATCAAATTCTTGATTCTGGACATGTTCATGCTACGGTAGTCAGGCTTCAAGGGAAGGTTTATCACGATACAAAATCAACTCCAGATAAAACGTGTTTAACTAGAACCTTATTAGTCGTGTTCATTTGGATGTCTCTACAGAAATTGGATCCAGAGCTCATTTGAAAATGATAAAAGGTGCTGATTGTGTTTTTGTCAGGTCAGTTTTAGATCAGCTGATCTTGATCACTTCTCAAACATTGTTAAATCTCACCTGACAAATAAATAGTGTGTATGTGAAAGTCTTGCATATATATGTGTGTTTTTTTGTGTGTGTGTCCCTGCCAAAACCAATAGCACAGACACTGCCCAGGACATTTGCTATTGGTTCAGGACATTTGTTTTCTCTTAAAATCAATGTGATGAACTCTATTTTGCAACATTTCAGTGGCAGTAAAAACCAATGAGTCAGTTTTCCAGTCAGAAGGGCACTGATGAGATGTTTTTTTTTCTTTTGTGTGTGTGTGTGTGTGTGTGTGTGTGCGTGTGTGTGTGTGTGTGCGTGTGTGTGCGTGTGTGTGTGTGTGTGTGTGTGTGTGTGTGTGTGTGTGTGTGTGTGTG